>NQII01002332.1:186592-217383 GCA_002778355.1 Clitarchus hookeri
TCTCATTGAAGGTACTGTTCTAACTGGCTGCGGTACTGAAGAAACTGTTTTAATACCTATAATATAATTGATTCCCTCCGATTTGCCTTTTAATTTTAAAAGAGTCCAATTTCCAATAAGAGTTTGTTTTGGTATGACCATAAATAAGGCACAGGATCAAACACTTAATGTGGCTGGAGTGGATTTGAGTGGAGCATGTTTTTCACACGGACAACTATACGTAGTCCTTTCGCGTGTCACGTCGAACAGAAATCTTTTTGTGCTGGCACCACTATCATATAATATTGTTATATTAGAGATGTATGAATGTGAATAAAGCGAAGGAGGTAGGTATGTCAGGATCGTGGTAAATGGAGGTCCATAATCTCTGCCTACACGTCTGGGAGACAGGCGTGATATGTATGTATGTAATATATGATAGTAGTTAAGAATTTACTATCATATAATATTGTAATTGTCTTTTCCCAATTTATTTATTAGTGTATCGCTCTAAAAACTGAATTGTACCCGGGTGAAGCCGGGCCGGGTCGGTAGTAGAAATACACCGAAGAGCCAAAAAAAACTGGTATATGCTTGCGTATTCAAATAACAGAGGTATGGAACCAATCAGAGTATCGCGATGCGGTCGGAAGCGCCTATATAAGACAACAAGCGTCTGGCAAAGTTGCTAGATCGGTTACTGCTGCTACAATGGCAGGTTATCAAGATTTAAGTGAGTTTGAACGCTGTGTTATAGTCGGCGCACGAGAGATGGAACATAGCATCTCCGAGGTAGCGATAAAATTTGGATGTTCGCGTACGACCATTTCACGAGTGTACCGTGAATATCGGGAATCCGGTAAAACATCAAATCTTCGACATCGCTGCGGCCGGAAAAAGATCGTGAACGAACGGGACAAACGACGACTGACGAGAATCATTAAACGTGACAGACGTGCAACCCTTTCTCAAATTGGCGCAGATTCCAATGCCACCTGCATACCTTCAGACATTAGTCGAGTCCATGCCACGTCGTCTTGCGGCACTTCTGCGTGCTCGTGGGGGCCCTACACGATATTAGGCAGGTGTACCAGTTTATTTTTTCTNGTCCATGCCACGTCGTCTTGCGGCACTTCTGCGTGCTCGTGGGGGCCCTACACGATATTAGGCAGGTGTACCAGTTAATTTTTTTTTTTGGCTCTTCAGTGTATTAAGCGCTTGTGATACATGACATACTTAGGAAACAAACAAACACTTCATACATGGAGTGAGTTTTCTAAGGTTTGATTCAAAAAGTGTGAAGACGCCGTGAATACACTATACTGTGCATGCGTGTTTGAAAAAAAGGTCAATTTATTCACCAGCTGTCCAATGTCAGTTTAAACTGCAAAACCACCAATTCAACAAGTATTTCAGGTTAGTTCGGTTTAATCTGTAAAGATATGTTCACACATGCTATCCCAGATTATTTTCCAGGTGGCCCCGTCATCAGGTTGGGATACTGTGGTGAAAACTGGCGGGTGAAAACTCTGCCCACTAACGCAAGAGCGGTAACCATGGTGTATAATATATTCGCTGTTCTTAACACTTTGTGAATCAAACCTTATAAAAAAAAACACCCCATGTATGACGTGATTGGTTGTTTCTTAAATACGTGACGCATCACGAGTGTTTTATAATTTCGTTGGCATTAAAGTACGTTAATTCTCGTTAACTTGAGTTTTTGCATGTATTTTAACTACAAATTAAACAATTTCGTTTATAATTACTATGAATAATAACAAGGAGAAAATAGGTGTTTTGGTAACGCCCAGTAATGAATAGTTATTGTGCAAAATATTATTACACTGAGTGCGCACGAACAGATGACATTTATCCATGCAAACGTCACGAGAACTTTTTTATTTTGAGTAGTATCTATCGGTATAGTCTGTTCACGGTTAACATATCACTTTTTAACTCAGCCTTCGACAAATGTCACTGCCCCTGCGTATTTAAACGGACAAATTGACCTGTATGCGCCCAGTGAAGTTGGTCTAACGACAGAGGGGATGTAGTTCCACGTCTCAACGTTAGAGCAAAAAAGTGTTAGGTAAATATTTGTAAATACTGAAATTATTTCTTTTGCTTCCTTTTTTTTAACGCTTTGAAGTGTAAGAATTAGATTATATATACTTTATTTGCTTTTCTATAATTCCGCAGTTTCCCTTGACCGGCGCAAGAATAAAGTGATCAGGCCCGCGGCAATGTTAATTTTAAATGTGGTGTAGGAATACACAACGTGCGTGCAAGTAGATCTTAAGCAGGGTTTTCAAAAGTGTTCAGTTGACGGTGAACGGCTCATGCCGCTGTTGATGTATCCAGAGAATGAATTCAATACGTGATATTTCGGAATATAGTTCTTTGCTCGTTTGCAAATGACAACAGGGCGAAATCAACGACGACTTTGTGTTCCGCGCGGCCCATTTTCATTTCCCGCGTCGTTACACATTCCAAAAAAAATGCCGTGAAGTGGTTTATTGCCTACCACCAGTGACGTCACATAAAAGTTTTCAGACTTTGCAGCCTCGGCGGTAACGGTTTTATCCCCTGTGGAAACCACTTATTTTCTCAGGTGCGGTTGGTCGCCCTTGCAAACCTTGCCTGTTTCCTCAACAACCGTGAGTTACACCAACGCAACATTTTCTTGTACATTAATGTACACATTATTATGACGTAATTTAAAGTGATAGACACTCAAGGGTTATACATGTCTGTTGGACGATAACATGGCACCACCTGTTTTCTCAATGAGCGGGAATGGTATCACCCAACGTTCGCAGATTTCAGATCTCGATTCAAGAGAACAGTATTAACGGAACTGTTCTTCCATCTCAAGTAGGTTTTAGTATTTTGAATTAAAATAATTCGAAATATCGATTTTCAAGGGCACGTGCCTCCCTTGCGAATTACTGTAGGACACAGGCCGTGTGTTTTCTATCTCGTTTTGTTGCTGTAGTTCAGGATATCTTGTACGTAGGTTGGGGACGAAATTCGACAGACAAACTTCGCGATGCAATTTCTGATGGACACTCAAGTGGAATATATACGCTACACCTTCTGCCTAAATTGAATACCAAGGGAGATTTAAGCCCTTGAAAATCACATCTGAAACGAAGGGAAATCAAATTAAAATTCACAGAACGTTTGTTTTATGATATCGGGATCTTCAACTCAGGAACAAGCTCCCGTTAACACTTAGCAGCGCAATAAAAATAGCAGAGGCCGCCGCCCTCTAACTGCAGACATTTTTTATAACGTCTGTGTTTAGGAGCGTTTGATGACCGGTTTATTGAACACCATGACCGAATGAACAAAAACGGCCCTCGTGTCGCATCTGTGTAAAACGTACACAAAACTTTCGGCGGCAGCGATATAGCTACTTGCGCGTAGGCAACACCGCTGCTTCATCCGAGGATTTGACACGCCGACTGTCACCAGAACGAGGCAGGCAGCTTCAGTACTGCAAGCTTTGTGGTGCATGTTTACAGTAAGGGTTAAGGCGCCCGTCTACCTAGAACTTTTTCCCACGTCTAGGCCGAGAAGCGCGGGAGCGATAAGGGCGACACTGCCACGCGCATCAAGTACGCCATCGCCGCTAAGCGCAAGGCTCTGAACTGGCGTGCAGTGTTCTCGTCGTGCTGCGTGTACCTATGGGACTTTCAGCGGTGACCATATTATTTTATTAGTGGGAAGTCTTTAGGAAGGTTCAGTGCAGGCCCCAATAGTAGTTTTGTATGTATCTGATGCGTGTATTTTGAGCTACATCGCCTTGGAAAGGCCGTTTTTTTAGCGGTTTTGGAGTACTCTGAATTGATGTTTCTAACGTACGTGATATTTTGAAAGTACTTAACAGCTCTCGTCTGAAGTGTGTGTTCTTTTCGTAGATCAGCACGTTGGACGCACGCTTAATAGTTTCGTTGAAAAACGTGTATTTCGAACAACTCTGCAACGCAGTTCAAGCGCCAGGTAGACGGGCGCCTTAAAAACGTCCGCCATTATCGTCCTTGCGGTATAAGGAGCAGCATTCCGTACACGCGTGTACGTTGTATTGCCTACGTGCCAGGCGCCGTATCCCTGCAGCAGAAGATTTGTGTGCGTTTTGCGTGGAAACGGCGGGTCCGGGGCAGTTACAACAAAAGGAACACTTTTGTTCGTTAGCTCGTACTGCTTAACGAACCAGCATCAAACGTTCGTAATTCATGACGGTAGAAATGTTGTATGGGATAAAATGGTAACCTCCCTTGTTATTTTAATTTCGGTGGGAGATATTATAGATCGTTTGCTCTTAGGTTACAGATCCTGATAACATAAAACAATATTTGGAGAGTCGTTATTAATTTCACTTCGTTTCTGGTATTTCGCTAAAATTTTGTTTAAAAATTCAATTTCCGAGGGCTTGTATCTCCCTTAATAATATTCCATTTAGGTAGAAAGTGTCCCATATATTCCCCTCTTAATTTTGCAGAAGGCTCACGATGTCTGTTTGTCAAATTTCGCCCTAGCTACGTGTGTATATATATATATATATATATATATATATAATTGTTATTGAAGCCTGTAATTGTCTTTTGAAATTATGTATGTAATGCAACATGGAGTTGCATTAATTACTTGTATTATTCTATAGTTTTTTTTTTCTGTTTTGTAAAATTTGACAAGCTGTGCATGCCTAAGTGAATCTAATCAGTGCTACGCAAAAAAAAAAAAAAAAAAAAAAAACATATTTGTAAAGGATATTGAAGGGTAGAATAGGAGGTGAATATGGCGACGTATATAGTCTGTCACATGAACGAGTGCACTTTTTTTGACAGTTCTGAAGGCAGCCCTATTTAAAGCTGTTTCTGTGAATGCAGCAGTGTTTCACCCTGCTACAGATGATGTTTACATAAATTCGCTGAACTGACTGTAGTCTATTCAAGATATCTTCACACTTTTTTAATCCAACCTTTGAAAAATCACCCCATGTATGACAAGTTCAGTAGTTTCCTAAATACGCCATGTATCACAAGAGTTTTATACTTATGTTAACAAAATAAGTATCTAATAGTTTGTTACATTGAACTTTTTCTCGTATTGTATCTGTAACTTATAATATTTCATTTATAATTAACACGAATGAAAGCAGGAGGGAAACTGGTCTGTTGGTAATGCCTAGTGAGAAATAGTTATTATGGAAAATATTATTAAACTGAATGGGCACGAATGCGGTGCGTTTTCTTTTGGTGCAATTTTCTATATTTGGTTAAATTTTATTTGCTGAAGCTGAGGAATATCCTGGAAGTAGAACTTTAGCAGGGCTTCGGAAAAGTTTGAAGTAACAGAGAATGGACTGTCAACCTGCCCAGTATGTCGACAGAGAATATTTTGCCACGGTAATAACTGCAGACGAGACAACTTGCAGAACTGTCGGAAGTAAGTGCACTCGTTCAGTGTGGTTCGTGGGACGGGCGTGTAGTGGCGGCCCTGGTCGTTGCAGCGGACCCGGAGCCGGACGTGCTGCTGAGCGGCAGGAGGGTGTGCGAGGAGGATGTCGTGATGGTGGCACCACTGCTGGGGGCGAGCTGGCGTCTCCTGGGACTGCGGCTCAACTTCGACCCCGTCACTCTGGACCACGTGCAGCAGTCTGCGAGGGGCAAGCTCGCGGTGAGCAAGCACACATGCACACATACATATACACACATACACACTCATATTTACACACACAAATTCATACACACATATACATATACACATGCACACACATACACATGCATACATATACATACATGCACACACACATACACACATTCATAAACACATACACACATACATACACACCTGGCGCATGAACTGCGTTGCGGAGTTTGAAATCGGCGTTTTTTTTTTTTTTACGAAACCATTGAAAGTGTCCCCATGATGCGAATGTACTAAAAGAAAACACACTTCAGGCGAGATACGTACAATACTCTCAATACATCATTCACATTATAAATGCTACTGCCGAGCCCTCCAACATACCTAAAAACTGCTTTTCACACTGCTGTAACTCATAATACACTGGTTGGAAACATGCGAAACTATAATACGCATCTGCACTGAACCTTGCTACAGACTTCACACCGATAAAATGATAGAGTCACAGCTTAAATTCGCATAGGTACACGCAGCACGACGGAAACACTGCACGCCAGTTCAGAGCCTTGCTCGTAGGAGCGAAGGGACACCAGGCGCGCGTGTCAGTGTCGCCCTTATCGCTCCCCCGCTTCCCTGCCTCCAAGCAGGTGTCGCTCTTATCGCTCCCTCGCTTCCCTGCCTCCAAGTAGGTGTCGCCCTTATCGTTCCCTCGCTTCCCTGCCTCCAAGCAGGTGTCGCTCTTATCGCTCCCTCGCTTCCCTGCCTCCAAGCAGGTGGCGCCCTTAAGAATTGTGCAGTAAGCACTGATCTACCATTCGGAAACACGTCTTCTGTATTTGCAGTTTCCGATTAATCTTTTAATTCTTAACTCCAACCAATGGAAACAGGTGACGAGTCGGGCGTGTTTACTTTTGTTCCTAACATAACCTCGTATATCACAACCATATTTAAGCAGATCATACTCCAATGTCTACGTTTTCTACCAGAGAAGCTTATTTCTGTGAACAAATATAATCATAAACATGCGCAAATACGCGTCTTTTTAATGTATTTTATGATTACATTACTGTAAATAAAAGTTTCCCGCCACAAAAACCGACTGCTCTGTTCTGATTGGCCACCGCCTCACAAGTTATACTTAATATACACTGAAGAGCCAAAAAAAACTGGTACTCCTGCCTAATATCGTGTAGGGCCCCCGCGACATGGCATGGACTCGACTAATGTCTGAAGGTATTCAGGAAGCAATTCACGCCGTGAATCCTGCAGGGCAGTCCACAAATCCAATATGTGCCAATTTGAGAAAGGGTTGCACGTCTGTCACGTTTAATGATTCTCGTCAGTCGTCGTTTGTCCCTTTCTCTCGCGATCTTTTTCCGGCCGCAGCGATGTCGAAGATGTGATGTTTTACCGGATTCCCGATGTTCACGGAACACTCGTGAAATGGTCGTACGCGAACATCCAAATGTTATCGCTGCCTCGGAGATGCCATGTCCCATCTCTCGTGCGCCGACTATAACACCACGTTCAAACTCACTGAAATCTTGATAACCTGCCATTGTAGCAGCAGTAACCGATCTAGCTGCCGACCGCATCGCGTTACTCTGATTGGTTCCATAACTCTGTTATTTGCATACGCACGCCTATACCTGTTTTTTTGTCTCTTCAGTGTATAACCTGCTAAGTTCCACTGGAAACAAATGCGGGAGGTAACATATATAGGTTGTTCACGGTAACGTGAGCACTATTTAAGGCTATTCTCAATTTTACTTTTCAGCCAGTTTTTGTCTTTCCGTTACTTTTTGGTATAGAAAATGTCATATAAGTAACAAATACTGTGAAAACATTTCACCATTTTCAAACGTTAACATCTGGGGCTACAACAAAATACATTTATTTGCTATTATTACTGTTGTTGGGGCCTTAGAAAGTGTTCGCTTTACCGTGAACGGCCTACATCAGTTATTCCGCACACGAAATAACACATAACTCAACGCTTAGTTTTTTTATTGTAAACCCAGCTTAACTCAAATAGGCATATTTCGTATTCAAATTTTACTGTCAAATATTTTTGGAGGCGAAAATTTAACAATTTGGAAATAACTTAAAATAAAAAATATATTTTTATATTATTAAAATTATGATAAAAGTAAATGCAATATTAAAAATACATCCTAAGCTTACATCGTTAAGGCGTTCAGGATTCAAAAATTGTCTATTACTTTTTTTAATTGGAAAGTGTAGGGGAGAGATTTGGGCGGCTCTTATCATCGTGGTCTTGAGAGCCGACGAGGGTGAAGTGAGGCGAATATGGAGCAGCGCCGGAATGAAAGGGTGGAGAAACTGGAGATTCCCGAGAAGACCCGCCGACCAACGGCATCGTCCGGCACGATTTCCACTTGAAAAATTCTGCGACCTTGCCAGGAATCGAACCCCGTTCGTCTAGGTGGGAGGCGAGTAATCTGACCACTACACCACCACGGCCCCTACATTTTTAGAATATAACAAAATGTTTCGTTTCGATATGAAATAGTAATTTACAAAAAGTATAACATGGGAAAAAGGAGGGGGGGGGCTTAAATATAAATAAAACAAACTGAAACAAATTTTAAATATATATATATATATATATATATATATCTCTTTTTTTCATATGAATCTAAAAACTAAACAAAATGAATACGTTATGATACAGCTCAAAAAAAGTGTTATTGTTGTTGGAGCAAGTCAGCCATGCTAATGACCTGTATTATAATGACTCCAGTATCATAAACTGCCTATTAGCAGGCGGAGACTGGAAACCACTGACATACGCACTATCAGAGCCTCCCAGGGAAATTAGCCGGCCTGGACACAAAGGTGTCTTTGGACCCGCCTATTTGACGTCACGACGTACCTCGAGTGTTGCCAACTTGTATGTTCTATGTTACCGGTAGAAAACATGCTGCTTGGAGACAGGTGCACTGTTTGCTGTCTAACTAAAACAATTAATGTTTTATAAGAAAAAAAGTATCCTGTTCACATTAAACTATCGCGAAGAACTATATACTTTATACTTAAAATCTACACCAGACTTCAAAAGGAATGGTCAGTAACACGGGTGTGTAAATTATTTTCTTAATATTGCAAAGAAAATGTAAGTTTGAACAAAACACGATAGAGATTAATACTAATAACTGTTCTGCCAAATTTTTTATAAAGGTCATTCAAGTAAGTCTNTCATATAAGTTATTCAGTTTAAATAATCGCTCTGCATTTGATTGTCGATATTACAAATGTTTGCATCTCGTCTTCCTGAGTGAGCAATAACACGTTGCACCAGACCTGTGGTGCAAGTGCCTAGCTAGTGTGAGTTCCGTGCCGAATTAACGTCGTCATTAACAATGCGAAATTAGCGTTTCTGTGGCGATGAGGATATCCGTGCTGATTTCCCATGCGCTAACTGATGTTTAACTTCGGCGATAATGGCCAACAGTAAGCCGCCCGTCGCTAACCGCGTTTGCAGATGTGCTCCAGCATTACACCTGCGGAATGACAATATTTCAACATCGTGTGTCGCATTAACGAGCAGTCGTTACTTACCACCTATCACCGTGTGTAAATAATTCGCACTACACGTTCGGAAGCAAGTAGTTAAAAAAAAAAAAGTTGCTGCTGCATTTGTATGTTTTAATGATTTAAAAATCTTGGAAACTGGACAACGTGAATGTCCTTAATCTCCCGGTACTTAAGTCACAAGCAGAGACATGCATCTATTTATTTTTAAAATATGAACATTGTACCTTTTTGCGTATCAGTTGTTACAAGCAAATTATGGGCTGTTCACGGTAAACTGAGCACTTTTGAAAGCCCTGCTTAAGATCCACTTGTATGCACATTGTGTATTCTTCCACCGTATGTACAATTAACGTTGCCGTGGGTCTAGTTACTTCATTCGTGCGTCGGTCAAGGGCAAATGTAAAATTTTTAGAAAAGTAAATGCGAGTAATTCAGAAATGTTTTCATTATTACACTTTTATGAATTTAAGAAAAACTAAAAATTAAATTAAACATTTTTGTATTCACAAATGTTTACTGAACACTTATAATTTAAAGTTAACACATGGATTTACTTTCTCTCCGTAGTTGCCAACTTTACTGGGCACGTGAGATTCAGTGTGCTCGTTAAAATATACGCAGGTAGGGGCAGTGATATTTTTCAAAGGCTGATTTCAAAACGGTTCCCTTTACCGTGAACAACCTTTACGGCCGTGTGTCGACCTCACTATACAGATTCCACTTATCCTCTGTTCGATTGTCTTATTTCTCAGTGTTCACTGGGTCCCAAAGTCTGCTGTATCCTCCGCGAGCGGGCGCGGTGATGTAGTGGTCCGACCACTCGCCTCCCACCTAGGCGAAACGGTTTCGATTCCCGGCGAGGTCACTCCCGGATTTTCTGATGTGAGAATCGTGCCAAACAATGCCGCTGGTCTGCAGATTTTCTCGGAGATCTCCCGTTTCCCCCCCCCCCCCCCCCCCCCCCCCCCCNTTCAAGACCGCGATGAAAAGAGCCGCCCAAATCACTTCTCTCACTCACTAAATCACTTACTCGACACCCATCCCCACCTCCTTAAGAGTATGGTCAACGGAGAGAGCGGAGTGGAGATATTTGGACGGCTCTTAACCCCGAGGTCTAGAGAGCCGATGAAGATGAAATGAGGTGAGAATGGTGCAGCGCCGGAATGCAAGTGCGGGGAAACGGGAGCTCCCTGAGAAAACCCGCAGACCAGCGGCATCGTCCGGCACGATTCCCACTTGAGAAAATCCGGGAGTGGCCCACCCGGGGATTGAACCCGGTTCGCCTTGGTGGGAGGCGAGCAGACTAACCACTCAGCCCCCGTGGCCATTATGGTCTGTGGTGCGTAAGAGTCTAACCCCCTTCTAAACGAATAATTGTCCAAAGGGAGCAACTGAGTGAGATTGCGTAGTGGTAACCCACAGGACTAACTGGATTTTGGTTTTTCATGCTTTCCCGAAATCGCTCCAGTCGAATGCTGTTGTGCTTCCATACTACAGGCCATGACCGATTCGTTCCCCGTTCCTGCTTCTCTGAGCAACTTGCTCCGTCTCAAATGACCTCGCTGGACTCCTTCCCCGTTCCTGCTTCTCTGAGCAACTTGCTCCGTCTCAAATGACCTCGCTGGACTCCTTCCCCGTTCCTGCTTCTCTGAGCAACTTGCTCCGTCTCAAATGACCTCGCTGGACTCCTTCCCCGTTCCTGCTTCTCTGAGCAACTTGCTCCGTCTCAAATGACCTCGCTGGACTCCTTCCCCGTTCCTGCTTCTCTGAGCAACTTGCTCCGTCTCAAATGACCTCGCTGGACTCCTTCCCCGTTCCTGCTTCTCTGAGCAACTTGCTCCGTCTCAAATGACCTCGCTGGACTCCTTCCCCGTTCCTGCTTCTCTGAGCAACTTGCTCCGTCTCAAATGACCTCGCTGGACTCCTTCCCCGTTCCTGCTTCTCTGAGCAACTTGCTCCGTCTCAAATGACCTCGCTGGACTCCTTCCCCGTTCCTGCTTCTCTGAGCAACTTGCTCCGTCTCAAATGACCTCGCTGGACTCCTTCCCCGTTCCTGCTTCTCTGAGCAACTTGCTCCGTCTCAAATGACCTCGCTGTCCTCCTTCCCCGTTCCTGCTTCTCTGAGCAACTTGCTCCGTCTCTAATGACCTCGCTGTCGACGAGACGTGAATCCCTACCTTCTGTTATTTACTTATGTATATATTTATTGGATTAACGGAATTCATAAAAAAAAAATTACGTATAGGCTGTTCACGGTTGTATGAGCACTTTTGAAATCGACCTTTGAAAAATGTCACTTGCCCTACCTGCGCGTATTTTAACGGGTACTCGGATTGGCAAGCTCTCACCAGTGTTGGCCATTGTAACTTTGACAGTTGTGTTGCTTTGACGTAGGTTAGTTTTGGGTACGTACGCAGAAGAAGAATAATCTGTCTGCTTCATATTTAGTCAATGGTTAGAAACTCCTTCGTTCTGAGTTCGCGTAATGATTCGCAGTAGAGTCGTTGCGTTATTCAGTAAGGCGTGGCTGCATTCTCTGGGTAAATATTTATTGCTAATTTTTAGTCGCCCTCAGAGTAGATGAGTACACAGAGACAAAATGGCATGGCGTTTCCTTGGATGTGGGCGTACCCATCGTCTGATTGGCTGTGCAAAGCCCTGGGAACGGGCCTTGTGCCTGATTGGCTGCTGCGTACCCCGAGATACTTATTATTGTCTAGGCTGCTGGCTGGCGAGTAGGTTACCAGGCGCTGACTGGCGAATGGCGTCCCTGCATATTGCCGGCTTGTGCGATTGGTGTTCGCGGAACAAAGAGGCTATTCCACCTCTGTATTGTTAAGTACTCAGTGCGACAAGGCTCTAAGTGGCACAGCAAGGTTTCCTCAGACTACGCTAATACTGCACAATACTGGACAACACACTACTCTAACAGTACTTTACACCGACACCTGAAACCAGTGTTTTCGTAACTTGGGTTTCGGAAAGCGGAGTTTGTGGGCGGTTTAAACGCCGCGAAAGTAAGGTTTTGATCTATATCAAAACCGAGGTTTCTAGTTCAAGTTTCACGTCGAATGTTAGGTTTAGTGTGCGGTATAAAACAACGAAAAACCTGTTTTATTTGTAGATATGGTATGAAATGTACAACTAGGTTATGGTGAAGTGTAAACCACGATGTTTTAATTGGTTAAGAGTGATGTGTCGAAATGAAGGGTGATTATATCATTTTATTGTTAGTAGGAAAATAACTACACAATAAATATGCTGTACATTAAAAAAGTTACGAAATAGTACCATATTTTAATTATGTTTTATAAAGCAATACATGAAACATTGAGTAACTTTTTTTGACATATTTATTACTTTCTGTAAAATGTATTTCCTTTTCGTATCAGCGTAACAGAAATAAATAAAATTTTGTTTTCATTATTTTGAGACTAGTGCTTTTCAGCATTGAATAACACACGAAACACGAGTTTCCATAACGGAGTTTCGTGTGACAGTATAAACACATCGCTAAAACAATAGTTTGAAAAGTTGGGTTTCCGAAACTAGGGTTTCGACTGGCAGTATAAACGTACTGTGAGGCGCGTTTACTGACACACTGAATTTTCTGCTTATGTCGACATGGAGTAAACAATAATGTTAGCAGTAAGTGTTTGGCAGTGAGCAGTAACCTACCAAAAATTGAGTCTGCAATAAAAACGCATCTTCAAAGCGTGTTGTTGAAATTAAAATGGGAGTATGTGTTTTTTTTTATTGTAAACCAGCTTAAATCCCTTCCTGGGAGTAGTGTGGAGCCCGTGGTGTCACTGAGTGGGTGTGTTCTGTTCCAGGAGGCACTGTACATGCTCAGGCTGTGGTCACAACTACCGACCGCCACTATCGGCAGGTTGGCAACAGTGCTCTGGGAGATGGGAAAACACACCATCGCCATGCAGCTGAGGCCCTGATACCGCCTCCTTCGCCCACGCCATATTCCATAGTGCGTGATTTCGGAACTATTTTCTAGTCCCCATTATAAGTTTTAATTACTTAAATATTTTCTCTCGATGAAAGCCACATTAAGGCTTTGAATATTAAGTTTTATTCAGTTGATTCAAGAATGTAATAGGAAAATCTGGTTAAATGCAATTCTTATATTTCATAAACTGAGTTTAGTTTTTTTTTTTTTGTCAAACGATGAAATTCTTTACTGTAACAGATACGAAGACATTGTGCAAATAGTATTTCAGGTATTATATAATTGCAGTGCCTTACAATATTACGAAATCATTAGATATAGTAAAACACGAATGTAACTGTAAATAGATGGACTGCGCAAGATTGCTGCATTGAAAGATTTTAAAACATATTTTATATAACACGTGCACACGATGCAATATTCAAGCTCAGTTGCTGTTATGTACTGAATTAGTTTTGAAATATTAAAAAAACTTGTTTTATAGCTGATGATTTGTTCATTTGTTAATTGTTTTAAAACTTTCCCGTGTGTACACCCGAGACTAGCCGAAGGAGAAGGAAGATTCACAAACGAAACTAACCTAGAATACTTCTGAAAATGGCACTCGTGTCCATTACTTAAGGCCATGCCACAGACTAAATAACAATAGCCAATAACAATAAGAGTTTAATACCTTCTGTATAATAGTGCTTGTTACAACCAAGCATAACAATACGCATAACAATGTCCAACAGTAACGAAATGTTTATGTACAAAAATAAAGGGGGAAATAATAAAAATGGTGTGTGGGGAGTGCACCCAGGGCAAAGCAACATCCTCCGAGTGACGGTCTTTCCAGTTGGGACCCTTAGGTGACAGTCATTCCCGGGCATGACAGAAATGAGATCCTAGAATGAAGTGGCGCTAGAATGCAAGGGCGGGGGGAATGGGAGTACCCCGAGAAAACCCGCCAGCAAGCAGCATCGTCCAGCACGATTCCCACATGCGAAAATCCGGGAGTGAACCCAGCCGGGGATCGAGCCTGGATCGCCGTGGTGGGAGGCAAGCGCCCTGGACACTACACCACCGCTGCCCCTGGGGGAAATAATAAAAGTAAGTCTGCGAACTTACACGAGAAATAATTCAAATAAATATTCGACAGTTTTTCCATTTGGAAGTGAAATTCTCTTGGACAACGTACGAAAACATTCGGTTTTATTGCGACAATTGTAGCACATGATTTCTATTATGGCAATGGTTATGGGCATGGATATAGTTATGGTATGTCAATTGTAACATGGTCTTTACCTGGAAACCGAGCCAAAAGGAGTCACAGTAATGTAGTGGTGTGGCCATTCATCCTCCACAATGGTGATCGGGGTTGGATATATGGCAGGCGGGACCACGCCTGGACTGCCACATGTGGGAAACGTATGGCTGCCATTGGCCAGTGGGTTTCATGTAGGCGTAACTGTTCCTCCCTGCCATTCCATTCTGCTGCTGTTCCATCCTTTCCTCACTTCACCCATCGGATAACAAAAGGTACCGAGGTGCCGAAATTTAATGAAAATAGCACTTTAAACACTGTGCAACTAATAAAGTAATAATAATAATGGCGTGTGGGGAGTGCACCCAGGGCAAGGCAACACCCTCCGAGTGACGGTCTTTCCAGCTGGGACCCGTAGGTGACCGTCATCCCCGAGCATGACAAAAATGAAACCCTAGAATGGAGCGGCGCTGCAATGTAAGGGCGGGGGAAACGGGAGTACCCCGAGAAAACCCGCTGGCAAGCAGCATAGTCCAGCACGATTCCCACATGCGAAAATCCGGGAGTGAATCCGCCGGGGATCGAGCCTGGATCGCCGTGGTGACAGGCGAGCGCTCTGGCCACTACGCCACCGCTGCTCCACTAATAAAGTAAATTAATGAACTCTGACAAACAGTACGATGGAGCAGCATGAGCTGACTGCTTATACCGACGCTGGGCATTGCTAAGTTGACACACCACTAACTTGATACAAAGCAACCACAAAGGTGGCTAGCATTGGTAATGGTGGAAGTATGATGAGCTATATTCTGATACCCGTCTGGGTGTAGGGATGCTGGAGATGGAAGAAACACACGTCTGGCGCACGATGTCGCTGCAGTCAAATGAGATGGCGAAAATGAATAAATGCCACAAGTGAGAGGGGGTTTTTGGCCTAACATGTGCTTATGGACAGAGTTTGTGATGCACGGAAGCTTCCACAGACTGAAGATGAGGTAGACTGATTTTCGCCTTCGTGATCTCAATATTTACCTACCCCACACCAGAACATCTGTCAAAGAGACATGGTCAATAGTGATGATCATGTTTGTTTATAACTTAGTTTTCTAAATATAATTTCTAAATAAAATAATTCTACAAATTTTAATTTAACCTAATTCCATTAAAAATTAGTCAGACGGAGTATACAAACATCTCAAAGCAATTCTGCACATAAACAGTATCCTCAAATCCTATCCATGTCATTTATAATAGTTGTATTGGCAGACAAGCGGAAAAGCCCGCATCATGTATTCATGCACGAATGGGCCCCGAGACCCGTCCTCGCATATCAGGGAGACAGAACCACCAGAGATTAGAAATTTGTCAAGCCATTTCTAATAAACGGGAGTTCCCGCATCTTTATGAGGAGTTGTTGAGGAAAGTGGGGTCACCTGTAGAAATTTCAAAAATGAGAATGACAATTTTAGAACGTAATCAAATTGCAGGAGAAACAATGCAGAAATCTATGCATGGCATCATTCGTATGCTGTGTGTGCGTGTTTGGGTTGCCATGCGACGAGTCGTACCTGTTAGAGATATATTTTTTACATGTTGCCTGACAACAGAAAATATTTTGCGTTTGTTCACAACGTACGTACATTAATTAGGGGCCGCATATCCTGTAAGCATCCACTCAGAGGACACCCCCACTCACTGCTACATACACTAACAAATACCCCATATATGTAATCATACCATCCATGATTATCTAAGCGTAGAAGTTGAATAAATAAGTGTTTTAATTTCCACAGCTGCCCAGTTATATAAAATGGGTGACTTCACTCAAAAATGAATCAAAACTATTTTCCTTTCTTTTCTACAATTTACAGGGCCTCTCAGATGTTTATTTTCTCTTCTATCCACAATAAAGTATTTTATTACAAGAATTTATGTTGTATACAAGACATTATTTATCATACTTAAATTACCCTACTACAAAAGTTTACAATTTTTCTGTTGAGCAAAATATACAAAACTTTAAGGATGTCACAAATAAGTGCCAAATGACAATCTACAAAAATGTTAAAGTTACACTTTTGATGCTTATACTTAAATTATGACACTCGCCAACAGTTTCCTTTAAAAACCCCTACACGCCTTAACCTTACCTACAATACCCTATGTTCTCGTCATGATAAAACCCAGAGTGTTATCCTGCTCACTGCAGTCCGGATTATACATATATTGTGCAGGACTCAAAACCGATGCTCTCATCTCAGGTGTGGAAGAATATGCTGGAAATGCAGGGTAGGATCCATCCAATAGTATTCAAACTCATCGATGATGTAGCTGATGAGGACAGTACCATGACACACAGGTAATGTAATGAACTGTAGTTCAGGAGGAGGGGAAACAGCATGCCTATTCTCAGTCTCCTGCCGACAACATTTCAAACGACGCAGCCCACCAGGTAGAGCGCACTGTGCCCACGGACACATGTGTCGCCCCGAGCAGCAAACAGCAGGAGGACTTCTGGTTTTTCACATAGCCACCCACCATGTGTGATTAGGAGTGATATGACGGAAAACTAGGAAACAAACTCCATCACAAGCTGTGTATTAAATTTGCACACGAGAGCTAACTAATTACAGAGTTAAAATGTGATAGGAAGTGTTGAAGGCGTGTGCCCCTATATGTAGAGAACTCGGGGAGGTATACAGGAAATAAACAAAAAAAAAATCTGGTTAAAGTTGCATCAGTTAAACGTGTCTCATCCTACCCTCCTAGCTGGAATACTTCAGCGACGATCTCCAGCTCCAGTCGTCCAGCAGGTCCCGCCGAGATGGCCAGTCTCGACAGCATCTCAGCAGAACACCATTTGCAGATCTCCCAACAACAAACACCGTCCACCTCACGACCAGTATGCACAGACTTGCACCAATCATGGCAACCGCCTCATCCAGCTCGTAACAATGAGGACAAACAAAAATTCAAGATGAAAACCTGCTCCCAGGGGCCCTATCTCCTAGTTCCCTAACACTTTTGCTTCTCAATGTGACCATGTATGCGACTTTTACGAATCCTTTTACAACATTCGAATTGTCCCATTAGGGCAAAATACAACTTTAAAAGATAAAATACTTAATCTACATGCTGATGAAACACACCTCGATTACAATGAGAATGATTGAGAAAAGAAGACGTCCCTCTCAGGGATCAAAAACACACATAAACTTACTTACTAACACATGGCTTGAACTGCATGACATAAGCTTTATTTATTTTTCCTGGGTTATTTTCATTCTCTAATAAAACAGTTACATCAGTCAAAAACAGCCTTAACATATATGGCCCTACATTTTTAAGTGCAAGCTTCACGCTGTAACTGTCTACCTTGGAACTCAGGAAATGAGATTCTAACAAAACTTTATCTCCCACCTTAAACTACTGTCCACTATTCTTATTATATCTATTAGCCAATCTCTTATGGTACTTGTGAAAATTTACAGTTGTTTTTTGCCAAAACTATAATTTTTTACATCTACATTATCCCAGGAAAAAGAAGATAAACTCCATGCATTTATAAGGGGATGCAAAATACTTCTCCCAAAAAACAGTTCAGAAGAAACCCTTTTTGTACTGTCATTCTCTACCTTATTCAATGCCAATCTCAGCTGATGTAATCCCTCATCCAACTGCTTGTGGGTACCTGTCTGGTATGCTTGCAGAACAGATCTCAAATTCCTATTATAACACTATGTTAGCCTGTGGATACTAAGGCAAAGTCTGAACTAACGCAATGCCCCAACTAAAAGCGAAATATTTCACCTCTAGTGATACAAAGAACGATGCATTGTCCATATAATCACAAGTGAACCAAAAACAGAAAAAAGTTGTCTGGCTCACAATATTATATATCTCATGAAATTTAGTTGATATCATCGGAAACAAGAAAATAAATTTAATGAAACTATCCACCATGACCAAAATAGCTTTAAAGCCTCGTTTAATCCAGGGTAAAGGCCCAAAAACATCTAAATATACACTTTCCCAGATATAAATTGCAACCGAAACTAAATACATGCCTGCAGCTTTAAGATTAGTAGGTTTAGCCTTATGACAATCTTGACAATGTGCCCAGTCGAAGATTTATTTCCTCATCTTATGCCAAAAGAACATTTCCTGAATCCTACTACAGGTTTTACCTTGCCCCAGGTGACCACCAAAATATATATTATGATAAAACTGGAAAATCATCTTTCTTATAGCTTGTGGAACTAAGATGCTAAACTTCCTTTGTCGATTAACAAACTCCAACAGACCCTTCCTTCTCTCATATGGGGAGGAACCACTCGCTGTTTCCTTCCTGATCCAATTACATTCAATATCCATCGTCTGATGATCTTGAAGGGCTATATATGCACTGAACTCCCAGGCAGCCAACATCCTCCGCAAATCGTCAGCTGAACATGCATGCCAATGCCCTGCCTACTGTGAAATTGCCAGGTCCCACACTTCCTCGGTTGCGGCAAAGAAAACTCAACACAGAATCACGACAAAACCAAACATCAACATTTTAAACCTAACAATATGGCATACCGAAAATTGGAATCTAGTGAGCCTAACCAACCAATGAGCCAATCTACCAGCTGGCTTTTTACTAGCCAAAATCGAACTAAGTGCTTGATTATCGGCATGCAGAGTAAGCTCTTTATACTCTAGATAATTAGCAAATGTTTTCCATCCTATAGATGGCTGCCAAAACTTCCTTCTCTTAAGCTGAGTATCTCTGCTCAACTGGTGACAGCAACTTGCTAGTATATGCGATTGAAACTAATGGTCCTGAAATATCTTGCCTCAACACAGCTCCCACATCTAATTAACTGGCATCAACTTGCAATGTAAAAATTTATTGAAATCTGGAAGTGTTAAAACTGGTGGAGAAGCTAACCATTACTTTAGAGCCACAAAAACCTTTTCCTGGGATTCGCCCCATTCAAACTCTGTGACCTTTCTCTTGAGAGCATTCATCGGCTCCGCGACCTCTGACAAACAAATTTGGAATAAAAGGCTACCTTGTCTAAAAATCTTCTAACTCCACGCACATTCTTGGGAACAAGGACATTTACTATATGCCTCACCTTCTCTGTGTCAGTCAACAGTTTAAACTTAAATGCCCTGCAGCATCGATGTCGGGAAACACAAATGTCTTGTGACGTCATGAGCACAGTAGCGCTCTTAGGAATCGCGGCCACCTTAGCGAGTCGAAACATCAGTCAGTTGTCAATGAGCGCCAGGTTGAGTGTAGACATATGCGGACTAGTCTTCCACATTTAATCAGGGATAAACTACCTCGTGGCTTTCGTCGTCGTCGGTGTTCGCTGTAGCGAACAGACCATCGGCTATATAGATTTCCAGCATGGTGAAGTCGTCAAAAGGTAATGTGACCCAGATGTAAAATAGGCGGCGATATCGGGCAGGATATGCGGACAACACATTTAAGCACACAGTTCAAATGCAGACGAAAAATGTTGTGAGACAAATGTGTCTCCGATTCATGCTATGTACTGGCAACCACTGCCTAGTATGGTTGCGCAGTTTGTATGAAGCATACAACAAACTGACCAACTGGTCAATGCTATTGCAAGCATACGGTTTTCAATGTAGGACATGTGTTAGGTACAGAGAATAAACTCGTATATATGCTGTCCAGATCAGCAGACGACATGAACCAAAGTGTACAACAAGGAGGAATGGGAAAGGACACTCTCCCCCCTCCAAACCTTAGGCAATGCTTGTAACCTCACTCACATTACGCAAACCTGCACAAACGTGAATGTCACACCAGAACTCATGATTAACGAACTCCCCAAAGCTATCATCACATTACAAGCAACAAATTTCTGCGAAAAATCCATTCATTATGCATTAAAACACTTTATGCTAGTAAACACAATACAATACAGCACCAGGCATGCAAGAAAAAGTCACACTATGTGGCCAGCAGACAAAAGACAGGTGGCATGTGTTCAATAACTTGTTGGAGACCAAACTGCATGGCGAACAAATACAGCGTCAACTACATGCCAGCTATGAAGTGTGAAGACATTATACACTTCGTGCATGGCACTCAGTTCGCCTGCCACCCCAATACAAAGCTAGCAACTTGTTACATAATTTCCACTAACCTGGCATATCACATGACGTAAGAGAGTAGGTGAGGGAATACTTGCCATGCAACCAACACAGAGCTCGGCATGCCGATGGCCAATAAAACAATACAGAACACATAGGGAACCATTTCAAACAGTAGCCCTCGACCTCATGGGTCCGTACTCCAAGACATCGATGGGGAAAATCTGTGGTGGTCGTCACCGACGTGTTCTCCAGATGGACAGAGGCCTATGCAGTGCCTAGCGCATGCACCAGGAACATCGCCCGCATCCTGGAGAACGAGTTTTTCTCACTGTGGGGATATCCCCAAATGTTACTGACAGACAACAGGACACAATTCGTTGGAAGGAAGTGGCGCGAGCTTTGCACAAAGCGGGGAGTGATGCAAAGTACAACAGCTATCTATCATCCTCGTGTCAACCCCAATGCATGGTAGGTTGCTAACAGTTCATTGGTGGGAAAGCTCCCTTAACTAAGTGTGAACTGAATACTGTCCCTAGCAAAAACTAACCTATTCTCTATACTAAACAAGCTACTTAATTATTCAAGAGAGCACATTTTCGCGCTGTTAGGTTTACGGGCACATAGGGCTGGAAACGTGTCTATCCGAGTCCGTAAACCTGTTGACTTCTGCAAAAATAAAAAGTACTCTTTTACACTCACTATTCCTACTTAAACACAATCTGAGATGCCTCGTCAGGTGATGCCTGTGAGGTTGGCACAGGTGAAGCTCGTGCTCCAAGTAGGAAGTCGTTGACACTTCACTTTAACGTTATTTGTAAATACGTTTAGTAGCACAGTATACTTGTGGTCTGCACTTTGTGTAAACCGGGAAGGATTTTGCTCTGCTTTTGGGGACTACTAAAAATAGTAAACACTTAGTGTTGCACAATAGTGTCGGTTGTTCGTATGCGTCCTTATCAGGGGGGTTATGAAGCCTGATGTCACCTTCATGCGTGCTACACCCTGATTTCGCAGTGCTGAATGTGAGCACACGTGCTGGTTGGTTGGGATCCGAACTGTGAGGCTGTCCTGGTGTCGTCCACGTGGTCGGATCAATATGGGACCGTCAGCTGACTCGTGTGGTGTTAGGTGAAGTGGGCGCTTTCCCAAGCACCGTCTAGATACTGTAGCTGATGGCCATGCCCAATGTTCTTGTCGTCGGCACGGTTCTCGGCCAATTTGTAACGTGGCGCAGCGAACGGTCGCGGAGGCCAGTGAGTTTGGGCTCACATAAAACTGCAGTGCAAAATGTGTGTAATATATTATATTGGCATCTCAATTTTATTCAATTATTTTAAAGCAAACATCGTTTCTACTATTTTGGGGTGACAATTTATTATATGGGAGGTAGCATGGGTAACAAAATTCTCAAATACTCTCGCAGAATGGGTCCAACACACCAGGAGGGTGTATTCGCGTTTTCGAGCAAAGAGGTTGACGTCTAGCAGCAGAAATAAGTATTTTTACAGAGGATGTAAAATGTGTTTCCTGATATGACTGACTGCAGTAAAATTAATTGCAATTATTATGAAAACGGATTATTTTAAACTGACATGGTGTAAATGTGTTTTCCCATAATTAAGTAACTTATGCGATCAAATATGATTTAGTTCTGCTGTGTAAAATCAAGCTAAAACCATATAAATATTGTGTCAAGATAGGATAATTGTGTTTTTTTACATAAATTTACGAAATAAAAAGTGACATAAAAAATTACTAAAGCGATAGTATGAAGGATTATGCGAAACAAGGAAATGCTGGGGTACATAAATTCAACAAATACAATAAACTTTAATATTAATAAACTTTTGATAACAAAAAAATATAAAAAATATCAATATTACAAGTAAAAAGTGACAAAAATCTTGGTTCGCCTACTATCCCAGCTGACTAAAAAGTGATTCATCAAAATTCTTTTGTTAAAGTAAAAAAATAATAAATAACAATAAAAAAACCATCATTTAATAATGTTCCGACATTCTCTATAAACCCAGAATTGCAGTTCTCAAATATATTTAGCTATTTCCCGAATAAATACAATTTTATATAATTACAAGCTCCATATTTATTTGCCCGTGGAAAACATATTTTTAATATGCTCTGATGAATACAGGAGGTATTATACTCATTGCATAGCCTCATTAGTTTCATTTCCACTTTGCTAAACAATGCCACACTCCATCAAATATCATAACATTCTACATATATTAGCGCATAAAATTCCTTACATAAAACACTCTCGTAGTTCATGCAATTCAACTAGTCTCAAACATTCCTGTTTCTTAATCAAATATATATGCAAAACAAACGCAACATTGCCATTTTAATGGTACATTCAATTAAATTGTCATCTAGTTTATCCTCTACAAAGGCCATTTTCGTGGATATAGTGCTGCGTTCTACAGGCATCGAAAACACGAATCACTTCACTGTAATGAGCTCTGCTGGCTTTCGCACTCTGAGACATTGCACTGTACTATTGTCACACGCGGTTGTACGAACAGGCTAAAGATGAGGTGGACTGCTTATTCGTCCTCTGCGCATGTACCCAACATTGACCTACCTCAATCATACAAAACTATGAAAGTCACATTGTCAACAGTGATTTAAGTGTTTGCTTATATCTTAATTTTTAAATGACAATCATTATTATATGAATAAAATACTTTGACCGATTTGAATTTAATCAATCTGCATTACAAATAGGTTAGAGGAAGTATATATACATCTTAAATCATTTGTTTACAATTCAGTTTTCTAACCTAAAATCCAAACCATGTCTTTTTTCACTAGACATGTTGGCAGAAAGCAGTTCAATGTTAGGACACGGATATACTCTCTGTCTCATGTAACTTGGCAAGATTTTGATAGTTCGACGACAGTAGTGCCAATGTTTACTTTTCGTTTGTGTAGCCTTTCGCCATCAGCTGGTGAGTCAAAAGAAGCTGTATATTTATTTTACTAACACGCTGTCAGCTAATCCACTTTCCATTGTAATGCTAAACAAATTTTAAGGTATTTATAGACTGGCATCTGTCTAAGAAAATGTGTAGATTATAAAAGTAAAAATAGAAAACCTTACAAAAAATATAATATTTGTTTACTATTTTTTTATTTATTACTGACAACGCATCTGGGTTAACATTCGCGAGACGGTAATTGCAGTTATTATCACACTTTGGATGTTACAGCTAATATGCTAAGATTGGAAATAAAAGCAATTCGGGAAGCTTGCTTGACAACTCACTTTTCATTCGCCAACAAACTTCTTACCAAGAACTTTTGCAAGCAGTTATTCTTCTATTAGTGATACTAAACAGCTGAGTTAGAAATATGTCGCGTGGAATAATGTACGAATTGCTTCAACACTACCCGCTCAGATCTCGCTTTCTTCGTTTTATTAATGCAGAATAGTAACAAAACGAAAACAACAAAATATGGATTTGCTGGGAAAAAAACACTTCGTGTGTAATAGACATAGGCGTAAAAAAACGATTACTGGCCCAATATAAATTTCTAGTATAAAAATTGCTCTACACGGAAATACAAATGTTACTTTAAAAAATAATCAGAGTTCGCGGACAAATAAAACCATTGGTACCTGTTCGTAAAATACGTATTTTATGCAAGAAAACTTTTTTTTTTTGCTGACTGGTTGTGGTTCGGGAACCTGAACAGATAGAGTGGAGGGGCGAGTTGTAACAGATGGCGTGTTGTAACACGAGAGTGTTCCACAGTAGGTGGCAGCACTGTCTCTTGATTCTGTTTTGGTAATTATCCAGTTTAGGAGCTTTACTGTAAAAAAAAAACCCCGAAAAGTGGTATATTTACTCTCTACTAATTACGCAGAACACGAATACTCTAGGATCATTAACATATCACTAATTTCGTAATATGTGCCCACCTAACCCCACAATGAGTGAATCACTATTTTACATTTTTAAACTAACCTAGGATTGTAGGGTATTAAACTAACCTAGGATTTTTGGGTTTTACAGCAACATAGGGTTGCAGGGTTTTAAAATAACCTAGGATTGTATGGTTTTACACTAACCTAAGAATGTAGGGTTTTACACTAACCTAGGATTTGAGGGTTTTAAACTAACCTAGGATTGTAGGGTTTTTAACTAATGCAGGATTTTCGGGGTTTACACTAAACTACGCATTTAGGATTTAAGGGAATTAAAGGAACCGTAAAACACATCAAAAGAATAAAAATTAAATCACCTAGGCTGGTACAATTCCTCTGTCAACAGCCAATTCAATCTTACCTCATTCGACGAAACACCATGTACCACTAAAACACCACATAAGCGAATATAACACCTGAAGCACTCATTAAAAGCCGAATATTACGGACTGAAGTACTCGTTAATAGGCGAATATAATGCACAGAAGCACTCGTCCTTGTTTTCTCCGTTTTAAATCCGCCGGTTTGGAACATCACGACCGTCGCCGGAATAAATCAGAATGGCTACTAAGCTGTTTGAAAAATCGTCCGTTAAATCACATGTGATGCATCGCCATGACATAACAATACCTTCAAGCCAATAAGGTGACAGAAGGAATTATGACACAACCAAACATAATAACGACCGAGGTAAACAAAGTGCCAAACAACTGGTACTTTTAACTATTTCATAGGCGAAAATACACACAGCAGCCCTCATTATTGCACTCTCAGTTTTTAAATCGGTCAGATTCGGACATTACAAGTCGCGCCTGCAACAACACAACCGCACTGTTTCGCATCTGAAATTCGATGACGATGGTCTATAAAAGACAGTTACGATGACGTCAACGACCTACAGCCAATAAGGTGACGGCACGATGCCGAAAATCACCAAATATTAAGGCGTCCGACGCAAAAAAAAGGGGCAGACCTCTCGTACTATTAATTATTTTATTTAATATGTTCTATTTATTTTAACATTGCGCCCTCCTGAATATCTGCGGCCAGTATGTAGCACGGGAAAGAGCGATGTACAGAAATTAAAAATGGCGACCGACATAAACACACCGGCCAAACTGCTCGCACATTTCGCAATTTTGTTAAAACAATTTTAATATGTTCTATTTATTTTAACATGACCCCCCTCTGAAATAAGAACAAGGTAAGCTGTGCAGAACCCATTATTGCTACTTTTGTTGGTCTAGGATGTTTCGTTCATTAAAGCCCCTAAACTGCATAATTACCAAGTTTTCAATTAAGAATCAAATTACCTCGTGTAACAAACCCCGTAAAGCGAAATGCCGTACAACATTTTCAAGTACTCAGTAAAATATGTTAAACCTGTATGTTCGGATTCTCATCTCTCAGCTAATTTCCAAATGTCACACTTCCAATAAAGTTACACTTCATTTCTTCATCAACAACTACTTACATTTTATTTAGCGTCTGTATTCGTCATGTTGAGTGTGCAGATATGTTGAAATATTTTTGCCACAGTCACTACATGAGCGTTAACATGTAACAATACGGCGGAATAATACGAAAGGTAGTTGCAATGCAGCAGTGAGTTGTACGCATAGACTAAAGATGAGGTAGACCGCTTATTCGTCTTTCGCGCTCGTACCCAACATTGACCTACCCCAAACATACACAACTGCCAAAATCACATGGTCAACACTGATTAACACATTTATTGTATCTCCATTTTTAAATGACAAGCACTTGTATATAAATAAAATATATCTACCAATTTGAATTTAATCAAACTGCAATACAAAATCGTTAGATGAAATAAAAAAACATATTTAAGCACTTGTTTATAAAACAGTTTTTAACCTAAAATCCTTTCCATACCTTTTTCGCTTTACATGTTGGCAGAAATCCGTTCAATGGGACACGGAGATTGGTTGTGCGCAGCCAGCGAGGTCTGTCTACCTCATCTTTACTCTATGGTTGTGCGCAGAATGTCTAGTTTATTGTGATCTTTGGCTACACTACACATCACAATTCACAAACACACTTGTTTTCGTGTTTACCTTTTGTGTTTTCCTCGAAAGGGGTTATTGTGATTTCAAGAAAAGAAATACAGAAATGAGTGTTACTTGTTGCAAGACTGCAAGGAAAGGATAACCCAAGTTACAGCGGTTTATACCCGTCTGTTTTGTGGCCGTAAGTAATATGCAAAATGTGCTAGTACAATATTTGATCGTAAAAAAAAACATGAAGGTAATAATTTTACTAGTTTTGTCGAATTTGTCATGCATTATATTTCTTTGTGAAGAGCTGGATTGCCTTGTTCCATCTACAAAATTATCCATTCAAGATTGGGTCAACCTGTCACTACAAGTTTAATTTACAGGTTCATTGCAAAGGTTTGAAACTAGTTATTATATCTTAAGCCATTGTTATGGTCTATAGCTTTTAATATAACTGCCGTGTTTACATATACTATAATTTTTTTTTAACATGTAGTGCTATTGCCCTGTGGCAAGTACTTCTTTACTCATCCCTTTTCACCCCCCAGTTTCTTCCTAAATTGCCCAACCCCCTTCATCATCACCAACTCCTCCTGTAACACATTCCACTCCCACACGGTTCTCACCAGAATGGTCTGCCTTCTCCTTTCTGTCTGCCTCCATAACCTCTGAATTTACTCTCAAGACCTCGATGTTAAGAGCTGCTCAAATCTATTTATACACTCCATAACCTCTGAAACTTTCCACAGCCATCGAGACCGGCTAAGGGCCCGGGAGCAAGTAATTTTGTCGTGCCCATTTTTCATTACTTTAATGCACAACTTTTTAATCATCCCCTACTCCTCCAAAAAGGAAACTCAGAGACTATGTACCTAAGACAGTATATTGTTATGTAAATAACAAAATAGTACATAATTTTTTTCAACAAATTAAAAAAAATTTATTTTGGAAGTTTTTATCTTCAAGATAACTTAATTTTCATCCAGGTATTTACAATAATTTGTCAGAAATACAACAAACATTAAACACAAAGACATTTGCGACACATATTCTATATTGAAAANACCGGCTAAGGGCCCGGGAGCAAGTAATTTTGTCGTGCCCATTTTTCATTACTTTAATGCACAACTTTTTAATCACCCCCTACTCCTCCAAAAAGGAAACTCAGAGACTATGTACCTAAGACAGTATATTGTTATGTAAATAACAAAATAGTACATAATTTTTTTCAACAAATTAAAAAAAATTTAGGTAAAATTTTACTATAGGGGCTTTCCTGAAAATAAGAAAAAAAACTCCAGAAAGTGGTATATTTCGACTCTNTCGAAATATACCACTTTCTGGAGTTTTTTTTCTTATTTTCAGAAAAGCCCCTAAAGTAAAATTTTACCAAAATTTATTCTGGAAGTTTTTATCTTCAAGATAACTTAATTTTCATCCAGATATTTACAATAATTTGTCAGAAATACAACAAACATTAAACACAAAGACATTTGCGACACATATTCTATATTGAAAAGTGGTTAGAAAGAAGTATAACTAAAATTATAAAAGGCTTATCTTGGATTCAAAATTAAATGTCCATGCAAGTCTTGATTCAATGGATAGTGCTGCCAGATTTTTAAATGAAGAAAATGTAAATAAAAATCAATTTCATCAAAGAAAAGGCAGTGATGAACATGGGTTCTGCTTCAATCTATTTAACTTACGTCAAAAACATACAAATTTTACATTAAATTACATCTGTTATCTGTAGTTCATTTCAAGATATGCACGCCACTGTACGTGTTTTATTTCAATCTTTGTACTTACAGGTTACATTAAATTCATGTTCAAAGCATACTGGACCCTATTGTATCAAATAACAAATTAAAAACACAATGTACACTAATTGTACACAGTATAACACACTAACANTACTGGACCCTATTGTATCAAATAACAAATTAAAAACACAATGTACACTAATTGTACACAGTATAACACACTAACACTCATTCAACTAAGTCACCTTGAAATTCCTTCAACACCTCCCCTGAAATCCTTTCAAAGCATCCACCGAAACGCTCTCAACATCTCCCCCAAAATCCTTTCAACACCTCCCCTAAAATTGTTTTGCACCTCTCCTGAAATTCAATCTTGCCAACCCAGGATGACATGTCGCCCAGATTGGGAACCCCAGTTGTAAATTAAAGTTATTTGTGTTTTAAACAGGTGCGGCATAACATTCTGAGCGTGGGACTGAGGAAGTGACGAGCTGGTTGCCACCATGCAGTCTCCATCTCTAGCCTCAAGGTTTGAAGATCTGCAGATAGATGCGATCCCGGACGCTCCCCGGGACGTCATCCCGAAGGAAGAGAAGGTGGAAGCTGCTGCTGTCGGATGCTCGCCGTCCATCGTCTCGCTCCACGACCCAGGAAGGGTGTCGATCACCGAAGTGACCAAAGAAGATGAGGAGGCGTCCACTTCCAACCTGCGGCCCCAGCCACCCGTCCCCAAGGAGGCTGCAGAAAGCACCAAGATCAAGAGGTCTTCCGGGAGACGTTCGTCGGGACAGAAAATTGACATGGGAAAGCAGTTTCCACCCTTGCAACTTCCGTTCAACGTTCCCGGTGTCGGATCAGGTGATTTTGGTTTTCCTATCTTTCCACCGGGAGCTGGGATTTATAAGCTTTTGTATTCAGATGTTCGAAAATAATTATTAATTGTTGTGGTTGCACGTGAAATGGATATCTGGTAAATACAATGAAGTCAATATTGATTTACTTGGTAACTAGATAATTATTTAAGAACCTTCATAATAAATATTGGTAGGCCAATGTATCTTGAGAAACTTTTTGACTCAATGAAAGTTTACTTGTAACATTGAATGTTACAAAACGTTGTGAGAGTTAAAATCCTTCTAGTCAAAAATATTTCACCAACTAAGTAACTTTCAAGCAGATAAAGAATTTAGAAAATAATTCCGTTACTTCCATGTGCTGTGGGAAATAACGTTAAGTCCCGGTACAAGTTTTAGTATGCAGCCCGTTAACTGCGTAGCATTAGTTGCAATATAAATTGGAGTTAGAGATAATCTGTATGAGAGATTGAAACAATACTTTGAAGAAAANGCGTAGCATTAGTTGCAATATAAATTGGAGTTAGAGATAATCTGTATGAGAGATTGAAACAATACTTTGAAGAAAACAGAATTAATAGGTTGTTTTATAAACAGTTATATGAATTATTTCCAAAATCATCCTTAAACTATAAAAAAAAAAATTATATTGATATCCAGGGTTTATGCTAACCGGTTAACCGTGGATGGTGGCTTACTTATTGCATTTACACCTTCAAAGGGTGTACTTAATCGCATTGTAGATGGGATTCAAACCAAATGTACGTATCATAAGCTGGTATCTGAACCAATCACACTATTGAAATAGGTTNCGTAGCATTAGTTGCAATATAAATTGGAGTTAGAGATAATCTGTATGAGAGATTGAAACAATACTTTGAAGAAAAGAGAATTAATAGGTTGTTTTATAACAGTTATATGAATTATTTCCAAAATCATCCTTAAACTATAAAAAAAAATATTATATTGATATCCAGGGTTTATGCTAACCAGTTAACCGTGGATGGTGGCTTACTTATTGCATTTACACCTTCAAAGGGTGTACTTAATCACATTGTAGATGGGATTCAAACCAAATGTACGTATCATAAGCTGGTATCTGAACCAATCACACTATTGAAATAGGTTNCATTGTAGATGGGATTCAAACCAAATGTACGTATCATAAGCTGGTATCTGAACCAATCACACTATTGAAATAGGTTGTGTGAAAATATAATCACATTATTATTACAAAATAAACAGAACTTATTATTTTTGTGCAGTAAAATTAGATACAACTGTAATTTCTTACCAGATGCAATGTACGAGTTTCACGAGCAGACCTATTTTGGAGGATGACCAGCATCAGAGAAAACCTGGAAAAGGCAGGGGATTTTATATTTCTGGAGAAGTCAGGGAAATTTATATCACGTGGTTAGGAATGTGTTAAATAATAGACCAAGTAATAGATTCTAGTAGTTTTGCTCCACGCCGTCTAATGAATGCATACTGTGAATTATTTTGGTTCACTCCATACAAAGGTTTTTAAAAGCTTTGGGGTAATTTTGTCTATACAGGCAGTCCTCTACTTTCGTACACAATGTGTTCCTAAATTTGTGTATGAAAGTTGAAATGTATGGAAGTAGAACCCTTATTTTAATGTGATAAATGAGGTTCCGTTCCTAGACGGGGAAAAAAACTTA
>NQII01002332.1:218649-267020 GCA_002778355.1 Clitarchus hookeri
CAACATTTTATTTACAAATAGCATACCAAAAAACTGGGTTAAAACAATATTTCAACTGTTGACTATTTCTTACTAGCCGTTGCCAAAACATTGTTGCTCTCACTGTTTTAATTTGTATTTTATACGAAATAAATATTACGTGTTATAGAAGATACTATGTTAAAGTATCATTTATTCAAAAATATAATACTTTTTAAGTTAATCATTGTTATATACTTGTGGTGTAAAAAACAGGTTAACATATTCCTCCTAGGGTGAGTTTTCAAACGTTTGTTTCAAAACATCCGAAGAAACAGTGAATGGACTACACTCCATAGACTGAGTTACCAGAAAGTGCACAAATTAAACAATAAATTTGTATTAGGCCTATGTTCATAACTTACGAAAGCCAAGGTAAAACACATATTAAAAATTGCAAACTCACGTACAATCAGCATGACAATATATGTTACGTAAATCAAATTGTAATATTATTTAGTCCATGATTTAACCCTATAATTTTTGGCAATACTAGTGTTCTTTTTCGCCAAAACACACATTCACTAAAAGTGATTACCCAGCTTGCCGAAGCCAACAAAGCTGCCCGTCTGAATTCGTCAAGTTTGGTGCCATAAGTAAGGTATGCAAGTACACCAGTATATACCTGAAAATGGACACAGCCTAATTGTGATATGTATTGTATGCAGAAACTTTCTCTTGCATAATTTTAAACAACTCAGCTTACTACAGTATGTATTGGCTGTCCATGGCCGATTGAACTCTTTTGAAAGCTCTCCTTGAGATATACTTTTCTGATCACTTTGTTCATGCCTCAACCAAGTGAAATTATTTGCAGTATAAGAATGTTACTGATGTGCCAATTCTTTCTTTCAAGTTAATAACAGAAATCATATAAAACGTATTTCTGCTAATCAATTTAAACAATACACTTTTAATCAGTGGCGTAGCCAGAAATTTGTCAAGCTTAGGTGCACCGGACGTTACAGGTGTCGCAGCTCATGTATTTTATAGAACCGTAACAAAAATAATCATGCATTCACATTTTAATATAAATGTGTAATGTTACTCACTATCAAATTCAAACCCAAATTCAGAAATTACAGTGAATAACTTATTGAAGTATGTTAAAACATTGGTTTCGGTTTGAGGTTGAACAAAATGTACAGTGTATTTGATGTGTAATATTTCACAGTCATGTGGGAAAGGGAAGGGGAGGGCATTACAACCATCATCATCATAAGGACCAGGTTCCAGTCACTGGCGGGGTCCGTCTGCAGACAGACCTATCCTGTCTTTTGTCTCCTACTACCTCACCATTTTCCCTCTGCTCCAGTCTTCGTCTCTCCTGACAAACTTCTCCACTCCCTTCAGCCGTCCATCCTTAATTAATTTCTTTCATCGCTGCCAACTTTCGGAGCATGCCAACCCGTACGTTAGTCATATGCATGCAGTGAAGGAAAGAATGTTTTCAAAGGCTGCTTTCAAAAGTGCTCTTGTTATTTGCAAATTAGCTATACAAATATTATTATTATTATTATTTTTTTATTCTTTCATTTTAGGAGGAGGGAATGTTGTTCTCGTGAACCACTCTAATGGTGTCCAAGTGGGAGACACGTTTGTTTACAATTCCACAAACGTCACGTCGCCTTCGAGCACAGGCATGAGGTTTGGTGGTGTGAGTCCCAAACCCAAGAAAATTGATGCAGAGGAGAAGTGCTTAGAAGGTTTGTTTGTGTGTCGTAACAGTCGCATTGTACAGATGCTGGTTTCAGTTTTCATTCACTTCATTCCGCTGAAATCTTTGCCTACAGTTCGTAATATGGCGTGCAGAAGGCTTTTAGGGTGTCGAACCCCAGAAAATTAATAATTTTATATTTGTACCAAACATTGTTCAACTCGTACGCATTGCACGTGATAACATTTTTTCAGAATAAAAGAATTTTACACTTTATATTTTTTGAATAATTTGATGTCAAATACAAAAATTCTTCTGTTTTTGTTGCAGCCATAACAACAAATACTAACTACGTTGTACAGACGAAAAAATTTTTTTAAAAGTAAACTGATTCATTGGGCTACTGCGTGACACACATATAATCACCAAATAACAAGCCAGATATATAAAAAAAAGTTTGGTATAAAGAATTTTTGCTTATTTTTCAACATTTTTTTAAAAATGCATGAACTGTTATTTGGTGATTACATATATGTCTAGCAGTAGCCCACGGCATTAGTTTATGTTGTAGAATTTTTCGTTTCAACATCTTAATATTTGTTATTACAGCTGCAACAGAAGAATTTTTTATTCGACATCAAAAAATTTAAAAAACCATAACTATAAAAAAATTTTATTCTAGAAAAATGTCACCACATTACAATGCGTACAAGTTAAACAATATTTGGTACAATTATAAAATAATTAATTTTTTGGGGTCAGATACCCTTAAGCAATAAATGTGCTGGAGTTGATAAATTAACGTAAAAATTAGGGATGGGTCGAATAACCAAAAATGTCAATTCTGGTTCCGGTGCCGATTCTACAATTTAAATATCGGTTCCAGTATTCGGTTCTATGTATTTTGAATACTTGCCTTTTGCTTGCAACTTTATTAAACCAATTCAGGTAAAATTCATTAAATATTTTATTTAACCGTTATATGGAAGAATTGAACAATAACAAAGTGTGAAGATAAGTTATAATGTATACATATAAACTTGTATTAAATTTATTTAAGGTTAGTAAATATGTAAAAAATTATTCTTTTNTTAAGTTATAATGTATACATATAAACTTGTATTAAATTTATTTAAGGTTAGTAAATATGTAAAAAATTATTCTTTTGACGTGACAACGTCTTAAATTAGGTTGCGGCTGGGAGTCACTTATGAAAAAGTGTAACGCTCGGTAACGTTACGATGAGTCACCGAGGAGGGGTAATCAAGGGAGGGAAATGAGGGGAGGAAACAGGAGGGGAGCCGAGCCGGCCAAGGAGAAAGCCACCTTGCATGGAAGCAATTCCAAAGACGAACGACGCGGTGGAGCTAGCGTCGCAGTTTTACAATTAATAAATGTAATTAGACGAACCACAAGGAAATTAATAACGCGCTTGATAAATAAAGACGCTCTCGCATTACTAAAAAAATATGTTTAATGAANAGATGAGATAACAGACTAATCCCATACACTTCCCTCCCAACATCCCTGAACAGTTTACGACTTAATTGTTTTTCCATGTAAAGCTCCCACCCCAGAAATTTTTTCCTTTATGTTGGGGGGAAAAGAGCGCGCTATTCATGAGTAAATACCATAGTTATTTTTGTAACAACAGAGTTTTGTCATTGCTGTGCAGAACCAAGTACCGAGTAATTGTTGTAACCTAAAACCGGTTCCGAGTCAAACCTCAAGAACCGGTATAAATTGGAACTGAAGAACCGAACCGACCCATCCCTAGTAAAAATAACTAAACTAGTTTTTGTCTTTTTAACTATTGAAATTTGTAATGTCTTTACAATAAAATATTTACCGCAGAGTGAACAGGTAAGGATCGCAGGAGTGTTTCGAGTGTGTGTTTCGTCTGAGTTGGCAAGCAGAATGCTGCAAACAACAGTGTCGTCCCTGCTATCCTGTCTCTTCCAGGAGGCCTGGAGTGTAATAAGTAATGTATGTACTATAGTGTAAGGTCAATAGCTAGTTGGTTATAGGGGCACTTTTGAAATTTTCTTCATAAAAATATTAACAAGCTAGGAAGACCAAGAATTCAATATGGCAGACGAAGGTTCCCTCCCCTTAATGAACTATGTTGAAAAGGTGTCACCTGAAAATTAAATTTTATTTTGGTTAACTTTTAAACAGCCACGAATGCAGGGCCTCCTAGAATTATCAAGCAGTCATTTTCAAAGCAGCTGTGTTATTCTTTCACTGGTCTCTGGTACCATTTCATCAATTATACTCAAAATTGGTGTGCCGAAGTACATACTAATTTCACTTGTGGAAGATACTACCTTGAAAAAAATTATTGTAAGGTTAATTCATTTCTCAGGCACTATTCGACAAATACCATCAGAGCTAATGGCAACTTACTTCCGCTCAAAAATTTTTAGAATTCATTTTTAATACCGCTTCCAAATTAATAGCATATACTTGTAGAAGAAAGTAGGCTAATTATGTTTGTAACGTGTTGTTTCTCTTTCACTTAACAAATGCTTGTTCCATACTTAACAGCAATTATCAAATACAGTAGAACCCCTATTTTACACTTTTCTGAGGACGAATGTAAATGTAGGGAAACACTCTAACTTGACTATATGTTGAAGAGTTAATGTTGATGCAGAGTAATGGGTTGAACAGGTTTTAGTTTAATATTTTAAAATACCAAATCATACATATTTAGTTTCAAAAACAGTATTCTATTTGGGTGAGTTTTTATAGTGAAGTATTTTACTAACTTGAATAGTAATTCTGTTTCTTTACTATGTCTAACAGTAACTGGTAACTTTTTTTATTCTTTGACTTTCCCAGTGAGATTTTAAGTTTTATTTAGAACCACATCACAGAATAATATATTTATCTCAATTTTAGTTATGCTTTAGTCTATAATACTGCTGCAGATCTGATTATTAATTTTTTTCCCAGTGCAAACATTTTCAGGGGTGATACTTTTACTTTCCAGTGAAATTGTTTTTATGCGTATTAATGCACTCAATATCTGCATTAATGTGTTTCATAAACACGACTACAATGTATGAATTTAAGTGTAATCAAGGGAAACCATATTGAATTGCAGTGNATTAATGTGTTTCATAAACACGACTACAATGTATGAATTTAAGTGTAATCAAGGGAAACCATATTGAATTGCAGTGTAGGTAAATGGCAGGAATTTAATACATTGTGAACATAGGGAAAATGGTGGGGCCTGAATAAATTGGTTTATTTTAGGGGAAAATGTAATTGAGGGGAATGTAAAATTGAGGTTCTAGTGTATACAGATTGCCATTTTTTGTATCTTTCAGCGACACAGTTTTTCCATTTGTTGACATTCTGCAAGCATACATCAATAAGATAGTATGCTGAAATAATTAGTANTCAGCGACACAGTTTTTCCATTTGTTGACATTCTGCAAGCATACATCAATAAGATAGTATGCTGAAATAATTAGTATCTTTTAGTGTTAAATGGTTTTTTTTTTACATATTGGTGACATGGTTGGTGGATTAGTGTTGATAATTACAGTGAAACTTCACTATAGCAAGACCTGATAGTGGCTCAAAAAATTATCGCTATAGCGAATTATTGCTATCACCAAATAAGTACTACAGCAAAAAAAAAAAAAAATAGTCCTCTTAAATTCCCTTTAAAAGTAATCTGATTTCTGAACGCCTCCAGATGATTGGATACCAAAGCCAAAAATCAACACAACTAGATGTCATCGGCGCTTAGCAAAACTAGAAACAAGTCACTGTTAAAAATAAAAATTAACATGCATAAATTAGAATGGTGAATGTGGAACAAAAAAGAGAATAGTGTTTCCTGAAAATACTACCTTTTGACTAAATACGAATAAGCATAGCAGTAGTATAAATAAAGCAACAAAACTCTCGAGAACACCGTCCTTTATTTTCTCATTCTTGAGGATTGTAAACAAAGTCGACAATTGTAAATGGTATCTTCTGCCAATCTCGCTTTTGGTTACGTTCCAGGCTTCACACTCATTTATTATCTTACATTTTGTAGCAATATGTAGCGCTTTATGCTGACTCCCGCTCGCCATTGCAAAAATTAAAACGTCCCACTACAGTAAACTGAAAGCTGTGTGCCTCATCAAAATCTGCAAGATAACCTAAAATGGAAACTGCTTCAGATTATAGTTCATCATAGATTATTGTGATGTGTCTAATCACATCTGAACTAAAGGAGTTCGGCAACTTAGAGCAGCGAAGTGATCCACAAAATGGCATTAGTGACCACGCACGTGAGCAACTGAAACTACGTTGTGAACAAAAATCAATTGTTTGTACTGCGCCGGGAGTGCAAGATATTGACCGTTAGCGCTGCTATCATATTGTTACAGCAAAAAACATAGCTGAAGTATACTCATAAACAAATATTTTGACCTTTTTTTTCATATATGGCGTGTTGGTGCATTGAAAAATTATTGTTAAACTGAACATCTCGTTATAGACCATACTCGTCGTGAAGTTTCACTGTATTTGCAANTGCATTGAAAAATTATTGTTAAACTGAACATCTCGTTATAGACCATACTCGTCGTGAAGTTTCACTGTATTTGCAATTGTTCTGATAGTCTTCACGTGTGAAGGGGTGGGAGCTAATAATGTCAAGAGCTAAAATTGTTTTCTTCATTATAACAAAAAACTAAAAACTAGTTGTACGGTCATAACAGTTTTATTTCTCACAAAAAAATGTGTGCTGCAAGGTAAATTTACTATTGCTGTTCTTCAGTGAATGATCATTAAATTACAGCAGGTCTTCCTATAAATATATAAAGTTTTAACAGCAAGAAATTATGTTGTGAATAAGTACTTATTTTTCTATATTGTACGTGTTGTGTTTCAAGACATGGCAAATTATTGGTATTTTGGAGCAGGTGATTAAAAAATATACCAGCTAGGAAAATACAACTTTTAACTAAGTTGTGAGAATAATCCAGTAGTATCGACTATGCATGCATTGTTGTAATATTATAAACTGCCTAATTGATTTTCTTTGAATATATGTACTTCTAATAAAATAGCGAATGTATTTGTAATTAATTGTATTTTCTCACATGTAGAATTGTGCTCAGTAAGTGATCGCATTACTGCTGACGAAATAAGTGCCATCAGCAATCACGTCGGGGTGAACTGGAAGGTTCTTGGGCGCAGACTTAAGTATACAGACGGTCAGCTTGACCAGTTCTACTTGAACTTCGAGAAACTACAAATGAGAGAAGTATGTTTTTTTTGTTACCTACAGANGGTCAGCTTGACCAGTTCTACTTGAACTTCGAGAAACTACAAATGAGAGAAGTATGTTTTTTTTGTTACCTACAGATGAACAAACTGTTTTGTGCAAGTGGTTGTGTTATATCGATCTTGGTTGTTTAGGGCAAGCAAATATTTTTAATAGCCATTGTAATATTATGTCAATTGTAAAATTTTGCTTTCTTGTTACCTTCCCAACACTACATACATTCTTTTCTAGATTATTACTGGTATTTTAACATACATATCGATTTATGTGTATGATTGCTGTAATAAAATAAAATTTGATTGTTTGTTATATAAATATTGCCAGAATGCACCTTTCTTGCCCTTGGGAAGCGTGTACCACTGTACTGAGAGCTTCTGTGCACTGGTGTAATAAAGGCTCATGACACCACATGAGGACTTAAAACACGTCATTAGTACTGTAAGCGCCACACCTCCCTAGATGCCTGCGCTTAGTCCTCTGGGCCCAGCCCAGCCGGCGACAGCAGATATCAGCGATGGCCCAGCTGTGTACCAACTGCTGAACATCATTTGATGCATATCAGCAAATGTGCAACTGATGATATGGAGACTAATGTTTTCAGCACTGAATCAGACTGCGCGTGCAGCTACCTCCCCCCCTTGATGGCCGCACCCTGCTTTCCATAAATTCACTTGCGGCGCTAACAGTATCTGTATAAGAGAGATGCAGTAAAATTCAGTTATAATGCACTTCTAAGTAACGTTTTTTTCACTTTAACACAAGACTTTTAATTTCCATCCAAATACCAAATACCCTATGTTAACTATGTAAAAATATTTCACCTTCGCATACAAAATTTAAGTAACTTTTTCAGTACAACGAAGATTATCCACAGTGGGATTAATTAAATGTCAACGTACGGGAAGTTACGTTCAGTATATAGTTTATGTATGTGCTGCGAGCAATCAATTCTCTTTCAACTCACAAAATCGTCTTTCAAGTTTCAACCTAGATTATCTAACGGTCTTGAATTATTTTGTACATAAAAAAGAGAATGAATAAATGGGTAGCTGCATATACGTGTTTTGGTACTGCATCTCGGAACATACAGTGAATTCCCTTACGGGAATGACTTTGTAAAATCGCTACCACCATAAAAATCTAAACTGTTCAATTTTAACCCCTAGAAATCGAATGTCAAAGTGTATTTGTTTTCCCCCTAAAGATTTTGTTTAAATTTATCCCGCGTAAAATCAGAATTATATTTAGGTGAAATATTAATTTTTAGACATATTCTGAATAAAATTATATCCCAGAAGTGTCANTAAAATCAGAATTATATTTAGGTGAAATATTAATTTTTAGACATATTCTGAATAAAATTATATCCCAGAAGTGTCAACTTTATGCCACCATATCACCAAAAATGTTTATTAAAATTGATTGTCGTGTTTTACCAAGTGCAATGTAAATTTTTGAGTGCTTCGAAAATCAAGAGGATTTTTAACAGAAATATTAATTTATTTCATAAGATAAACACTTCCTTCAGTGTAAATGTAAGGGCAAATGGTGTGATATTTCTAAAGGAAACTTATCCCAACTGCTAGTTGTCAAGTTACGATGCCTATGACGTTACAGCATGTCTCAGCTTTTATACTTAAGGAAATTGCTTTATACTGAAAGCTTTATTTCTAAACCTTTACAACATGAACTCCTTAATGTTATGGCACAATTAGTTACTTCAGTAAAGTAAATTAATATGTAATTATACAGAAATATTTGTAAAATAAAACCTGGGGATGAAACTGTGCATTCTAAAATGTGTAAATACACGAATTACGCCCTGCAAACACAAAGTAATGCATGGTTTGCTAATACACATTTCTTACTTATTGGTGAAGCTTCCTTACAAAAAATCACATTACTTGCCCTTAACAAATAACATTCATCCTTTGAAGTAAATTAATATTTTAGTTATTCTAGTTTTTGTGTAAGAAACACTTAAAGAGACTTTGTACTAGGTAAAATGTACCACTTGGCAAGAAGAAGGGAAAACTTTTACATTTCTGGAGCATCATTTCATTTGTATCGATTTAAATTAATATTTCATACAAAAGTAATTTTGGTTTAACGTGGGAAATGTTTAAATGCGGCCTTCACGGGAGAAGAAACCAGCATTTTGACACACATTTTCTAAATTTTTTTTAGGCTTAAAATTTATAGTTTCAATTTTTATGAAGCTAGCAGTTTTACAAAGTCATTCTCGTAAGGTGGTATACAGTATATTATGAGATGTGGTACCAAAACACTATATACAACAGTATTGTTTCAATGTACAAAATTATTCAAGATGGTGCTGCATGTTAACATCGTTAAACTAGGTCGACGCACGTGGATAGATGGCATTGTGAATCAATTGTTTGCAGTATGGTGAATGTGACTTGGAATGTTTTTTAGATGTTGCATTGGTAGACAAAACCTGATTCAAGTTGGGCATGGTTAAAAAAAATTTCTTGTAAAAATCATTTTAGTACCATTTTGGAAGATATCTGGTAAAATAGTCTTTGTTGCACTGAAAGGTAACATAAATTTTGTATTTTAAATTAAACTATTTTTACATAGTTAAGTCTTTGGGCAGTAATTGAAAATTGTACATTAATGTGAAGTATGTTGTATTGCAATTTTACTGTAATAGCCTGGGAGCATTGTGGGTTGCTTTGAGCCCTCTAACATTGGAATGGTATTTCTTGTTTTTAGTCAATATTACATGAAGGGAAGTGTTTTATGTAGTTTCATCAACTACTTGCAAATGCCATCTTCTCTGTTTGCAAGGTGGTGTACCAATTGTTATTGGACTGGAAGCGGACCAGAACCAGCAAAGCAACCATAAAGTCGCTGGCGAAACATCTCTACAAGTCAAATGAAGTTGCTGCAATGATAGAGCTGCATAAAATTAAATTTAACGATTCGTAACTTTCATCCACTCAAACGAAAGAAAATTATAAACTGTGATAATTTTGTAATGAAAAGGAAGAAGCATCATAGTAGGCATGGAATATTATATACAATGCAGTTACATCACAGGATGACAGTTGTATGCATGCTCCCATAATTAGTCAAGACAAAAATATTTTTGTAAGAATTTTATTGGGATATATTTTATTACAGAGTTGGTTGTGCAATAGAAGTGCTCAACATGTTGTTACATTGATGAAGCTTCAGATAAAAAAAATAGTTTGACACTATCTGGTGATAGTGGCTGATTTAAAGCCTAATGAGCTGTGTAATGTGGACAAAATGTGTTTTCATAGAGGCTGATTTAAAGCCTAATGAGCTGTGTAATGTGGACAAAATGTGTTTTCATAGAGGCTCTATTTTTATAATGTTTCGAGTGCTAGTAAGGCTGACTGGAAGTGAGGTAGTCTGCAGTTTGTGTGTACTACTGTTCGCCTGAAGTCAAATGTGCTGATTCACAGATGCCTTCACCANAGTGAGGTAGTCTGCAGTTTGTGTGTACTACTGTTCGCCTGAAGTCAAATGTGCTGATTCACAGATGCCTTCACCAAAGTTGTGACAGGACAGAGATTAGCCGCTCAAATACTTTTGCCTTCGAAGCAAATAGACAGCATCTGCCATTGGTTGGTTCTGCAAATGCCCCATTAGCTTACACAGTCCATCCACAACTCGTGCACCTTCAAACAGTCTACTTCTCTCCACTTGTCAGCCACGTCTCTTGTCTGCCTACCCGCCATCTACCATTTCAGCATGCTCTTTGTTAACCTCCCCTTCTCATCACATGGTCATATGAGCTTAATCTAGACCTCCCTATTCTGTGTTGGATAGCAGACTAATAATCTCTCACATGTTCATTTCGTCCATTCTTGCATGCTTACCAGGATTAAAAAATTGTGTTGCCGTTTACATAATTGAGACAGGGTACATAACCAGTTCTTGCGCTTCGCATTGCAAGCAGCGAGTAATTGCGTTGGCTTGGCAGACCGGTGTGATAGTAGAGGCCNAACCAGTTCTTGCGCTTCGCATTGCAAGCAGCGAGTAATTGCGTTGGCTTGGCAGACCGGTGTGATAGTAGAGGCCAAACAGACCTCGCAGCAGTAAGCTTTATACGAAAGCTACTGTCTACTAGAAACAAAACTTATTTTGTAATCATAACAAATGGTTCAGTATTAATTTGCCAGGATACAATTAGATATGTTTAAATATTAAACGCTTCAACAAGACCTTTAAATTTAAAGGGTAGTCTTCCGTCATTCAAGCATGTTTTGGCAGTACTGCATATTTCCTAGCCTTTAGGCTTCTAACAATACCTCACCTTCAGACCTGACACCCCATGCTTTCCACTTCACTTCGTAGACAGAACAAAAATTGTGCAATATTTGGTTCAGCAAAATCTTTTCATGCAATACTTCATCTTAGAGTATAGAAACCTAATTAACCAAATCGCAACACAGTGAAAGATGAAGCTCTGATGTTAGCTGTTTGCAGATGCAACATCCAATTTATACTCTTTATTATAAAATAAGAGTTTACATTTGGATTTTTTCCATTCTTAAGTTATGTTTAGTTTACTTTAGAATGTGCTACAGCACTAAACTAAGTAAACCACCAGTTCAACCAAATTACCCTCGATTCCATCAAATTTGGTTGAATGGGACTAAAGTTTACATTTCCAATCCAACCAGTATTAAGTGAGTAGAATACTTTGTATTAAGATTCTAATTTAACTGCATTTCTGTTTCATTGGATTATTCAATTGTTTTGAGGATAAATTTTATAATTTTGAAGTGAAGCTTTAGTGTGTAGACCTGTTTGAAATGTATGTTTTAATGGAAACATTCCTCTAGAAGTAATTTTTGAAGTCAAGTTACCGCCAGGATGTGTGTTACGCATGTTGCATATTTTCATTTAATAATGCCTTTTGTATATTTTCACATTCCTATCTGTTTTCTGTATTTTTAATCGCTAATAAATTTTTGGTTGCAAAATTTGTGTATTTGCTAGTGTTTCATAGGCATGCTAGTAAACACTGGAGTTCATTCAACAGTTAGGCAAAGATTGCTTGCTGTCTTACCCATCATATGTTGTATTACTATATTGTGTAATAGCAATATGTTTTTACAGTAAAATTTTCNGCATGTTGCATATTTTCATTTAATAATGCCTTTTGTATATTTTCACATTCCTATCTGTTTTCTGTATTTTTAATCACTAATAAATTTTTGGTTGCAAAATTTGTGTATTTGCTAGTGTTTCATAGGCATGCTAGTAAACACTGGAGTTCATTCAACAGTTAGGCAAAGGTTGCTTGCTGTCTTACCCATCATATGTTGTATTACTATATTGTGTAATAGCAATATGTTTTTACAGTAAAATTTTCTGTGATTAGTACCAGTATTAGTCTAATAATGTGTTAAGATACTTGGCAAAAGAGCAGTACATTTTCTCAATGCAATCTTACCCATGCTCCTTGCAGGCAGTAAGCATCAGTTCCTTGTAAATCCTGCAGATTGCTTTACACAAACATCAAATTATGGGGAGTGCTATGTCCAAATACAACCATGTGCACATTATAACCATCTCCCATCCATTTTACTGGAGCCAGGCATACATGTGATACCTTGCTATCTTCAAAAAAGCCACTGCCTCTACCTCACATGTACAGTATGTATCTAAAATGTATAAATTGTTGGTAGTTTAGCCCCGAGGTGGAAATAGAAAAATCGGGATAGGCAACCCATGGGTCAAGATCAAAGCGCAGTAAATGCTTCCATAGGTTGGAGAAAAAAAAATAATAATTTAGTGTCGTATTTAGAAATCTACTTGCGGGACAGAAACAGAGTAATGGTTATTAATTATTTCAACTGTAATTATTAATGAAGTGAATGTTGAAAGGGGGTGTTGCCACTATTATTTCTGCTAAAAAAAGAAGAAAAAAATCCTTATACTTGGCTAGGGTTTGATTTCATAGAGAAGTGTTACTGCCTGCCAGGTAAGCCAGCTGTAATTTCAAAACGTGATATTNTTGGCTAGGGTTTGATTTCATAGAGAAGTGTTACTGCCTGCCAGGTGAGCCAGCTGTAATTTCAAAACGTGATATTGGTGTGTGTGGTGCAATTGAATGGTAACTTGTTTATTCTATCAGGGTTTCTAAGAAGTGCGGAATATTGGCGTGCATCATGGTTTCCCCCTCTCCCCATTATCGGTACTGTAGTTCCCCTCCCTAACGGAGGAGAGGACTGCAGAATAAAATCCCACATTGCATGCATTCCTACCAAGCGTCAACATGGCGAAGTATACAAACTCAGAAATGGCAGACATGGTTCTGCTGTACTGTGAAGTTAAAAAGTAAATACACGAGCTGCGGCATGAATGTACCACGAGAGGGTCCCGGTGCGGCGGCAACTTCACCACGAGACCTTCACTACTGACACGAGGTGGGTCTGGTCACCCGAGGAATGTCCATACACCAAATGTAGAAGCACTAAAGGATGTGGAGGAAAACCCGTCGCCAAGCACCTGCACCATTGCGAACAGAATTGTGTGTCCCATTTTAAACAGTGCTTTTAGAATTGTGTGTAAAGTAGAACCCTGTTATAACATTTTCCAAGAAACCAACATAGAAATATTATAAGCACGAAAGTGTCGATTCCATTTAAACATTAAAAAAATTACATATCTCAAAGCGATTTTGTCCCTCTTTTCTAGCAAGATATTTATGTTAACTGGAACACTGGCTGCCCACGTATATTTAAACCATGTNCGATTTTGTCCCTCTTTTCTAGCAAGATATTTATGTTAACTGGAACACTGGCTGCCCACGTATATTTAAACCATGTGTAATAATTACGTTTTTGAGGTGACTTTCACACTAGAATTTATTTATAATGCCGCACAGTTGATGCGCCATATTGNCGATTTTGTCCCTCTTTTCTAGCAAGATATTTATGTTAACTGGAACACTGGCTGCCCACGTATATTTAAACCATGCTAACAGTTTTTCGTCAACCTCTTAATGTTTCCCACTTATGATTTTTTTGCCTGAAAGGATGTACTAGCATTNCATGCTAACAGTTTTTCGTCAACCTCTTAATGTTTCCCACTTATGATTTTTTTGCCTGAAAGGATGTACTAGCATTACCCACGAAAAAAATTACCCTGATTTGTTACACTACGGAAATATCTAATTTTTGTGATCACAGCACGTGTTTTTGTTGGGGGTTAAAAATTTAAATTATTTCAGCCAACTAATACGATTGCAGCTTATTATTGTTAGCCATCATTCCTGTACAATAATTTGAGAATAACTTTCTGTATTTTAAAATAAAATATTACAGTAACACATTTTGTAGCTTCAATAGTGAGCAAAAAAAAAAAAAAATTCAATTTAAACATAGTGGTTAGGAACAACATAAGCAGTGATGCAACGTCTCCGTAGCAACAGCCATCGCGTGGTATGAAACCGTGATCGGCACCATTCATGACTGATTTCACACAGCGTAGTGTAAGAACAGTGTGCTCGCGAGTGTGATCACGATGCCATTTTGTTGATCAACACGTTGAAGATCACAAGCCAAGTTATTTCTGAGCACGCATGCAACACTACAGATTGTTTTGTAGTGCAGTGCATCTAACTTCACGTCGATGACAAACCACCAAATGTAAACACGTGTTATGTGCGTGACTGTATTTTAATTTATAGCTTTGTTTCTGGTAAAAAAAAATTTATGCTAAAGAAAAAATTTACCAGAACTGTGTCTGCGAAGTGAAGTAATTTTGAAGTTATAAGCAGGAAGNAAAATTTATGCTAAAGAAAAAATTTACCAGAACTGTGTCTGCGAAGTGAAGTAATTTTGAAGTTATAAGCAGGAAGCGAGAATACATGCAGGGAATTAATGCATTTTGCTAAATAGAAAAATTACAGGATCGAGAAATTATGTTGTTAGTGTGAAAATGTTATAAAATGGAATGCTATAAGCAGGTTCTACTGTAAATGGAACATTAGTCTCTTCATGTAAAAGTCTGCCAGTGCACTGTGTCAGTTGTTCCAGGTGTCTGTTAGGCAAAATACAAACTTTTAAATTAGAAAATGCTAAATTATTTTCAATGTTGCCAAGTAAAAAAATAAGTTATACAATTGACAGGCGTTTTAATAATTCTTTTATAATGGTGCATGATGCTTCATTACTGTAATACTGGTTAACTGTTTTACTCCAGATAAATAATGCAAAAAAAAAAAAACCCTAACCTATACATTCCCTTCCCCCTCCCAGTTTTTTAAGGAAATAATAATGGTTAGAAAAACACCACTGTTTAATATGAATAACATTACCAATTTCAGGTTTTTACGAATAAAATGGCATTTCTCAGATTACGCATGCCTTTATTACGGGCACATGACAATTTTAAACAGTTGTCCTGTAGGGACCTGCATTTTCGTAGCAAGAAAACAACACTTACTCTTTCAGGTCTCTAATAACCGCCAATATTGGATCTATTATGACCTTTTCCGTTAGTTGTCCTCATGCTGTGCGTGCATGCGCACACTCGCACGTGCTCCTATCTCGTGTGCACACTCTCTCCCCTTACCTGCCTGCTCCCACCAGAGAAGTGCACGCATTCTCTTTGCACCACTGATGACATGCTGGCATCGTCGCGTGCCTTTGACTGCTTGCTCGTCCACTCCTAACTTCCTAGCAGATACACACAACTCTACCTGCCCCTCATGCTGAGAAGAGAGCTGGAACAGCTCAGAATGACAACTTTCATTCAACAAAAATACTGCTAGTAGCATTTGCAAAGCAGTTAGGGATGCCATCAACACTTACCATTATTCTCGCCAAGCGTAATGAAATAAACGCCAAGGTCAGCCACTTATTGTGGTTATATTTATATGCGTGCATACATAAGTACTTAACAACGGCTAGTTTCATTATGACTTTTAGAATTTTGATTACAATGTAGGCCTATAATTTAGTCATAAAACTTATGCATATTATTACAGCTATATGGAAAAAAAGGTTATTTTCCCAGCTAAGAAAATCTAGCTGGTCCCGTGAAAAAGGTCCTTTTTTTTTTTTTGTAAAAATGTTGGGGAAACATTCAATAGTTTCATCGCGAAATCTATTTAATAAATGTTGCCTTGCAGTTAAAACACCAGACAGGCAGCTGCCTTAAATGGCTTCACACAAATTTGGCACTCCCGAAATTCAGGTTCAGCTGCCTCCATACGGTTTTTGTTTTGAAGCAAGTCTATCAAGCGTGCCTTATTTTATAATAAAATTAACAAAATAGGTATCAAAGTCCATGACTTTTGGCAAGAAACTGGTTTGCTTACTTTTCCAGAGAAGAGAATTGTATAAAGAAATTACAAATCTTTTCTGTAAGAACATGTTATTGACAGCTAGACAAGAATTAGCACACAACTAAAGCTAGACGAGTAGTAAAAACAACAGCTGCCATCTAAGTACCGACAGAAATAAACTAACTTAAAAAACACCTACCAGAAAGTTTGGTAAGGGAATTGTGCGAATATTGTGCAACACAATTTGATTAAAGTACACATTTTATAAATATAAAAAATAGTAACTATACACAACTTATATATACAATGCAGGACTTGGTATAGCAGAATAGTTTCCGATCCTGTTTCTTCCGATTGGGAATGTGAAACTGGCTCCATCAGACTGCTCCAGCCTCAACTTCTGAGGTTTAAAATCTGCAGTTCACATTTATCGTACTGCTCCTTCATGTGAGACAAACTTCTGTCTGCATCGAGCACGACTACCTGCATGCAAGTGTCGTAAAAATTGGCAAATGTCTGGAATAAAATTACACNCTTCTGTCTGCATCGAGCACGACTACCTGCATGCAAGTGTCGTAAAAATTGGCAAATGTCTGGAATAAAATTACACTATGATATAACTAAAAACAGCAAAGGACACAACATACATACACTTGGCATTCTGATTTAGAATTGATTTGCTCTCTGCAGATCGCCATTACAGGAATATCATCAGCACGTATTAATTTCTCGAAAACAGTAATTTAAATTATTTTTTTAAAACATAAATTTTATTTCAGTTATATGTATATATATTTTTTTTTACTTTTCTGATTAGTTTAGCTTTACTTTGTAGGGAACGTTTGTAAAGTTGTTAGGGGGCGTGGATCTTTGGAGAAATCCCACGAGATGCCTGAAATTTTAATTTTTTTTTAGTGCTTTGAAGTCCACAGGACGAATGAAGCTTCCTTGGCGCCGGGAATGACACCACCGACAACGCCCACTATCCTGCAGTAGACTGTACNCACAGGACGAATGAAGCTTCCTTGGCGCCGGGAATGACACCACCGACAACGCCCACTATCCTGCAGTAGACTGTACGATGACCACTTACAGTTGCTTCAACTAGTCATTTTAACTATATCTCTGCCGAATTAACTTTTAAATTTATGCAAAAAATTAAACTTTTCGTCCTAACTTCCCAGTGGCCAATAAGAGTCCAAGTGCATACCACTGAAGACGCTGTGGAATTTTATATATATATATATATATATAACTTTATTCCATTCTTTTACAGAGCATTCAAGAGTAAATAACGTGATGCAAATTAATGAACTATTTAAAAGTTTGAAGGAATTTTCTATTACAGTTCTAGCTTTCCCCCTTAATCAAATTTTGTAAGGAAGGATGCAGATATTGCAAAAACGTTTCATTTCTTTAGATTGAGTTAAATGAGCAGCATCATAATTTTATTCAGAATTATTTAATGCGTTCACTGCATCGTAAATTTCATTCAATTGAAATTGTTGCTTTTTATCCTTGTTTTATTCCAAATAGAATATTACTTACTTTGAAGAGGTGTTTGGTTGTATTTGTCCTACGAGTGTTTGAGGGTTTTGTGTATTTGATAGCATTTTAAAGGATTTATGATGTTTGCACTGTCCCATATGTCACGTTCTACAATGTCTGCTCTTGGCGCCCACGTATAATTTTAATTTCAATCAACATTTTTTTACACTTCTAGTACTTTTATTTAACAAAGAAACAGTTTGTTAAATCAGATTTTTAGTCACATAAATGTGCTGCCGACCCCTCAATTTTCATGGATGGGGGTTGATATTGGAGCCCATATTTTTTGCTTTTTACTTCATCGTTTAATAATGCAGGATCCAGAAACTCAGACATTTATCGTTCATTCCTGCTGTATTACTAGGAAAACACATCTTCAACTACACTTTCAAGGGTGATTTTCACCACTTCGGAATAAACTTAAGGCTATATGTCGTGTATATGTTTTTGCCCTATTTTATGATGAGGAATCACCTGCCAACGTTTGTCGGTGAAGTTTTCATATCCACCCTGTGTGTTCACCATAGAAGGGGAAAATGGCTAGATTTGAAAATAGTTTTCTACAACTTGCATGACTGTTTACATTAGAAATATGCCTAACAACTTTTAAGTTTAAAAATGAGTATACAGTTATGGGTCTGTCCCCGTACTCCAATTCCATAGGTCATTAGAGAGTGAAAATAGGCAAAGTATATGGTCCTCAATGTCTGTTTATCAACCGAGTTTTTAAAAACCCCTAAATATATAATACGCAGAAGATAGTTTTTTAATACTTTATTAATATGCTTTGTCCACTTTAACTTGTAGTCAATATCTATACCCAAGAATTTGGTAGTTTGTACTGTATTCACTAATTTGCATTTAAGGACTATTAGGTGATGTCTCGTTGAGTTTCTCTTAAATCGTATAAATTTGGTTTTTGTAATACGTATTCAACATTAGTTCATTGGCAGGTTAGTCAGTGTATTATTATGGCAGTTATTTAAGTGTTCTTCAGTCTTAACCCCTATTAGAATTGTTCTCTCGCCAGCAAAAAAAACTGTTTCACCATTCCTTATCGTAAGTGGTAAATCATTAACATACACAAGGAACAATAGAGGTCCCGGGGAGTACTCCTCTTTCAATTTTAATATAGTTAGAGTAATCATTAATTAGTTCATTTTTACATGTACAATTAGCTATCTATTTTTAAAATGTGACTAAATCTGTTTAAGCGGTATATTCCTAACACCAAAGGCTTCATGTTTTTCAGCTAGTATCAGGTCATCCACAGAGTCGAAGGCTTGAGAGAGATCACAGAATATTCCCATTAATTTCTTGCCTTCATCTAGTTTCTCAAGTACTCTTTTAAGAAGATTAAAAGTAGCTGCTGATGATTTGTTCCTTTGAAAATCATACTGTTCCTGGCAAAAATTTTTTATCTTTATTAAATAAATTAATACGGCTGTTTTATATACACGTGGTGTTGAAAAGTCAGAAAACAAACACTTAAATTTACTTTCCCATTAGACAGTGACACTTCAAGGAGTTTTTCTTTCCTTTAGCAACTCTTATTTAATGCTGATAATATTACCATATCTGAAACCTGACAATGACTTTTGGAATACCGCTTTTTTTTTTTAATTCACGGCAATGGCTGCTACATTAAACCACCACGATACCACTCTCCGCTGTTTGCTGTCCGTAACCAAGTACATCATGTAAAACAAAATTAGCAATCAATCAAAACAATATCTTATATCAAAGAAACTAACCAACCAGCCTCACCCCTAGCTGTGAGACCAAAGCTACACAGAGTTGAGATGTTTTAACTAGCACCAATTTTATGAAGTCGTCCTTGGAAATTGTGGCAACTCACAGAATCTGGGTTCTACTGTAACACGAAAAATACTTTAAATTAGCTACGAACTTACAGGTGCAGGGCAGGTGAACGTTTTTTTGTGATACAACCAGTCCTCGTGCAAGTTGTGGAGTTTTCGTATATAGTCGAGAGAAATGCTACTTTCTTCAGTTCTCGCACGATCCATTACCCTATTGTAGACAACCTCTGGCTGCGTGCGCAAATAAACTGCCAAACACACAAACCACAAATACTGCACCATGGTTCAACCAGTCTTGTCTTAACTGTGAGTAACAAAACTAAGGACAAATTTTCAACTTACTGATGAGGTCACATCGGATATTTAAATTTGAAGTAATCCACTTGAACCACTCATCCAAAACAATGTATTCTGCATCTGGCATCAGCCCAGCTTTTGCAAGATTCTCTACAAAACAATACCTAAAACAGTAAAGAGTTATCTTTTACCATAAGTAGAACATACACAACACACTTTACAATTGCATGGTATAGTAAAACTGTGTAAAAACTAAGAGTGAACCATTGACAATAAAGAATAAATACAATAGACAACACAATATCACGTACTCTTAAAATGCACAATCAATTGTATAACAACTAACATAACGTAACGTACCATATTTACCGCATTGTAAGGCAACCTTTTTTTACCAAATTGAACCCTCCAAAATTACGCCTCAGCTTAAAATCAGGACCTGCAATATTACATGCAGTTCCAACCAAGTGCAATGTTGGACGCTACAGTTACACATCTATATGTTAAGTTGCCACTACTAGCTCAAAGGTAGTACATGAGACTCTTTAAAATGGACGCCGATTAATTAAGAAATAAGTTCCAAGTTCCACAGTATTTGTTATATACTTTTATTTACTATTGAAGTTACACATTTCACTTCCGAAGTTCTGAATATGCAGAGTACGAAACGTTCACAGATAACCATGCAAGTGCATCACAGCGCCACAGTCGTTTACTTAATGATTATGTTCTGAAAAACTGGCCCGAAGAAATAATAAATGTGGCGACCTCCCACACCGGAGGAAAAATAAAATATCAAAGTCTAGTTGCCGATGTGGGGGTTATCGTCACGCCCGACGCGGCCTAGGAGAGCATTGTAAGACGACTGACTTCGCCGCCTGCTTGAAGGGCGACTCTCTTCCAACTGACCTGCACTGACCTGCCCTCAAGGGTGACTGATCTGAAGTACTGCTTGACCTGAAGTGACTTGAACGGCGACAGACACACATGTACTTGTGCTGCCTATCACCCCCCTCTCCCGAGATAAGGGCACGGCATCCGGCATCTGCCACGCACGCTCTCCACACGTTATCGAACTTGACACGTTATTGAAACTGTGTTGTAGGAACTAAAACTCAACGCCGTCAACATGCAGATAAACGAACTTCTCGTATAAAATTTGTACGACGCAGCCAGAAAGTTTCTAAATAATGCTGACGCTTCACAAAAACTGGAAACTACGACATTCTAAACGAAACGGTAAACAGGCGCCTGATAAACGTAAAATAGCACACGTATGTCCAATAAACAAACTATCACGGGAAACGAGCTACCACTGCTTTTAACTTCAAACCCGATAAAAATATTACGAAGCTTAGCAAAGCTTAAGAAAAACAAACAAAATTGAAACACGTGTCCCAAAAATTAGAATACTGCGTCATTACATTACCCCCCTTGGTTTGGGATAGATTTTGAAGAAATCTTTCCCAAAGCGAAACCTATCTTTTATGCTGTTATTCTGTAAACCACTGTGCCTCTGCTCCTTGACAACAATTTACATATTTAACATGGTAAGTAGCTTGTAACAAAAATATTCACTTAATAAACTCACAAAAAAAATTATTTACTTCACCTGTTGAAGAGTAACACAATATTGACGGGGATGCTGAAAGAAAATAATACCTTTCACTGGTTTCAAATAGTTACCTGTTGTTCTAATTTGTGGTTGAGGGTGTATTTCCACCTGTGCCATTGATGATTCATTGTGGGTTGCTGCCCTTTGGTCTCTCACTGGGATCAGCACACCACTTCTCCAAAAAAGGGACCCAGGTCTGCCCAAAACTATAAAAAAGCCACTGCGACCGCCTCTCACTAGGCCAGTGCTGACAAAAAACAATAAAGCCACGGCGACTGCCTCTCACTAGGCCAGTGCTGACTATAAAAAAGGGCCCCAAACCTGTCCCATTTTGCCTTCTAGCAAAAAATTCTTATTAGTTATCAAATAAATTTTGTACACATAAGTGTAAATAAAATCTGCTGAAATTGATTTTCCTGCTAGCGTTGAGTAACGTAACACCTACAGAGAAAAAAGAAAGTCCGGAAAACACTTAATAAACGTATGCTCTGCTCTGCCTAAAGTTTTTTCTTCATGGAAAGTTTATTTTTGTTTGGCTGTTACGTAACGTTCAGTAAACTGTATTACTTATACTGTACTTGCGGTGCTGTCCTGTTAATAATAATTTGCTGCAATTGTAATTACGTATTTCATGTTTACAACACATTAACAATAGTAACCTTTTGCAAATAATTTTTGCTGCTGTAATGACATCCCACGCCATCAAATCTGAATATAAATTTATTACGTATTTTAACGTTAAAATAAAATCCTGTTTTAAATATGGATCATGAATTCAGACACCATTATTTATTATATAAGTGCCAGCATACACAACAACTGTATTTGTAATTCACGAGATGTTTACATCGACGGAGTCACCGTACGTTTACTGTAAAATTAAAACTTAATTTTTTTGTGATCAATCTGATATTACGAGTATTCGTAATTAGTTTTTTACACTTTTATGACCTCTTGTAGGTACGGGATTTCACTGTATTTCAAACCAGTCGTTTTGAGCCTGTACGAGATCAAAAATTTACTTTTAAAAGATGTGATAGATACACTTCAGAGATATAGGCGACAATGCTGCCATCTGTTGGCCTACCCGTGCGGCTCACTTCTGAAGCCACACTCCCATGAAATTAGATTTTCTCATGTATAAAATACAAATATACAAACAAATTCCCAGAGTTTTATATTTTCTGCGAGCTTTGAATATTTTTTAGCGTAACATATTTCCGTGTGCAGCAATTCTGCTTGACAATAATTTTGATTTGGGCTGTAATCGCAGAGGCTTTCTAAAGCAGGCCGACTTTGTTTTTCTTGCATCCCCTCCTACTTTAGCAACAAAGCGAAAATGTATGTTATTTATTTCTTAAAGTATGCATCGTTTTGCGATGTAATCATTTTTTCAGCAAATATTTATGTGAACATGATATATGTATGGTCATACAGGCGCACTCGGTACCGCAATTAATTTATAAATAACCTAGTTTGTACGAAGTACATATAAACTACCCAATCTCGCCTTTTTGATAAGCTGATGTTACTTTTAATCACGAAATACTTTATTAATTGAATGCAAATGTGCCCTGAAGTCCTAATACTTCCAGTATGACGGTAAATGCTGTGATGTCCATACTGCTACTCCATAAGAATCACAATTAACTATTAAAAACCTGTCAAGACTTTGTTGTTAAAATCCACCCATATATATATATATGAGGGAGGGAGACGAATCTCTATATCTATCTATATCTCTATCTATCTATCTATATATCTCTCTCTCTCTCTCTCTCTCTCTCTCAACTATTAAANGAGGGAGGGAGACGAATCTCTATATCTATCTATCTATCTATCTATCTATCTATCTATATATCTCTCTTTCTCTCTCTCTCTCTCTCAACTATTAAAGACATTGAACCAAATTCTCCACCTATAACAAACAGTGCTCCACAACATTGATGTCCATCATTACTCATTACAGATGAAACGTGTTTTGACAGGTGGAAACTACGTCGCAGCCAAAGGATNATACTCATTACAGATGAAACGTGTTTTGACAGGTGGAAACTACGTCGCAGCCGAAGGATAAGTAGTCTGCTGGTTACTGTTTCTACACAATCTGTCAAAAAATGGAATTCTTATATGAAATGGACTATANCTCTCAACTATTAAAGACATTGAACCAAATTCTCCACCTATAACAAACAGTGCTCCACAACATTGATGTCCATCATTACTCATTACAGATGAAACGTGTTTTGACAGGTGGAAACTACGTCGCAGCCAAAGGATAAGTAGTCTGCTGGTTACTGTTTCTACACAATCTGTCAAAAAATGGAATTCTTATATGAAATGGACTATAATACTGTGGTCTCAGTTCATAAAAAAATGTGCAGTTTTTCTGTCAAGTGCACCCCTTCATCACCTGACTGGGTCTGCGGACGTCTAACAAGGTCATGGCCGATGTTGCCTGTATCAAGTAGGCTTCGGCTATCTTCGATGATACTCGGCAGAACTCGTTTCCTCCCCTTGCACGGCAAGCAGGGTGGGAGCTAGTTGCCTAGCAACCAGCGTGGCGTCTTGCGCCCTCCCTCTGTGTGCCAACCCGGTTAGTAGAGGGAGGGGTAGACTGTTTCACTCCTCTCACTCCTGATGCTTCATCTTCTCCATCTCGCCCGCCGTTAACACTGCCCGATCGATAACCTCTCTGCGTGCTCGTAGCTGATCGAGTGCATGTGAGATGCACAAAATTTTGCGTGTTCTGTTAAAATTATTCCTTGAAACTGAAGATATGAACACAGATTACCTTCAAAACATTAGCATTACCCTTTTTATAAAATATTTTTTCTGCAATAAAAGAGCTTGATCTCAAAGCCCTGGAACTTTTCTTTAGGCTCGCAGACCTCTAACTTTTAACTAACTCACATGTTTCCTCTCAAACAATTTACTCAAAAGTTTTAAATGGATAAAGGGAGTAAAACAGAAAATGCAGCAAGGCTTCTTGAAATGTTTACAGTAAAACCATGTTATAACGTTTTTCAGGGAACTTGAGGGGAAAAAAATGTTATAAGCAGGAAAACTTTATAAGCAAATAATAAGAAATTATAATTTTTATCTCTGCAGAAGTTTGTTTTGCTATCTAAAGTGAACATAAAATACATGAAAAAACATACCCTCTTACATTTTCTGTAGAATAGAAATAATTGATTTGATACCTTTGTGCAGCTCTCTTATTCACTGCAGTACATGCGATATTGAAAAAAAATTTTAATACACATTAAATTGACAAACCAGTACTTGCTGCATTATGCACCAAATTATTTAAAAATATGAACAGAATAAACAATATTACATAAAAAAAATTTGCCACACCTAATTTTTTTTAACAATAACAGATTTGTCGCATTTATTGTCCTTTATAAACTTTTTATTGGACATAATTGTGTTCAGCGTAGAAACAGCAATTCCTAGTTCCTTTGTCATGGCGACACGTGTCTTCTAAAGATTTTTGTTCACAAATTCAATAAAATTAATTTTCTCCTTCACAGAAAAAACTTTCCGTGTTTTCCAGCTATCCGACATCCTCTGGACTAATTTCACATTACTGTAATGCAGAAATAACTCAACTAAATTCCAGTTTATTTGCTACCCCATCAAAAAAAGATAATCTTAACGGGAAATGATAATAAGTCATAGATATGGAAAACTAGGTTTGGACGCTGACGGCCATCATGCACATTACATAAATTAAAAATATTGTTAGGTAACAATGAATTTTCATACACGACACTTCTATTATAAATTGAATCGCTAAAATCCATGTCACATCTATAATAAATTGAACTGCTAAAATATATGACCTGTATTTTATAAATTGAATCGCTGAAATACTAACATCCATTCTATACATATCCGGTAAAGCTAATTTCACAATCACAACTGTTTGCATGACGTGTACATATCAAAATCAAAGTATTCTTTATGGCATGATTCATGTTCATCGTGTACGTCAGCGCTGTTTACGTACATGATGACCTTGAAACGTGCCTTAAAGAATACCTATTTTTTTNATGTTCATCGTGTACGTCAGCGCTGTTTACGTACATGATGACCTTGAAACGTGCCTTAAAGAATACCTATTTTTTTCATTTTGATACGCACACATTTGTTATGCACGTGTTTTTCACAGTAAACAGACAAATCAATTGTTACCGGCTGCGTGCTCTCAAGACGGCGCCTATCACGTTCACTTATTAACTGTTGGGCCCATGCGAGTGCACTAAGCGCACAGGGTGCACGATTTGACCATCCAATATTGTATTTTCACAGATGGTAGCTTACTTTAAGTACGCACATGCTCTTTGAAACTGCACACACCTACGACAGTTCCAAACGTAAACAATTGTTTCGTAATCTCTCTTTAGGTTATTACTTCAATATGTCTTTAAATTATACGCTCGAAGAAAAACTGCATTGGATTTGTAGCCGAGTTTTAACATATTCAACGTTAAAAGCGGGAAATGAAAAATACTGCAATTGTTAAAAGCAGGAAATTGTGCTAAATGTAAACGTGGCGGGACCGTAAAATAATGGCGTTATACGCAGGACAATGTTATAAATGGTTTTTACTGTATTTTCAAGCTCACCCCCCTCGCAACTATCAGTCAATACTCATACTGTAGGAGTGCTGTCTGCCTGATGTCGACAACTTGTGCTCAATTGGACATTTCAAAACTACTCTACAAATAAGATTCACATATAATACAGTGATATTTTCAATAAATCAAACCAAACCACAAATCACCTTGCGCTGTACAAGGACCTCTCCATCAATTTGAAGGGAGCACGAATGTTGCGAGTGTGAATGTCCACCAGAGAGAGCTGTACGTAACTCTGGAACGTGAGACTCCACCGTTTTGCATCACTGTACATGAGNCTGTACAAGGACCTCTCCATCAATTTGAAGGGAGCACGAATGTTGCGAGTGTGAATGTCCACCAGAGAGAGCTGTACGTAACTCTGGAACGTGAGACTCCACCGTTTTGCATCACTGTACATGAGGCCCTGAAAAGGACAAGTAAAATTAGTTCCACCATAACTTGACAAAACTTGGGATGGCAATCCAAACCAATAAACCATGTACGACAAACCTTCCTAGGTTAAAATGCAAATAGTATGAATCCCTTTGTCTACATTCACACAACAGGACAGAGATACGCACTGTTGAGTAATTCCACGTGTAGAACTTTTTTGACATCACAATTATAACATATAANACAACAGGACAGAGATACGCACTGTTGAGTAATTCCACGTGTAGAACTTTTTTGACATCACAATTATAACATATAAAGGATGTATGACAGTGTGAGAGACCTACCGTATTTATCAGAAAATATGACTTTTATTCCAATATACTTTAAAAAATAAAGGGTTGTCTCTTTTCTTTATATTAAAGTTTAACTAGACATAAAATACATTGTAGTACAACACACTTAAACAAAATCTTCAAAAAATAAAACTCTNAAGTTTAACTAGACATAAAATACATTGTAGTACAACACACTTAAACAAAATCTTCAAAAAATAAAACTCTGTTAAATATAACTGTAGCTAAATACAGGGATGGCTCAAGAAAATGTGAATTTCTTTGGCTTTAATGCATTCGAGGTTTAGTACGCAATACATTAACTGCATAAATTGGGACAAAATTTTTTTATTAATATTTCTGAGCACAAACAGTGGTTTTAATTTCAATTCATTGTCAAACTATACCTCACTTAATGTAATTCCTTTAGGTTTTTGTTTTTGGTATAAGTGTNACAACAGGACAGAGATACGCACTGTTGAGTAATTCCACGTGTAGAACTTTTTTGACATCACAATTATAACATATAGAGGATGTATGACAGTGTGAGAGACCTACCGTATTTATCAGAAAATATGACTTTTATTCCAATATACTTTCAAAAATAAAGGGTTGTCTCTTTTCTTCATATTAAAGTTTAACTAGACATAAAATACATTGTAGTACAACACACTTAAACAAAATCTTCAAAAAATAAAACTCTGTTAATTATAACTGTAGCTAAATACAGGGATGGCTCAAGAAAATGTGAATTTCTTTGGCTTTAATGCATTCGAGGTTTAGTACGCAATACATTAACTGCATAAATTGGGACAAAATTTTTTTATTAATATTTCTGAGCACAAACAGTGTTTTTAATTTCAATTCATTGTCAAACTATACCTCACTTAATGTAATTCCTTTAGGTTTTTGTTTTTGGTATAAGTGTACAGTGGACACGTAATTTTTATGTCCCAAGATAAAAATCCTGATTAAAGACGGTTCACAGTAAACTGAGCACTTTGGAAAGCCCAACTGAACATTGCCAAGGGGCTGATAATTTTGTTCATGCATCGGCCAAGTGAAAATGTGAAATTATTTGAAAATTTGAAAAAGCAAACAGCATATTTTACAAGTTCCTAGCTATTGCACTTACGTGCATAAGAAATACTTTCAGTATTCACAATTATTTAGTTAACACTTTTAATTCAATGTTAAAACATGGAACTACATTTCCCACCAAAACTAACAACTTTACTGGGTGCATGCCAGTCAGAATGACCGTTAAAATACATGCAGGTAGGGCAGCGACATTTTTCGGAGTTTTATTACCTACGGCCATATTAACATAAGGGGCAAACGGGGTAATTTCCCAGGGGTGCAAGTTTTAAAGGGGCACTTGTTGAAACCATGCACTTTTTAAAAATTAGCTTTTTGGAATTTTTTAATTTTCATAAAATTTTGCAGAGGTGGCCAACTTTTATTCGAGGCATGCCACATTCAGGCATTGTGGTAAACAAGTGATGGGTTGTTTCCCTCTGGTGGCATTGCTTACAATGAACACCTGCTTATCTGCAGACAACAGCCAGGCTGGAATTATCAGTTGTAACCTGATTCCTGTATGCAAAGCCGAGGCAAGAAGAACAAAAAAAAACAACAAATGTTTGGCACTGGTGACAGTTGCAGATTGCCATNGTCTAACATTGGTGTCAGTTGCAGATTGCTGGGTAGTGTAAATAAACACCATGTACTGCAGCAGCAATCATCCTGATGGCGATATTGTTTCAGTTTCACTGTGGCATGAGTTTGTTTGAGGTGCGTGTGCGTGGAGTAAATACTAGGTTAATTCATGGTTATATTCAGTATTTTTCTAGGATGAGTAATAGCAAGTTGAGTGACGCACAGCATCGGAAAATAAACAAACGGAAGAAAAAGGACTTTTCTGTGGTTTTGAACCAGGTGCCGAAATTGGACATATTTTTTAAAACCACTGACTAATCCTCAACCTCCCACTGAGGATTCTGAGCCTCTAGATGACAGCATTGCTGGTATTATTGAGACTGCGAGCTCTAGTTATTTAGTTTCCGGGAGAAAACAAAACAGTGACTTGTTAACGGAGGAGAACTCATCACCATCAACTGCATCTATGTATGTTTCTGAATGTGGTAACCTTACTGGAGTTGACTTCTCAGACACAGCTAAATGGCCTCCCTTAAATTAACAGAAAACAGATATTATCAGAAAAATTCCTGCTCAAAATAATTTAAATGAACTGGATATCAAAAACTCTAAGCATGTGTATGGAACAGTTTCAAGATCAGCTACCAAGACAATGTTTTACACAAAATTAAAAAATGATAAAACTATAAAGAGGGAGTGGCTACAATATTCAGAGAGTAAAGTTAAATTTTTTTTGCACTCGTTGTAACATATTTTACAGAACTGAAAACAAAAATTTGGGTATGTTTTGTACAGGATTTAATGATCGAAAACATAAAAACTGTTTCTGTGAACATGAGTAAAGCCATGAACATAGGAATAATGTGAAAACTTATGTGTCTAGAGAAGAAGTGTTCGGTAAAGTAGATTGCAAGCTTCATGGGCAATACTTGAAAGGAGTTTTATAATGGCAACAGATTTTGCATAGAGTCATACGCGTTATCATATTTCTTGGGAAGAGGGGCCTAGCTGTTCGAGGATCCAATAAAACTGTCACAATGGGAACTTCTTGGGACTTCTGGGTTTTATTTCAGAGTATGATCATTTTTAAGGACTCATTCAGTGACCAACCGTAACAAAGGAAAACCCCATGTTAGTTACTTTTCTAAAAACAGATGTGATGAATTCATTCTGTTAATGCTACAACATGGGAATTAAATATTTGCTGAACTGAAGGCCAGTAAATATAACTCAATTTCTTTATATTCTTCTGCTGGTATTACTCGCAGTGATCAACATCCGTTTATTATACAAATAGTTTCAGAGAACTGGTGACCTTGTAGAAAGTTTGGTCACGTTTATACCCTCGACAGGCCACTGTGCTCAGTTTAGAAATAACTGTACTGAAAGTTCTTTCAGATTATAGGATTGACATTAAAGACTGCAGAGGACAGTCTTATGACAACGCTCCTAACATGGCAGGTGCTTACAATGGACTACAAGCCAAAATAAAATAGCACAATCCGCTGGCTATTTTTGTTCTATGCGCAGCACATTCTTTGAATCTAGTAAGAGCATCAGCAGCTTCATGTTGCTTAAAAATGATTGCATATTTTATGTTCGTGCAAAAAGTGTACGCTTTCTTCAGTGAGTTCATGGGCAAATGGGAAATTTTCCAAAGTGAAATAAAAACAAGTAATGCTGATATCAAGGTACTGCCGAAGACTGTCAACACGGTGTTCTGTAAGACATGATGCATGCAGAGCATTGTCAACACCCTACCATGTTTTTCATTCAGCTGCCACCAAAATTGCCAACAACCATTGTGAAAAAAAGGAAACATGAGATGAGGCTTAAGGTTTGTGTGCTATATTTGCTAAGTTGGAGACCGGGATATTAACCAAATTTTGGACAGAGATGGTTTGATTAAGTGAGCAAGGGTCTTCAAAATATTACTATTGATTTTAATGATGTAGTCCTGATGTATAGTTCACTAAAGATTTATGAAGAAGGGCTCCGAGACAGAATTGACTTCAATGAATCTGAAGGGAAAAAATGATCTGGATGTGACGAGTATGAAGATCAAAGAAAAAGAGTTGAGAGGAGAAGACTCCAGTGTGATTGGATGAATAGAGACAGTGACACGAGTTTTGACTGCAGGAAAGATATCATCATAATACATTTTTGTTTACCATTGATAAAATGGTTGTGGAGCTTTCACACAAAATATCTGCATATTCAAATTTCCACTTAAGATTTGGCTTTCTTAGTCAAATATCTTCAATGCCACATTACTGTATTAGAGAATGTGCCAGAAAATCTGTTGAAGCATAGTCCGATGATGTGGATAGTGAATTAATTGAAGAGTGTCCATTTCTAGGAGTTCCTCAACTAAATAAAACTAGAAGAACTGCCTCGGAATTTACTAAAAACTATTAGAAACCAGGGCCTAATCGCTACTTATCTGAATATAGACACTTCCTCCGGATATTTTGGTGTATCCCTTCCACCAGTGCAAGATCTGAACGTTCCTTCTCAGTAATGAGAAGGGTAAAGANTATTTTTTAAAACCACTGACTAATCCTCAACCTCCCACTGAGGATTCTGAGCCTCTAGATGACAGCATTGCTGGTGTTATTGAGACTGCGAGCTCTAGTTCCTCAGTTTCTGGGAGAAAACAAAACAGTGTCTTGTTAACGGAGGAGAACTCATCACCATCAACTGCATCTATGTATGTTTCTGAATGTGGTAACCTTACTGGAGTTGACTTCTCGGACACAGCTAAATGGCCTCCCTTAAATTAACAGAAAACAGATATTATCAGACAAACTCCTGCTCAAAATAATTTAAATGAACTGGATATCAAAAACTCTAAGCATGTGTATAGAACAGTTTCAAGATCAGCTACCAAGACAATGTTTTACACAAAATTAAAAAATGATAAAACTATAAAGAGGGAGTGGCTACAATATTCAGAGAGTAAAGTTAAATTTTTTTTGCATTCGTTGTAACATATTTTACAGAACTGAAAACAAAAATTTGGGTATGTTTTGTACAGGATTCAATGATCGAAAACATGAAAACTGTTTCTGTGAACATGAGTAAAGCCATGAACATAGGAATAATGTGAAAACTTATGTGTCTAGATATGAAGTGTTCAGTAAAGTATATTCTAAGCTTTATGAGCAATACTTGAAAGGTGTTTTATACTGGCAACAGATTTTGCATAGAGTCATACACGTTATCATATTTCTTGGGAAGAGGGGCCTTGCTTTTTGAGGGTCCAATAAAACTGTTACAACGGGAACATCTTGGGACTTCTGGGTTTTATTTCAGAGTATGATCATTTTTAAGGACTCATTCAGTGACCAACTGTAACAAAGGAAAACCCCATGTTAGTTACTTGTCTAAAAACATATGTGATGAATTCATCCTGTTAATGCTACAACATGGGAATTAAATATTTGCTGAACTGAAGGCCAGTAAATATAACTCAATTTCTTTATATTCTTCTGCTGGTATTACTCGCAGCGATCAACATCCGTTTATTGTACGAATAGTTTCAGAGAACTGGTGACCTTGTAGAAAGTTTGGTAACATGTATACCCCCGACAGGCCACAGTGCTCAGTTTAGAAATAACTGTACTGAAAGTTCTTTCAGATTATAGGATTGACATTAAAGACTGCAGAGGACAGTCGTATGACAACGCTCCTAACATGGCAGGTGCTTACAGTGGACTACAAGCCAAAATAAAATTGCACAATCTGCTGGCAATTTTTGTTCTATGTGCAGTGCATTCTTTGAATCTAGTAGGAGCGTAAGCTGCTTCATGTTGCTTAAAAATTATNAAATTGTTGCTTATTTTATGTTTGTGCAAAAAGTGTACGCTTTCTTCAGTGGGTTAACAGGCAAATGGGAAATTTTCCAAAGTGAAATGAAAACAAGTAATTCTGATATAAAGCTACTGCCGAAGACTGTCAACACGGTGGTCTGTAAGACATGATGCATGCAGAGCATTGTCAACACCCTACCATGTTTTTCATTCAGCTGCCACCAAAATTGCCAACAACCATTGTGAATGAAAAACCCAGAAACACGAGCTGAAGGTTTGTGTGCTATATTTGCTAAGTTGGAGACCGGGATATTAACCAAATTTTGAACAGAGATTGATAAAGTGGGCAAGGGTCTTCAAAATATTACTATTGATTTTAATGATGTAGTCCTGATGTATAGTTCACTAAAGATTTATGAAGAAGGGCTCCGAGACAGATTTGACTTCAATGAATCTGAAGGAAAAAAATGATCTGGATGTGAAGAGTATGAAGATCAAAGAAAAAGAGTTGAGAGGAGAAGACTGCAGTGTGATTGGATGAATAGAGACAGTGACACAATTTTTGACTGAAGGAAAGATATCATTATAACACATTTTTGTTTACCATTGATAAAATGGCTGTGGAGCTTTCACACAAAATATCTGCATATTCAAATTTCCACTAAAGATTTGACTTTCTTAGTCAAATATCTTCGATGCCACATTACTATTTTAGAGTATGTGCCAGGAAAGCTGTCAAAGTATATCCTGATGATGTGGATAGTGAATTAATTGAAGAGTGTGTCCATTTCTGGGAGTTCCTCAACTAAATAAAACTAGATGAAGAATCGCCTCAGAATTTACTTAAAACTATTATAAACAAGGGCCTAATCGCTACTTATCTGAATATAGACACTTCCCTCCGGATATTTTTGTGTATCCCTTCTACCAATAAGTTCTGAACGTTCCTTCTCAGTAATGAGAAGGGTGAATAACTACTTACAAAATTCAGCAAGTGAAGAGATCTTTTCGGGGATGGATTCTTTTCTTAAAAAAGCTGCTTTACTAGATACAATTTAGTTTGTGACAATTTAATCGACAAATTTGCTGCAGTAAAATCGCAGAAAGTGGACTTATAATTAAATGAGGACTGGAAAGCCTATACCCTATAGTGAGTCTTTATTATTCTTGGTGTATTTCAACAACTAAAATTTTCACAGTTACTAATTTAATAAAGTTATCTGCATACTTGTGGTTATGTAATTAGCTTTACAAGGTGTAAATCAGTCATTCAGAATTTTTGAATGTTTTGGAAAGTAAAGCCACATATTTTTACTTATTTTAATTTTTTTTTTTTTCCACTTTACATATAAGTATTTTAATCCTGTGTATGTTGCATGTGAATGTTGTAAAAAAAAAAAAAAATTGGAAAGGGCAAGCCAGTATTTGCCCCTGAGAGACTTTTACCTTAAGACGACCCTGCAAAAGTATTTAATTAACTGTGAACAGCGTATAAAAAACAGAGATTCAAATAACTAGTGAAGAAATTAATATTTCTGCAGACAGAAAATACATTAGGGGGTCATCAACACAAAAAACACCATATAAACATTAATTTTCCCATTTGACCTTGTTTCCAAGTTACATGAAGAAATTTTGCATACATTCAAGCCAAATGTGAGTATTGTGAGTATTTTGAGAATAGTCCATTCATGGTTACTTCAAACTTTTCAGAAGCCCTGATAAAGTTCTACTTCCAGGTTATTCCTCTGCCACATGCAGACAAAGCTTAACTAGTCTAGAAAAATACACCAAAGGGTCAATGCACCACATCTGTGCACACATACAGCTTAATAATATTCTGCATTATAACTATTTCTTACCAGGCATTATCAATATGCTTACTTTCTATGTCTTTTTTCATATTAACCATAAATAAATTATAATTTATAGATAAAATATAAGCAACAGTTCGGTTTAACCATAAATAAATTACTTTTATGTTAACAGAAGTATAAAGCTCTTGTGATACAGGACATATTTGGAAAACAACCAAGCACATCACACATGAAATGACTTTTCAAAAGTTTGATTCAAAAAGTGTGAAGATACCGCAGGCAATAAACGGAAATTTTTATAAGCTATTCATCACATGCAGGTGAATATAGCTCACCAATAAATTATGGCCTTTCACATTCCTCCAAAGTTCGACGGGCTCAGGAAATACCGNTGGGAGACACCTGGTGGGAATAAATTGTAACCTAGATCGATAAATGATCGATGATAATTGATCAGTTATCAACCTAAGGTAAAATGTATTAAATTACTAATATCGCTATAAAAAATTAAGGGTTGGTGGTAGAAGGGTGAAAATTTAGGAGGGTATGTATTTTTTGATGCCACATCATAAAAAAATAAAAAATAAAAATTTTGTTCAAACAATAAAAAAAAATTGTTTGGGGTTGGCCACCCTTATTACTTAGGAGTGTAAAAAATATATATAAATCTATTCTCAGACCTACCGAGTACACATAAAAAATTTCATAAAAATCGGTCCAGCCGTTTCGGAGGAGTTCAGTGACTAACTCTGTGACGGGAGAATTTTATATATTAGATTCATCACATGCAGGTGATAATAGCTCACCAATAAATTATGACCTTTCACATTCCTCCAAAGTTCGACGGGCTCAGGAAATACAGCACACAGAGCATCTAACTTTGAGAAGTGTTCTAGAAATGTAGTTTTCCCACTTCCAATATTGCCTTCCACGAGAANGCACACAGAGCATCTAACTTTGAGAAGTGTTCTAGAAATGTAGTTTTCCCACTTCCAATATTGCCTTCCACGAGAACAGTGATGGGCTGAGACGATTTGGTAAATGACGACGACATTCTTCGTAAATGCTGCACCAGTGCTGACAGCAGAACTGGAATCCTGCAACAAATTTCAACTGGTAACATGAAGAGAAAGGGTTTTGCTACAACACCCAAGTTTTAACATTTGTGCAAGGTGGCATCAAAAAGATTTGAGAACAGCTCTGTTTACAACAAAGTACTTTATTCATCTACGTTTATACACTTTAACCTTAAAAATAGTTCCCTTGCACAGCGATAGTCCTCCCAGCATTCCTGCCACTTGTGGAATGTGTCCTGGAAGTATTCTTCTGTAAACGTGTGAAGCATGCTCTGCGATTTACGTTGGGATCTCCAAAATGGTGTCAAAACTGCGAACATTGAGCTGGATTTTCATCAGGAAGAGTGTGAACTCAGCACGCCCCCTCAGATGTCTTTAAATTTGGCAGTAAAATNATTGAGCTGGATTTTCATCAGGAAGAGTGTGAACTCAGCACGCCCCCTCAGATGTCTTTAAATTTGGCAGTAAAATGCGGTATTTAAGGCGTGGCCTCTGGAGATTAATTCTTGATGCACAATGCCACGAATGTGGAAAAGAACATTAACTTGCACATGGACGAGCTGTGGACCTGCCTCACATTTTTGGTCATGGCGATGATGGGCTCTGCCACTGTTACGACTGTTGCTTTGTCTCAGGGTCATACCCATACACTCGAATTTCGTCACTAGAAATAATTCACCACTGCGTGGAGAGCCAGCGACTGTTCTTGACATGCTTCGAGAAGAAGACTTCCAGGACACATTCCACAAGTGGCAGGAATGCTGAGACTCTGCATTGCTTCGAGAAGAAGACTTCCAGGACACATTCCACAAGTGGCAGGAATGCTGACACTCTGTATCGCTGTGCAAGGGTACCATTCCTGAAGGTGATAGTGTGTAAACGTACGTAAATAAAGTACTTTGTTGTAAACAGAGCTATTCTCAAATCTACAGTTAGTTTTCAACACAATAATAAGTAGCAAAATGCAGTTTAGATGCTATGGCCACTAGCCTAATTAAATATTGCCCAAAAAACTTACATTTCAACTAAAGGAAATTTTTTTAAAATACCATTTTACTACGTAAACACTGCATACTCTCGTTTGATTTAGTTGATAATATGCTGCTAAATGTTTGAAAATACATAATAAAAAAACTTACTAAAATATTAAGGCTTACAAATGAGCCCAGTGGTAAACACTGGGCTCATTTGAGAGGTCCCGGGTTTAATTTCAGGTCCAGCCATCCTGATTTTGGTCTTCCACGGTTTTTCCAGGCAAATGCTGGGATGGTTTTGTAACACATGCCCTGGCTGATTCCTTCCCATTCCTGAATGTCAAGTGTTCCGCTACTAATGCCTTGTCACGCTCAAGGCACTTGAAACACCTAACGAATAAGAATAAATACGTTCATAATTTTTTTTTATTAATGTTGAGTTCTTGAGAAATTATTTTTAATCTTCCTTTCATGGAGCAGAAAACAAGTAACATTTAGACAACTTTGGTTATTAATGAAAAGGTACTTTAATTGGATAGCTGTTTTCCCACCTGTTACTTAACAAATATTTCCATAAAAACCCATTACTTCTCCACCTTTAAAAATTTTAATAAAAAAAATTGAGTTTCCAAGATGGAAATGGTTTCAAAATTATTTTTCACCTCAACATTAATTGATGCACATTATACTACAAATTTTGAAATAAACCTTAGGCCATGTCCAAAGTGACAAATTCGTTATTTTGTAATTTGTCATTTCGTAAGTTTCAATTCAAACGTTGTCGACAGTCACTTGTTTAGTACTCGCGGCAAAGCATTTTTACATTAACAGTGAATTTTTTTAAAATGTAAATGGAATGCTTAAAATCTACGTAATATTTATACAATCACTGGAATGCTGCGAATATTAAAATAAATAAGAAAATAATAAATTATGCAATAATGGCTTAAATTTTTTGTTGCGGAATATCAGAACAAAGCAAAATACTTACTTGCTTTTCAAAACTTGCTTAGTGTCTTTTATGAACAGTTAATGGTTTTAGAAAAAATGTTTTAATTACGCATTCACGTATGTATTTTGAAGGTCAAAACCAACATGGTGCTGACTTTGTCATTTTGTATTTTTGCTAACATCCGCAGATACAAAATAAGAAATACCAAATTACCACATACGTTGTAATTTTTGTATACATAATCGGGTAACGCTATAATTTTGTCAACAAATCTGTCTTTTCGGACACAGCCTTAGCAATACAGTTACATGAGGATGAATGTGGGGAGTGCTGTGGAGAAGTTTGGACAGCTCTTAACACTGAGCTCTTGAGAGCCAATGAGAGTGAAGCGAGGCAAGAACGAACGAAGCAGTGCCAGAATGCAAGGACGGGGGAAACGGGAGATCCCCCAGAAAACCTGCCGACCAGCAGCATTGTCCGGCACAATTACTACATACGGAAAAGTGGTAACAGTCTCATCAAGAATTGAACCTGATTCAGCTTGGTGGGAGGAGAGTGCTCTAGCCGCTGAACCAATGCGACCCCCTTATGGGTGACTTTTACCAAAATATTGGACACTAGTTTTTGGTAACTTTTACAAACTTTTTTTTCTTCTGTTCCTTGGTGCAGTTTATAGCACGTAGCATAGTGAAAAAAATGTATCACAGTTACAAAAAAATACAACTATCCAACATTTGGACTAACGTTACCCATTACAGCTAAAGTAACCTGTCTTTGTGTAGTTCTAGCATGGAGCTGTGCAAATATGAACTGTTATAAAATGTACAGGAAAAAAAACTAACTTGATTGCACTGATTGAACCCCAAAGTACACAGGTTGGGCTTAACATCTCTCTGACAGCGAGGTCGTTAGAGATGGGGCAAGTTGCTCGGAGAAGAAGGAAAAGGGAAGGAATTGGCCGTGGCCTGTAGTAGGGAACCATCCCAGCATTCGCCTGGAGTGATCTTAGGAAACCACGGAAAACCAAGATCAGGATGGCTGGACCGGGATTTGAACCATTGTCCTCGCGAAAGTGAGTGCACTACGCCACCTCGCTCGGTCTGAACCCCAAGGCAAAGTTATACTACAGAAAATACATGGGTCCATCGTCTAGACTTGTTTTTCCACAGGGCTGCGTGGTTTCAACCTCTGAAGGCAGAGCCTACATATAAGTGAAACCAGGAGGACAACTCAAATAAGGAAAACTTCAGAATAAGCCGATGAGATTAATTACATAAAAACATCACGATAACATAGAACAAACTAACAAGATAAGGTCAAGATCAATCAGATAAGATGAAAGATAGCGTGTAGCAGCATAAACACTGAACCCACGTGTAAAAATGACCCTTGTGCAATGATCACAAAAGTCTGGCAAGGTAAATGGATTGCAGATCAATCACATAAGATAAAAACATTTCAATCAACATGCCACAGCAGTTTCTAATGACTGCCTTTCTAATGATCCAGCACCTTATCTCCTGTGTGCATTTGACAGACATTTAAAGCAGGCAAAGCACAACATTAAAGTAAACAATTCGCACGTTGTTGACATTGCACAACATTCTTGTAGGTAATATTAATATACTCATTACTCTACTTTTACTGTCCATGTTTCTAAATCGAATGCAATTACTTTCAATCAAAAAAATAAAAAGGTAAAACTGACAGGTACAAGAGAATGATAAGAATCTGTATTAAATTAATGTTTGCACCAGATTCAGGTTGGCTGTTCATCAAATCTTACCCAGATGTATGTAAACACCAATAAAATTAGCATTTCTTTTTTTATTTCCTTTGCACTGTTAAAACTGTACAACCACAGTTTACTACTCATTACAAAACCCAAAAGTATAGGTAGTGAANAGTGAAATAGTTCTATAAAAGTAAAACCAATTCACAAAATACTTAACTAACTTTATCATTTGTACCACGAATACTTAATCCTCTGAACACCCAGCCCCATCTGGTGTGCCACAGGTCGTTTTTCATCCTCTATTTTTATTGACAATGTTATCAAAGCCATTACATTTCCAAAACTCGCCATTATCACTGGTAATTTAAAAATTAGTAAAAACTTAACATCTACTGCTCATTGCAATGAGCAAGTTTGTAATGATGCAGTTATAATAATTATTGGGATATTATATATTATATATTATTATATATTAATTTTCTTTTCTTTTGCGAGGCTTTGTGATATTTTATTAGGATTTGAAGTTATGGCCGTGGTAGTATGTTCATCGGTCATATGTTTTCCTTTTCAGAAATCTTAGTTTTTGTTCACGTCAGCATTTGTAAATAGAAGTTTGATTATTTTGACTACAACACAATTCGGCATGGCGTGGGGAGTAGTTGTGACGGGGTTGCATAGGCTTTCAAAGAGATTCCGGCCCACGCCATGCCCTTATTTGGTCACGTTTTTGGCACCCTGGGGCAAGGAGTGGGGGGTAGGCACAGGGTGACAAATGCCCTGTGTGCCTACCGTCCAAAAACAGAATAGGACCAGCACTTGAAGGAGACGCATCGAGCGTGGCAAACATCGCCCACACCGGCAAGCACCCGCGACCTTTAAATCTTTAATTTAACTTCAATTATTTTTGGCATATAACTTTATTCTACTCAATTATTTCTGCCGGTGTGAAAGGTCGCTAGGGTGCCAGGAGGGAACTGACGTTCCTCCTGCCTTCGTAATTTTTTCTTGCGATGCAAGTTTTGCATGACGTAAATAATAAATAAACTACTGCAGCGCTGCTCTGTTTGTTTGTCTGGTGAAACTGACTGTTCGTGACTCTGCATACTTGAAGATTGTATGTGAACTGTTTCATTTGAATGATAAATGAAAGTACAGAGTAACTAAACCGAGGTTTCACTTTATTTTAATATTTACATGGCGGCGCCTTTTAAGTTTCATGTCTCTACAGATTGAGCAAACCGAGCTGTAACTTCCAGTCGCAAATTCTAACGACTGCGACGTTACAAGTTATTGACGCCACACAAGACTGGTGCAGGATAAATTTCATGCAACTTATTGTAATAAAACTAGTGCTTTATCATTTACTAGAAATAGATAACACATCCAGTACAACTATATACATAATAATGTAAGCATATAATTTTCAAGACATGTAAATAATTTAGGTAACCTGATTGATAATAAAATATACTGCCATTCACACGTTGACCACCTAGCTGCTTTTGTATTTAAACTAATAGGGTTGATTAGATTCTTTACATATTCAATCATGTTTATTAAACTCTCATGTCTGCTCAAAAATGCACTACTATTCTTCTGTTCGTAATACTTTTTTAACACAGACTAAAATACAAAAATTCATGGCTGACTGGAAAGTGGTAGGAAGGAGGGGGAAGCAAAAATAAATAATACTAGCATATCAAGGACAAGTTTCTTAAAAAATAATGATTTCTCGAAGAATATTTATGGAAAATTCTACGTACTTCCCAAAACACCACAAGAAATATATATATGATGCATATTTTTGTCAAATAATGAAAACGTTACAAATGTACTGCAGAGGAAAAACAGGCTACAGTGTTCACCTGAGGTACGCTGTAGCCATTCTCCAAGTCCCAACATTGGGCTGCATTTCTGACAGCAGGACTATTACAAACACAGCGGATAGGATTGGAGGTTACAACACTGTTTATGTAAACAAGTTCTTTGAGATTTTTGTATATTTCCTCTAGCTAATTTTTAGTGCAGTTTGATTTTTAAAAAATTGGTGAAAGCATTTTATTTAAATAGAAGTTCTTATCTTTTGGAAATTAAGATATAAACGAGCATGTTCATTACTGTTGACCATGTGATCTAGACACTGTATTAGTGTGAGATGGGCAATGTTTGGTACATTCGCAGAAGACTAATGTTGGTCTACCTCTGCTAGCTATTCCTGTAGAAGAATATTGCATGTTAACATGGAAAAATGTAGTATGTTACTTTTTCGTACCAACAAGGTGAATTTTCTGTGACTGCAATAAAACTGCTCTCCTTTAAGTTTACGTTTCTGTACATACAAAGTTATCCAGCCGTCTATACACTTGAGACATGTCTGCCTTTGCTTTCTACAAATACTATAAAACAAGAAAAATAGTGGATGACATTAATTGTACAGATAATTAACTGGCAGTCATTAACAAAGGAATGAGAAATAAAATACAAGACAACAAGCATACTATTTTTTCCTCCACAACATATTAAAACAACTTACTAAGTTTTTCATTAAAACATCAGAGCAGAAATGTTTAATCTGGCTGTACTTACAAGCAACCCTGCCACCAGAATTCAGCACTGCAGTTGTGAAAGAGAGGGACAGTTATCGGTATCTGCATCCTGTTATCATCTGTCTTATACAGGAAAATAATTACTCCGTGGAAGTAATTTAGATAAGAGATGTGACAAACCAGATAAAGATTTCTGGGAGTTTTGTAGAATCATAACACCTCAGGTAGGGTCACTTTTTCCTCTAATTTTACCTCCTCCACATTACCGCAAAGTAGGGTGAAATTGATCAGCAGGGGGCAAGATTGTTCGCATTACACGTGCCTGCGCTTGAACTGCATAGCAGAGTGTTTGAAATCCTGTTATTTGACGAAACTATTAAACGTGCCCCTTCTGTGTCACCTAAGTCATCATACCCCAGACGAGGACCGAATGGTACTTTGCAAGTTACCACGCATAGCGTAAATGTTATTTTTGATCTCTACAATATAGTTAAAAACCAGCTTTTATCAGACTGCCATACCTTGAAACATACAAGCCAGACACGAGTCAAGCTACCATAGGAGCATTTATTGAGCTTTGCTACAAACATTTCACCAATAAAATAATAGGGTCACCTCTAGAAGTCCCACAGGTACACGCACCACTACGAGAACACTGCACGCCAGTTCAGAGCCGTGTGGGTAGCTGCAGTGGCGCTCTTGTAGCGTGCGCCAGTGTAACCCTTATAGCTCCCGTGCTTCTCAGTCAAAAAAGGAGAAAAACAATGCAGGCAAGCAAGGTCTCTTAACATATTATGGTGATATATGGTACCTGACTTCATGTACAGAATATAGTCATGTGATCAGTGGTATCCCAGCCGATCAATTTCACCCTGCTTATAGTACATGACCTTAACATTTACAGAAGATTGTCATGTGATACATCTCACCTCTACTGACAGATTTCACCCCATTTTATGTTATGAAGTTTGTTAGGCTGTAAGCTGAGTATAAACACATTCCTGTGCGAAAATGAATTAAAGATACAATTTTGAAAATATTCTCCCCATTTTTTCAGAAAAATAAACAATTACAATTTAAACAAAAAAAAACACAGCTTCAATTCTTTTTCTAAATTAGTTAAAACGATTTTGTTATATTATGATGTTCTACTGAGAAATATGAAATGATGTTCCACCTTTTAACTTATCCTTGAAATTTAAGCTGTTGCTTGATTCTCTCTTAAAAAAGTGTTTTTGGATTTAGTAGCCCATTGTACAAAATTATAGTGTGTTCACAGCATTCCAATTTGGTGTTTTATAAGTTTTCACACAAGATGTCCATGGAAATTCCATTTTGGAATTCCCTGATTTTTCCTTGTTTTCCTAGTAGAATCTTACCTTTTTCAGGACCGAAACCTTTCAATACCATATTCTTACATCCGTGACAGAACAAATATGTTATCAGTGAAACTGAATTAAATTACACTGCTAACAGGCTAAGAAAGAACGGCCAAATTTGGCCCATCAATATTTCTCGTGATACACGCTATTGACATCATATCAGTACCACTATAAACACAACAAATACTTTATTTTGTACGTATAGGCCGTGTGTCACTCAGCAAGATTGTATTATTGCCAGTTCCAAACTTAAAAATTTATATTTTAAAATGCACGTGCTCTTATTTACATTATCCTGTCTTCACACAACTAACAACTTTAGCAGAGTAGCAATTATTTACATTTCCCCGTGGGTGGACATCCTGTTGTAAGAAATGTATTTACACATTCTACATGTTTATTTTACAGTTTTCCTAATGTTCATTGATTACCCTCCCCACTAGGAAGTTTTTTAAGATTCACCACTCACTTGAGTTTATAGGATGTTCATGGTAAAGTGAGCACTTTTGAGGCCCTAGTTATGCTTTCCTTCCAGCCATTTTTAATCCTTAAAACACATTTTAAAATAAATATTGTCATGTAAGTAATAAACACAATGTGTATATACCACCGCACTCTGAATTTAACATCTAAGACTACAATAAAATAGATTTATTGACTATTATTCCAAACGAGAGGGTTTTCCAAACTGCTCACTTTACCATGAATGGCCTATACCTACTGAGTACATGACATGTATTATATTGTCAGGGCTGTGGCTAGCGCGCTTGCCTCCCACCAAGGCGAACCAGGTTTGATTCCCAGTGGGGTCACTCCTAGTTTTCGCACATGGGAATCTTTCCTGGACGATGCTGCCGGCTGGCGAGTTGTCTCAGGGATATCCTGTTTCCCTGACCCTTGCATTCCAGCAGTACTCAATACTCACCTTGCTTCACCCTCATCAGCTGTAATGACCTCGTTGACAGCTGCCCAAACATCTCTACTCCGCTCACAACTCATTAGCATGGTATGAAATGTAAAATATTTTGACCATAATCATTTTGTCATAATATATGCTATTGTAACCCTGCTCGTTATATTTGGTGCTGCACTCTACTGCATTCTTTTACTGTCAGTCTTGTGAATGACATATTTCTACCACACCTTACTGCTGCTGAGTGTGTGGCCATCCAGGTCCAATTTGTTATTTAAAACACAGCAATCTGAGCCATGCTCCAGGAGTTTCAATGGTGTTCTCTTGCCAAACTCATAGTATAAAAATACTACAAAAGATCAGCTATGACTTCTGCATGTTGCTATTTGAATCCAACATAAGAATGTATGTTGAACTGATATGAAATATTGATGATATTAAATGTTACAACATAAGCAAAAATTTAAATTAGAGTTTGGTCACACAAAGGTCAAGAGGAGGNAAGCAAAAATTTAATTTTGAGTTTGGTCACACAAAGGTCAAGGGGAAGGGCAAGGGGATCCAGACCTTGCTGCACTCAGTCGGTGGATCGTCAGTTCTGGTCGAGTCGGTGCCATTCAGAATTTTAATTGGCTTAAATGCTGCGACATCTGTGCATGTTGTGTCAGTACAGTTGGCCAACTTTTAACTTTCACCAACAAACCGACCAATGGCCAACAGCACTCTAGCAATGCATAAGATCGGCTATTATTTGTGGTACAAAGATCACGGGCCAATGAGATTAATGTCCCTGCACAGGTATAATAAAATTCAAAATCGTGCTAAAATAGTGTTCGTGAAAATAATTTTCTTCATTATATTTGTATAGGTAAAACTGGAAGTGTCCCAGGTGTTTCAGTGGGAAACAGACATACGTTAAGAGGTCATAGGATGAATCATTCTGAAGGGCAAACACCAATAAACATATGCTCTATTCGCAAAGGTGTCCGAGATATACAGCTATGTGAATCTGACAGGAATGGGAACGGTACAGGTGATAGTAAATGAACATATAGTTACGTGTTGGGTTTCATTGTGTAAATACCCTTTACAACAGATGTTCTACAATGCCACCACCAACTTCTATGCATTTTGCAGCTCGTGTAGTCAACGCTGTGTTGCTAACCAAAGCTGGTGTCCATATTCTTTTTTAACGTGCGCACATGCATTTAACACGCGAGCAAGCAATTCCTGCCCTGCTTGCGCTTTTTGCCTGTAGACTTCGGTCGGCAACCAACTTCACAAACAATAATCTAGAGGAGTAAGGTCAGGCGACAGTTGTGGCCAAGCAAAAGCACCACCACGACAATATCCCAGACACCTTTGCGAATAGAGCATATGTTTATTGATGTTTATCCTTCAGAATGGTTCATACCATCACCTCTTAACATGAGTCTGTTTCTCCCTGAAACACCTGGTATTAAGACTAAATGCCAAGCAAATTCATTATTAACCAAATGTGGTTATGCATTACCAAAGTGATTATCACTGGAATTGATTACACTTGTGGTTGGAGGAAACAAATGTAAACAAAATTCCAAAACTATGACACTGGATAAACTTGATGAATAATTTTGTTGAGTGTGTGACGTACTGTATCTATGAAATACACAAACGTTAATAACCCTACAAATTGTAAGCAACAGTTTGTGTCCAAGGTAACACAGCCAAGTACCTGAGCAACTATTAAAAGACAAGAACCAGGTTCAACAGCTTGACACACTAGTGTCACTGTAATATCGGGACAAACAAGAGATAGACACGCAGCCGGCCCCAGCACTGTATCTTCAATCCACCTGGTGTAGCTTCCAGGCTATTTTTTTTCTGACGGAGCGCTACTTCTAAGTAAATGTCATCCATGCTCTGTAATCAGTCAAATAGACATTATATTTCAATGATTTATGGTGTATTTACAATAAAACTTTGAGATAACATTCAGAGTTATTTTTCACTAATAAGTACAGGCCTGCTTGTCAAAATCCCTCTGGGAGGGCAGTAGTTAGTTTCAGAAGGGTTGAAGCCCTTGCAGCAATATGACTAATGTCTATTTGTGGTTTGTTAACACTTTTTAAATCCAACCTTTGAAAAATCAACCCATGCATCACGTGTTTGGTAGTTTCTTAAATATGTGATATACTAGCTGTGCTCGCGGCTCTGCTCACGTGGACTACAGAATTATTGTTCAGGTTTTTTTTATTAATAAAGTTGAATTTTACTTAGAGTTAATCTTCAGTACATATTATAAAACTCAACGTTTCTGTGTCTGTCTGTTAGTGCGCTTATCACTCGAGAACCACTTATCCGATTTAAGAGTTTTTTTTTTATTCATAGCTATGNTGTCTGTCTGTTAGTGCGCTTATCACTCGAGAACCACTTATCCGATTTAAGAGTTTTTTTTTTATTCATAGCTATGTTCTCTGGCCAGGTTTTAGTATACATTTTGTTACGTTAACTAACGTAAGGAATAAGCAGTGACAATAATAGTGAATTAAGCTGAAAAAAAGTTTGCAGTCGGCGCGCTTTCTTGCAATACGCCGTCTAAACCGTTAAAAATGGAAAAATATCATGTAGTAAAAAAATGTGTAAAATAAACATACATAAAAAAAATTCTGCGGTAGCATATATCTATCAATAACAGAGAAATACTGACATGTGTTGTGGTGGTGTACAATTCTACTAATCTATTCTATGAAATTTCCCTGATGTAGTCATTGTTAACGGTTGAATCTACTATGTTATCTGGTATTGGTAGGCCCATGCTTATTACACTTTTTCCTGACAATGTCTTCACTTGCTTTTCAATTTCAATGAGCGCAAGGTGAAAAACTTCGTCGTTGAATGTTGCTCGCATCGTTATAGTAACAAACTTATAGGGAAAAATAACGCTATTTGTTAGTAGACAGACACTGATCATAAACACAGAACAGGGCACTAACGATGTAATTTTTTGGTGCTAGAATCGCTCTTTTACAAAGCCACTGGTCGTCATTTATATTTATTTGTACATCTGGGTAAACGCTAGCAATCAGTTCCGTATCACTCTGCACCAAATTATTAAAATCCCCAGTTAGTGACACACAGCCCTCGGCATCTGTTTCTAACCGCCCATCTCCAATTTCTAAAAGTGTATCAGCATAATTTCCCGTATCAACGTCATTGTAGAGGTGCACTCTCATATTTGCCGTCAAACTGAATTTCTTGACATTTGTCCATAAGCTTGACGACTTGAGAAAGGCTTTGATTTCATCTGCAGGTGTGCCCCTCTGAATCACCAGTAGAGTTTGGCGGAAGTCACCAGCCAGTAATACAACCATTCCTCCCATAATGTCTGGATTGTTTCGTATATCCTGTAGAGTTCGGTTTAGGTTCTCCATCACTTTTTTGTGTGACATTGTGCTTTCGTCCCACACTAACAACTTACATTGACGTAGCATTGTACCCCAAGCGCCATTTTTACTAAAAAAAATTTCCTAAAAGAATGAGATATTTTTTTGGGATAAAAAGTAGCCTACGTAACTTCCCGGCCCTCCAACTATCTCTGTACAAAAAATCACGTTGATCCGTTGTGACGTGAAAGGACAGACAGACAGACAGACAAACACACACACTTTCGCATTTATAATATTAGTTAGAATATCACAAGAATTTTTATACCTCTGTTAACATAAATGTACATTATTTTTAGTTAAATATAACTAATATTTATAAATTATGTTTGATTTGCAATAAATACAAATAAAAACAGTGAGTAAATAGGTGTGTTGGTAATGCCTGGTAAGAAATAGTTATTAAACTCAATGCACACAAAAGTGGTGCATTGTCCCTTTGGTGTCCTTTCCTAGACTTGGTTCAGCTTTCTTTGCATGAGGCAGGGAAGAGCCCAAAAGTATAACTATAGCAGGGCTGCACAAAAGTTGCAAGAAACCACCACTGGACTAACATCCACCTACCCTTTGTAGCATGTCTATTATGGGTGAAGATGGACTCTAAACACAGTCAAATAGCAACCAATTAGAACAGAGCTCCAGGCAACCACAGAGAAAAAACTGAAGGCTGAACAACAGTACCAATTAAATGTGATATAATTCCCTCGCACAAACAAAATGTGCAAAAAATGTTACGTACCTTATTATAGACCCATTGGCATTCAAACCAACCAACGACATGAACTCCACATGCATTATATTGTTTTAACTTTGTTTTGTTGTGGCCTCTTATTTGTATGTGTTTAATTAAAGTACAGTTATGTCTCGGTTAACTGTCACGCTTTTAACCATCAGTTTCTATTAACCGTTAGTAAACTGACACGACAAGTAAAATAATCAAATTGGATACAAAAAACAAACTTAATAAACTAAAAATTTAATAACTTTTTTCTCGCTTCATATTAGATCAAATTAAGCACATTATTGAGTTGAACAATACGTATACTGTACTGTAATACGTGTACCCAGTAAAAATACATTCTGTGCGGTGCGGAATGCGAATGACTCACGTTTGTTGTTTATGTACAACCTACATATGTACTTCGTAGAATCGTTCCGTCTTCCTCACCACC
>NQII01002332.1:267780-292806 GCA_002778355.1 Clitarchus hookeri
TGCAAATGTAGTTATATTACGTAAGTCAAACAAGGCTTTTTCCGGACGTTTATACAGCACAATTTCACATTCTTTCTATACTAACTTTGGATTATTCGTAGGTAACGCAGAACACGACTATAGTAGCGTCGTTAACATATGACTAATTGTATAATATGTGCCCACCTAACCGAACAGAACCTAACCCCACGATGGGTGAATCACTATTTTACATTTTTAAACTAACCTAGGATTGTAGCGATTTTAACTAACCTAGGATTGTAGTTATTTAAAATAACGTAGGATTATAGGGTTCCCATGTAGTCTGTGATTGTAGGGTGTTGATCGGAGATTTTTTTAATATTGTATAATCTTATATTACTGTACAACCTTACAATCCTAGGTTAGTTTAGAGCCGTACAATCCTAGGTTAGTTTAAAAACGTAAAATAGTGATTCACCCATCGTGGAGTTAGTTTCTGTTCGGTTAGGTGGCTACATGTTAGGAAATTCGTCGTACGTTAATGCCCCTAGTATATTCGTGTTCTACGTTATTAGTAGAGTCAAAATATACCACTTTTCAGTGTTTTTTTTTTTTTTTACAGAAAAGCCCCTAAACTAGATAATTACCTTAATAACTTTTTTCTCGCTTCATATTAGATCAAATTAGGCACATTATTGAATTGAACAATACGTATACTGTACTGTAATACGTGTACCCAGTAAAAATAAATTTTGTGCGGTGCGGAATGTGAATGACTCACGTTTGTTGTTTATGTACAACCTACATATGTACTTCGTAGAATCGTTCCGTCTTCCTCACCACCTCACCGGAATTCCTAGCCACTCATCCGCCCTCCCATTCCTACAGTCAGTTAGCAGCAGCAGTGACTTAGTCTGCAAGTCATTGTCCTCAGTTTGTTGTCAAAGTGTAGTGTGTTTAAAAAAGTCTGAGAAACGGAAATGTGTTAGATTGGGACTTTCTCAAAAACTTGAAATTATAAAACAACCGCGTAAAGGAGAAAGCGCGACGAGTATCTCTCCGCTATATGGAATCAGGCGGACGACAGTCAATGGTATTAAGAAAGATGCAGATAAAATCGAAAGTCATGTTTCAAAAATGAAAACGACAGACAGAGATGTCGAACTAAGAAAAACGATGAAGCCAGCAAAACTGGACCAACTGGATACAGTAATGTATCAGTAGTTCATTCAAGCCCGCAGTCAAGGGATACCAGTTTCTGGGCCCATAATAATGGCTAAAGCTATCGAGATGAACAAGAAGCTTGATGGGGATCCTTCATTTAAGGCTAGTATAGGTTGGCTGGATAAATTTAAGGGTCGGCATGGCATAAGGCAGTTGGACATATCGGGTGAAAAACTAAGCGCTGATAGTACAGTCATTGTAGAATATTGGGAAAAACTAATGAAAGAAATAAAAGATAGAAATTTGGTCAGACAGCAGGTTTGCAACTGTGACGAAACTGGCCTAAATTGGAAAGCACTTCCCGTGAAAACCTTAGCCTCTTTATTGGAAAAATCAGCACGTCGTTGTAAAATGCAAAAAGACCGCATAACTGTTATGGTGTGTGCGAAAGCAAATGGTAGACATAGGTTTCCTGTACTAATCATTGGGAAATCTAAAAAACCTCGAGCTTTCAAAAATATGAATTTAAACGTCTTGCATGCCAAATATTATGCACAAAAAGTGCCTGGATGAGCCAGGATATATTTAATGAGTGGTTCCACAGTGTGTTTGTGCCAAATGTAAAATCACATTTAAAATTGAATGGATTGCCTGAAGAAGCCATGTTATTAATGGACAATGCACCAACTCATCCTTCTGAAGATTACAAAGTGATGATGGAAAAATGACGTGCCACTTTTTGCCTGCTAACACTACTCCACTAATGCAGCCCATGGATCAGGGTATTATTGAAAGCACAAAGCGACGTTATCGAAAATGCATTATTCAAAAAGTTGTTTGCGATGGGGATTAATTAATAAGTGTAAAGCAGTTTTGGAGGTCATACACTATTAGACAAAATTTTTAATGTTGCTGAAGCCTGGCAAGATATACCAGAAGAAACATTAAAAAAGGGCTGGAACAAACTGTGGCCTGAGACTGTAAACGAGAATGAGGCCATAAACGAATCTGGAAATTATGAGGAAATTTTACTTCTGTGTCAAGGGATTCCAGATGGAGAAAACACATCAATAGGTGAAGTAAGTGAATGGCTGGGAATTGACATATTTGACGGAGGCTTTGAAATATTAAATAATGAGGAACTTGTATAAAGTGCAACACAGGATGTAGAATGTTTAAGTGAAGAAGAAGAGGATGATACACTCAAGGATTGCACCAAAATAATTAGCCACAGTGACGCTGAAAACATGTTTTCCAAGTGCAATGAATGCTACGAGCAACAAGAGGCAGATGCTACACAGATATTACTCCTACATGAGATACACAACACGGCAGCAACAAAAGCCCGTGGAGTATTACATCAAAGGAAAATGAGACTTTTTTAGGTAGGATTATACTACTAAACATATCCATAATAGTACTGTATTCAGTTTTGTTATTTTATCAACATAATAAACAGAAGTCTACAATATTTAATATCAAATACATACTGTGCTGTACATACTTCTATTGATTGCTACCTGTTTAAAATATAGTGCTAAATATCATATACATTATTATCGCTAGTATCTGTCATGTCTTTGAGAAAGGGAGGGGGAGGGGGCATTTCTATTATCCGTCTATTCTCTCAACCGTCACGGTGACGGTCCCGAGACTGACGGATAATGGAGACTCCACTGTATCTTGTAAACACTCAACAAATTCTATATCCCAGAGTTACTGAGATCTTCGTGGTGTTATGGTGTGGTCAGGCCTTAGCTGAATGACTTGCCTGATCACACCTTCTAAAACATTAAACCTGGAAACGAGCAGGATTGCAACACCACCATTTGGTCGTCGATCCTTGCGAAACAAGACAGTTGCTGCGGGCCGCAGAACCACGCGCTTGATATAGGCCTTTTCATCTTTAGTCCTTTGGTGACCTGACCAGGAAGGTGGGTGTGTCCCGCCGTCGTTAACCGTCTCATAGAATCAGCCTCCGGCAACATTAACAAGGTGATGACATTCCAGTTAGGTTAAATAAAAATGGCGTGAGTTAAATATAATGACTAATCATATTAAATGCAATGTAAAGCTCCCCCGATCAATAGTAACATAAATAGTAATTGTGTAACACTTAATGTTAATAAACCTCATCAGATATTGTTGTGCTCTACAGAAGTCATTGAGTGATTATTTGAGATATGTCCCTATATACTTTCAAGTACGAATTGGCTGAAAAGCTAGTTCGTAACAGTGGGGTTGATAGCAGGGATAAATAAAAGGAAAATCGTTACTCTCAGAGTGTCCGAACTTGCCTTATGTACATACTCATGCGTACCTATCATAAGTGCTGTCCGAATTTCAAATGAAGTATGTAAGTAAACAAATTCTCGTTTCCTTGCAGTAGGTGTCGCCATTTTGAGAAGCAATTTGTAGGTTACAATTGATTTTTTGGCAAAGTCGCTATTCTTTATAATTACCATAGATTTGTATTCCTCCTAAGTTAACTGTTCATAACCTAAAAGATCTCAGGAAAAACCAAGAAATCGATTGCACACTAACACAATCTGTACGACAATAAATGTTATGCAAGTCAAAGTAAAAATTAAATATTATTTAATCCTTGATCCTAAAAATGTTGGCATTTATCAAGTACTTATTCACCAAAATATATTTTTATTAAAAGCGATCAGCCGGCTAATATTGTTACTTTTTTTTGGTCTAGGACGTTTCCTTCAGAAAAGCCACTACTCTGAATAATTATAAAAAATAAAAAAAAAAAAGTTTACAAAATATTATGTTACTTAATAAATACTCCGAACATAAATAGATGAAGTTCCTTTAAAATTTTACCTCGCCGAATTCCTCATTGCATTACAAATAATATTCTCGGTCTGCCACTTCAAAAGCTTTACAACGCACAGGTTACAGAACAAGTGATTACAAACGAATTCCTTTATTTTTAGACAACCGGCATCTACCTTCAGGTTTTCAAAACATCCCGCTAGAAAACGCACAACAAAAACCTATATTCTATTAAAACATATTTATGATTCTATTAAACTATTAAAAATCGCGTAAACACAGTAAATTCAATTATAACTTTTCTATGCATGTACAGTATGTTTAAAATACCAATTGATAAAAATTTAAAAACAATTACCTTCTGTGTTGTTGGTTTTTGCTGCAGTTTTGAAAATAAGTGCTTAATCAATTTAAATCGCATAAGTTTACACGGCCCACCATGGACTAACTCCCTCTCAATCAAACAGGAGGTAATATTTCCGCGGTTTCTTCACACTTTATGAATTAACCCTTTGAAAAATCACTCCATGTATGATGCGTTTGGTTATTTCCCTAAGTTTACATATCACACGAGCGTTTTATATTTTTGTTAACATGAAAGTATCTTATTTTCGTAAAATTAAAGTTATATCTGTAATTGATTTATAAATTCTAATATTGGATTTAATATAAATATGAATAACAACAGTGAGAAGAGTTGTATGTTAGAAGTGCCTGGTAAGAAATAGTTTTTATACAAAATATTATTACAATTGAGTACGCACAAATTAGTTGTATTGTTCTTTGGCGTAATTTTATAGACTTCGTTAAGCTTGGTTTGCATGAGACAAAGGAATATGCTAGAAGTAGAACATAAGCAGGGCTTCAGAAAAGTGTTAGTTACCGGAAATGGATTAGTCCATTCCATAGATATCATAATGCAAGTCCGATAGAGAGTCGAAGCACAATGCTATTTTGGTGGGCCCTTATTTTACTCTATGTTTTTGCTATTGGGTTGCATTTGGTGCCAACATAACAACTCTTGGACACAATTATTTCAGTTTTCAGAAAGACGATTTAGTTACTGATAATAACAATTTAGTAAAAAAAATTATAATTAAATGCTGTATTTACATACGGTAACATGGAACTAAACATTTGTTTAACAATTAATGGTAGAGAACACATAGGACACATAGAACACATAGAACACACTTTGTTAACTACACAATCGTTTATTAAAATGCAAAAAAAACTTTTTTCTTCTTTTAAAAAGGCATTGTCGCTTATTACAATAACTCTTTTACCATATGTTCTTAGACAATCAGCATTTGAGAATTGAATAAAGCTCAATTGCTCCAATTTAAACAAACATCAAGAACTCCATTTCCAGACACGATCATAACAACGGAAATAAAACAACTCAATGTTCAGGCACTAACAGTGCTTGCCTACACCAAAATTGTATATTTTATAAATTATGACGAGAATAATTAATCTTAATTTACTTGTGACTTATGTATATTTAAAAATAAAATTATATTGTTTATAAAATATACAGCTTTTGTTATTAATGTTCACGACTTTCATTTTTCAACAGTTGGCGAAGTCATTCTACCCTACAATTTAGTGGCCCACGAAATCCCTATAGAGGTTCGACCCCTTGATAGGGATAATGCCCTTTGGGAGGTAGCCAGCTACGAGTTGGAATTTAACTTTACTGATTACTAGTATAGACTAAAGATGATGCAACCTGCCCCACCACAGCTACAATCAAATGCATACACCTATGAAAATCCCCCTATATCTCAAAAAGTACTAGTCGGATTTTCAAAAGAACATGCATGAAGGGCGTACGACTGTATGAACTCAGGCTAGGAGAGATATAATGTGAAGGAGAGCATAGGTCGAATGAAAGAATGTTATTGTTGGAGGGGATGAGGGAAAAGGGGGTTGAACGAATAAGATATAAAGGTGAAGGAGGGGGTGAAGAGAGAGGGTGTTTGGGGTTGAGAGGTGTGGGTTTGAGTGGAGTAGCCTCGAATGGGCATGGTAAGACAATGTAATTGATTGGAGGGGAGTCAGTCGTCTGCTGAACGTAATATTTGGAAGTCTCCGGCAATGTAAGTTTGTTAAATATATTTTTAATGCATTTTATAAATGTATTTGGTAATAATTTCTTTAAGATTTAAAAATAAATTGTTTATAATATTTTTTTAGAGTTATTTGGAATAAATCAAATTCTCTAAAAATTTTCGAGGTCAAGATCAGTGGGTCAAGGTCAAAGGGTTAAGGTCGAAGACATCCAACATGGCGGACAATATGGCCATCGGCCGAAACCACAGCATGAACAGCTCCACCACTACGACACCCCCTGTCCTTGGCTCAAAACCGACTTTTCCATCCTATACTATTTAATCGTGATTAATAGTGTTACGCTCTTTCTCAAAATTAAATAAACAAAATGACTACCACCTTCTCCCTGCTTGGCTAAAATGTCATTTACATTTAGCATATAGGAAACCTTCAATCTAAAATTGTACACGATCAATTACGAAAAAGTCCAAGAAATCTGCCAGAACCATCCATGAAAGTGGCCAAGCAGCCTGCAGGCTTGCATGGAATCGTTCGAGGCATCTTCTATCGTGGCATACAGGCTTCAGACTAATCACTAATAATTAATGGTGACATGATCATACCGAATATGACAAAAATATGATGAAAATATAGGTGTTATAAGGATGTTGGAGGTGGCAGAAGAGTTTATGATTAACAGAGTGGAGAGGTTTGCGTGACCATTAACATCGGAGTCTTGGGAGCCGATGATGGTTATTGAGGTGAGTATGGAGCAGTTCCAGAATGAAAGGGTGGGGTAAACGGGAGATTCCCGAGAAAACCCATCGACCAGCAGCATCGTCTGCCACGATTCCCACGTGCGAAAATCCGGAAGCGACCCCGCCGGAATTCAAACCCGGTTCGTCTTGGTGGGAGATAAGTGCTCTAGCCACTGCGCGACAGCGACCCCTATAAGTAAAGGGACGACTCGATTCTGGACGATGTTTCCCATGGAAGCCAAGAGACATAATAGGTAGCGAGGTAGTGTTCCTAGAATACTCTATTGGTGGTTGGTCCTTTGCGAAGGTTACGAAAAGGGAGGTGGGGGCATCCACAAGGTTGGACTTGGGTCCATTATATCTGCATTTACATGCAGGAACGCTGTTTACTACACCTCTGAGAATAAGGTTTTTATGTTCGGAAGTTATTTATTTTATGTAGGATGTCCGAGAGAAACCAAGGAGTGCGCTGAATCGTTCTCCGTTCAGTTGTGACATCCTGCTCGATGTTATCACACCTCAAACAACGTTTTTCTTCTATAAGTATGTGAACCTGAACATCTCAAACCCGAATTCACTCTTAATACGATTGCACTGAACTGAGAAAAATTTATTTACCCCAATAAATGCCCGATTCTCTTCCCTAAACTATGCACATTAAGTCCATACTTTATAGTTATAAAAAAATTTAATAGGTTCGTGAACATAATTCCTACACAATCACCCATAGAGTCTTTTGTTACGTCGGTGGACTACACTTGGTCTCGATGCTGGAGTTTGTTCGAATCAAGTTTGCAGCAAGTACCGACAGACGCCGCTAGGCAGTCGATGTGCGTAAGCCCCGTTTCCCTGGCAATGTATTTATTCCCAGTCACATGATACTGTTTCTGCTAGTCGTCCACTTTCCTGCCACACATTGTTTCCTGGCCCTGGGAACTCGACACAATGGGACCTGTCGCATTCACTCGCGTGCGTGGGACATAAATGTTACTTCGTTGCTAGCTGTAGAGACTTTTTAGTAATTCAAATGAGGTTTGACATCAAGAAGGCGCTAGGCATAGCCGCAACCTAGAGGTTGTTCGGGTATGCTTGCGATTACCTATCAGGAAAGTGATAATATCCTAATATTCTTTCCTGTAACCTAAGGTCTGAACAAAAAATGTGTTTTAAATTGAGTGAAGCATATTATATTTTTCGTTTTATTTGTTGATTTCATTGTACCGTAGATAGCTACATCTTGGCCATACTGCTTGTTTAATTAAGGTGCTGGTCTCTGGGTCCTTGGAATAAAACTAATCATTACCAGAATATTGGCATGTTTTGATCACGCTAAGAACCTCTACAGTAGGATAACTGTAGCAATGATAAAGGTATTTAAAACCTGTGTATCTGAAAAAAATATTAATATAATCAGATTTACAGTGTACTGCACAAACTCGTTATAATATGGACACAATCGAAGCAGTTTTATCTTATCGTGACAAAACATTGCATATGTAAACATCTTGTCACAATAGTTGCATGGTTGTATTGGTGGTTCCAAAGAACTTCTCTCAAGTTTTGTAGAAGAACCCTTACAATTACCTGATAATATCAACAGATATCGCTTGGCAGGTAGAGCAGGGAGACCCTTACATGTTGCAATATGTCTTTTCAAGCTGCTACAATGCCCAAACTGTGATTTACACTTTTCGCATATGACCATAATATGCTCTGGATTCTAATGACAACCAGCTTCATGCTGTCTGCAGTTGTTTATGTTAGAAAGATATTCTGGCAGCAATGACACAAATAACTTTCCCGAATATTTTCCATTGACGAAGAAGACGACGTTATCCACAGCCGATGTTCACTCTTCACAGTCTGAATAGCAACTGAGTCAACCAGCCTATACTAAAACTAACATATATACTGGCAGTTTAACTATACTTTGAGATTCATGTATATCGCCCTCACATCCCATACACCGAACTGGAGACTGACTCTTACCATCAGGAGATCAACAAGTGCGAGAGCTCACCCTGACACTATTTGTAAGGATGAAGAAAAAACATGTGAACACACACTGAGAAAACCCCTTTGTCCCTATTCGCAATAGCAGGAAGCATGTCGTCTCACGACCTTGACCTTTGACCATAATTTCGGACAATATCTATGCTAGAGATGAAGGGGGAAAAACCTATCTTGGGAACATACTGAGAAAATCCATTTGACTCACTTACAACAGCAGAAACCATGTCAACAAGCAACCATGATCTTGACATTGGATGATGTAATGCCAACATGACCTGACCTTAGATGATATCATACGACCTTGACCTTAACCTTTGACCTCCATCACGAATAAAACCTACTGCTTAAAACAAAAAAAAAAAAACTTCACCAAATGTTAACAATTACATGAAAACCAATGCAGTTACTGTGGCAAGGCCTTCAGTAAAATTTGCAATTCACATCGGTATGATCAGAGCGAATGTACTAAGAAACCATCCTCCAAAATACTAATATGTGACATGTGTGGCATAGCATTTGGTAGAAGAGACAATCTAAAGAGACACACAGGTACATGTAAAGGTAACGAACCTTTGCTTGGCACAAGACGACAAGCATTGAACTTATTGACGCAAGACAATGCTATGGCTAGCCATCCTGCTGATTAGTTATGTAAACTTACGATGGTTCGATCACTCATAACATTATCCGAGTCTGCATCATATTCCAAAACATCGTGTGAAGAAGGAAATACGAATGTTGCAGACATTTACTATGAAGAGTGAGAGCCATACCGATCGTCAGAAATTTTGAACAACAAACATGCTTCGCTAGAATGTAATGTGAAAAACAAAGATGCTACAACTATCCAGGACATCTGCTGATGACGATGGGAAATATGCATATTCTACTGATGAAGTGCCTGCATCTGCAAAGCAAAAGCATAAACATGCTATTGAATATAAGAGCTATTTGAAGTTGGGACAGAAGAAACGCAGATTGACTGCTGGCTGTGTGGTACAAACATTAGCATGGTTGCTGGACTGAAATATGTTACCTTATCAGGTCAATCGCTGTCTAGCTTGTGAAATTGACAATTCGACCTCTCAACTTCTTTACACTCGTCATCTTTCAGTGTTGGTGGTGCCTTGTTTTTATTTTGCTGCTGCTCGCTCCCGATATGTCTTACACCAGCTCCTGGGATGTAGTGTTTCTGTAATGGTAGCACTACCTGGAAAACATTGTAGGCATGGGAGACAGTCAAGGATCTCTTCGTCCCTTTGCAGATAGACAGATATGTGTTTGTAGATGGATTTTATTTCATGTTGTGTATATACGAGAAGGAATTCTTTAGGCAGGTATGCGTGCTCGGTATCTTTTTCGAGTGCTGTAGATGATTTAATCTTTCCATATGTCACGATAGACTATAAACTTTGTGAACACTCGAACAGCATCCCATCATTTTCACTATGACCTCTCGATGAGAGAAATAAGTTCTGAACGATGTATTGTGGTGGTGGTCTGAACTGCTTTTATAGACCTAAAAGTGTGTAGGGTGGACAGAAGCGATATTCTCTACCAACAGCAGTTTATACGAAGCTATATTTTAAAGTGACATGCTAATATTTACTGCTTGATGTATTCGAACGAAATAAATTATTACCTTGTACTGCACAGCTGAATTCCTCTTGTAAGGGACATGCATGTGTAATATATGATTGCGATGGTTGATAAGTGCTTATAATTATTTTCCTTTACATTTTTATTTTTATATTCATTTACATCAGTATGTGTAGCAGTGTTGACGTTGTCGTTCCCACACTTCCCAATGGAAATTTTTCGTCTAACATACCATACAGTGCTCAATGATTGCGCAATATGAATTTGTTGGGTATAACCATTTGCTTTGTAATTTTTTTTTTAATCGGTTTGCATCAGCATGTAGCAGTGATGTCTCTCTTTATTGACTAATGGTTTTAATGTATTTTTTTTTGTGACAAGCAAAGTAAAACAGTCTTTACAAGTTGCATAATGTGTATCGCACTTGTCACATTGTAGTCATTTTTGCAGTTGGCCCTTCCGATTATTTATTCTTTCTGATGTCGATGTGCATTATAGGTTTTTCTAAACTTCTTGGTGTGATAGCACCACTGATATCACTATTATCGAATTTGGTGAATGTATCTTAAACAGTTCGGAAATTACACTCAACTATACTTATAAGTGTGTTTAGACTATACTTATAAGTGTGTTTAGGACCTATTTGATGCTGCATCCATTTTCACTGTCGGGGGTGATTTCTATGTTGAGTTTTTGGTAAATATTGTTAAACAGTTCGGAAATTAAGGTCAACTATGCTTATGAGTGTGCTTGGGATATAATTGACCCTGCGATAATTTTACTTGTCACTGGTGATGTCTACGTTATGAATTTAGTTACTGTATGTTAAACAGTTCGGAAATTACAGTAAACTATGTTTAAAAGTTCGAATAGGGTCATAAAAGACCCTACGATCATTTTCCTTGTCGGGGACGTTATCTATGTTATGTATTTGGTGACTATCTTAAATGATTAAGAATTTACAGCCAACTATGCTTATAAGTATGTGTACAGCATAAATGACCCTGCGATCATTTTCCTTGAGAGAGGTTGCCTCGTGACATCATCTAAGATGGCAGCAGCTCGAATTCGGGAAGACTCTGAGAAAAACCCCTCGCTTGGAATGCAAGAGTGAAGTAAGATGACCGGTACTGACTTGGAAAATGGGCGCCATCAGCGAGGTCTCAGTATGCATAGGGAAAAAATGATGCTCCGATCATTTTACTTGTTGGAGATAATGCCTATGTTATGAATTTGGTGACTTAAATGGATCGTAAATTATGGTCAACTATCCTTATAAGTACGCATAGGGCCTAAACTCCCCTGCGATCATTTTCGTTGACAGAGTGATTTCTATGTTACGAATTTGGTGACTATCTTAAACGGTTCGGAAATTACAGTCAACTATGTTTATTAGTACGCATAGGGCATAAATAACACTGCTGTCATTTTCGTTGTTTGGGGTGATGCATATGTTATGAATTTGGTAACTATATCTTAAACTATTCGGAAATTATGGCCAACTATGCTAAAGTTCGCATAGGGCATTAATGATCCTGCGATCATTTTCGTTGCCAGGGGGGATGTCTTTGTTACGAATTTGGTGGCTATTTCTTAAATGGTTCGGTAATTACAGCCAACTATGCTTATAAGTGCGCTTAAGGTATAAATGACTCTGGGTTCATTTTACTTGTCGGAGGTGATGTCTATGTTAAGAATGTGGTGACTGTATTCTAAACGGTTCGGAAATTATAGCGAACTGTGCTTATAAGCAAACAATGAGAGCCTCGCATAGTCAATCAGTGATGAGACCCTTTCGAGAGCCTTGTATAGCCAATCAGCCTCGAGACCCTTTCGACCACTGTAGAGGCATCTTGGCAGGGACTGGCAGGGACGAGACCCTTTCGAGAGCCACGCATACCGAGGTAAAATGGCAAAGCATGGGAGACTCGTCCCTGCTAGGATGCTAGGCGAAAGGAGACCGGAAATCGAGGTGGAATGACAGATCATGAGATACTCGTCTCCATCAGGATGCCAGGTGAAAGGGGACTGGAAGGAATATAAGAAAACCAAGGTGGAATGACAGAGCATGAAGTCGGGACAGTTTGGGTGGAATGCGAGAGCATGAAATAGGAAGCAAGAAGGCTGTCGGTACTGGCTGGCACAGTGGCTGCCGTCGGTACTGGCTGGTAAAATGACCACCAGCGGCAATAGCCAATCAGAGACGAGACCCTCGAGTACATGATTGCACATTCCTGCTGATAACGCACAACTTTTCAGCCGGATTCATCCGCATAGTGCAAAAGTCAACGGGATTGTGCAAGACATTTTTGAGAGATAGTTTGTCGGTTTTGAGAGAAATTAGGGAAATGTTCACGATTTTAACCGTTTTCGAGGGGAAAATGGGAAATTCCGAGGGAAAAAAGGAAAAAAGGAAGTCATCCAAAATGGCCACCGCCAGTTCCTCGTCCCCCGCCTGGCGTCAGTGACCCAGAACCGTAATTTTATAACTACTCGTATTGAGTAGGTGAGTGAAGAGATTTGGGCGACTCTTAACATCGATGTCTTGAGAGCCGTAGAGGGTGAAGCGAGGTGAGTAAGGAGCAGAGCCGGAATGCAGGGGCGAGGTAAACTGGAGATCTCCGAGAAAGCCCGCCGACCAGCGCCATCATACGACAAGATTCCCACATGTGAAAATCCGGGAGTGACCCGGCCTGGAATTGAACCCGATTCGTCTTGGTGGACGGCGAGCAGTCTAACCACTCAGCTACCGCAGTCCCTCTTTTATTATAATTTACGATTTTGGTTTTGGTGCCCCAGTGGTCTACAGACAATCCAAAATTAAAACAATTAACAGAAATTTAAGAATTAGAATTGTATTTTTAGAACTGCAACAAAAACTACACTAAAATAGAAAACATTGTTTGCTTTTGCATCCTTCCAGATAATTTATATTTGAAAAGTTTTATCCTACCTTTTGTAATTGCAAAGACTTTTATTGGCCCCTAATCTGCTTCTAGAGATAGCGGATCTAATTTTGTGGAACCTGTTTCAGCTACACCAGTTGCAATTTTTTAAAATTGTAAGGTTTATTATTATGGCAAATCCTTTTCATTCGTGAATGATATTGATGGACACACTATATTAAGTGAAAATATTTGCACCGTATAGTTTTATGATAAATGCGGCAATGTAACATTTATATGGTGCCCCCTTCCTTTTGATACTCTATAAGCACTAGCTTACATTGCTTAAAGATTGGTTCAACCCTGCTCAAGAACAGTATTAACTTAAGTAAAGCATAATTCAAAAGTATAGTTTGCAGCATGTGAAACCATAAATAAGTGTGTTTCTGATAAGGTTATGATACGCATAATTTACCAAAATTAACATCACAAGTGACGATCACATAATTCTTGCCATAGTTTTCGTCCTCATTTTTGTCCTGAACTATTAAATGTTAGAAAAATGGTAGACCATTTTTTGAAAACCAATATTCCACAGTTTTATTTCTCTGTTTTCAAATGGCAATGGGCATACAAAACATGCAACATACATATTTCCATTCACACCATATTTAGAGATAGGTTTCTTTACTTATCCAAGAAATTATTAGTAAGGATTTTAATTTCCTGCGAAATATTTTCTTTGCTTTTTACAGAAGAAAATATTGTTTACTTTAGAAGTGTTACAACCGAACTTATAAATCTGTAGAATATGCAAGTAAATACAGGTTGTTCGGAAATTAAACGCCCAAACTGCGGGAGGTGATTCCTTATGAAAAATAAAGTCGAAAATATGCAGGACACCTTACACCTAATCAAAATATTAAAGAAGATACACTGAAGAGCCAAAAAACTGGTGCACCTGCCTAATATCGTGTACGGCCCCCCGAGCACGCAGAAGTGCCGCAAGACGACGTGGCAATGACTAGACTAATGTCTGAATGTATGCAGGAGGCAATTCACACCATGAATCCTGCAGGGCAGTTCGCAAATCCAATCTGCGCCAATTTGAGAAAGGGTTGCATATCTGTCATGTTTAATGATTCTCGTCAGTCGTCGTTTGTCCCGTTCGTTCGCGATCTTTTTCCGGTAGCAGCGGTGTTGAAGATGTGATGTTTTACCGGATTCCCGACATTCACGGTACACTCGTGAAATTGTCGTACGTGAACATCCAAATATTATCGCTTCCTCGGAGATGCTATGTCCCATCTCTCGTGAGCCGACTATAACACTACGTTCAAACTCACATAAATCTTGATAACCTGCCATTGTAGCAGCAATAACCGATCTAGCTGCCGACCGCATCGCGTTACTCTGATTGGTTCCATACCTCTGTTATTTGCCTATGTACTCCTATACCAGTTTTTTCGGCTCTTCGGTGTATATGCCTGCGCAAAATTGGGTTCTGAAAACGCATTTCCGCTGAATGCCTGGTACTTTCTGCCAGCGGTAGGTATGGCGGCGATGTCCCCACAGTTCGTCCCACGTGGTTGAATGGGACACGCCCATTAGGCGCGCTATGGAGCGTGTACTAGTGGAGGGCATGTCGTCGTGCTGACGTATCCTTCCTCAAGCCGAACAGTGCGCTCAGACCGAGGACGGCCAGCATTGCGCATGTGTCTCTGCAACATGGGAAGCATACGTCACCTTCCTGCTGCGGACTTTGTAGGCGTTGTACAAGGCATTCGGCAAAAATACGTATTTAAAACCCAATTTTCATAGTCTCATATCTTCTTTAATATTTCGTTTAGGTATATGGTGTCCCATATATTTTCAACTTTATTTTTCTTACAGTTAGGACATTTAATTCCCCAACATTATGTATAACACAAACAAACCTCTCACATGGGCGTCAAATAATTATTAGAGCACTCTAAACTCTCCCACGATACAGTTAACTTAGTTCCTTGTTTTAAGGTTTTGATTAAAAATTTTAAGTTTAATTTTTTGGTCATTAAATAAACATAGAAGTGTGTTTGTTTTATTAACATTAAAGCAAATATTTTAATATTAGAATCATATTTACGTTTCTAGAAATTTTAGTTTTAATTGATCAAAGTGTAAATAATAGTGAACGGGACAACGGTATGCCTGATATTAATTTTACTTAAAGTATTAGAATCTGAAACGGGCAGACAAAATCATTTATAAGAGGGTTTTCAAAAGTGCTCAACCGCGAACTGCACATATTATTTTCTCGATGTGTGGCTACTTTTAAAAGCTTAATTCGAAATTATGCATAAAAATAAGGCCTGCATGTATCGGTCTTTATCCCCGCCCAGACGCTCTGCTGTAACATACACTCATTTGCAAAAAAAAAAAAAAATTCACCACAATGAACAAATCACGCAAGCCCAACAAAGGTTGTCACACCGTATCGTCACAGTCTGACATGTGTCCCATCTGTGTTTATTGTGGTTTGCTTGTGCGGGAGTCGACAGGGGGCGTGCATATTCCTCCGTCATTCATAGTTGCAAGGCACAGAATAAGGCTTTAGTAGCAGTGCGAGCCACAGAGACAAGTTCAGAGAACAAGCAGCGCGCCCCGGCGGCGCGTTCGACTATTGTATTCAGACACTCAACAAAATCACAACAACTCTTAGTAGTTTTGTCCTACTTCTTCTGCTGTAGTCTAGTTCTTCTCTTCAAAGGGCACGGAATGCTTTTTGTTTGTAAGTGATATTCTGAAGGAAAGCTCAGACAGCCCTAAAATCATTTAACATGTAACACCCTGTCCTCTCACCCGTCTGGTCCCGCACTGGGCAGCATATTTAACGAGGGGCTGCGGTGGTGTAGCGGTCAGACTACTCGCCTCCCACCTCGGCGAACCTGGTTCGATTCCCGGCGGGGTCGATCCCGGATTTTCGCACGTGGAAATTGTGCTGTGCCTGTAGTGTCGGGCGTGTTTTCTATGGGATCTCACGTTTCCCCCACCCTTGCAAACCATCGCTGCTTCGCACTCACCTCGCTTCACCCTCATCGGCTCTCAAGACCTCAAATGCTAAGGGCGTCGACCCAGGGAAAAAATTTGTTATTTTATATTTGTACCACGTACTGTTCAACTTGTAGACAACTGTGAATTCTTTTTCATCTTCTAAATATTTATAGAATACGAGGTTTTTATAAAATAACACGTTAAAGTCAAAATTTAACCATTTTTGTAATGTAAAATTAAATAAACCAAATAATTTGCAGAAAATTTAACAATGGTAACTGAAATTCATTTTAATGTATGCTTAGCAAAAGTTTTCTACAAAAATTCCATGCCAGTTACAAATCTAAAAAAATACTTTTTTTTAACTTTTTTTTTGAGATAGCAAAAACGTTTTCTTTCACTATTATACAGAAATCTTGAAGTAGCTCTTGGCATCTTCTTTCTGTGTGAATTGTCTCATTACTGTACGGGTGTTGGTTTTCATTACTTATACATATCTAAAACAGAAAAATTGTGATTTTTACATTTATTTAAGGGAAAACTATCCACTCTTTTTTTTTTTTTTTGCGAGGAAATACTAATCACTGATAATGTCAAGTTCAACACAATTTTTACGTAGCCATCGCCCTTAAGAGCAGCCCAAATCTCTTTTCCCACCATCCACCCTTAACTCGTAATTTCTCAGTTGTGAACCCACCCGCAGGTGTGGAGTCGGAGTTGAAGTTCCCCGGAGTAGGTCCCTAGAGAAGGTTTGATCGGACGCCGCGCCGGGTCGGGCCGTGCTCTTGACGTCAGTCAAGGTCACGGCAATAGACGTGCGCTTATTTCCCACGCCGAGGGTGAATATTCATGGACTTCTGGCAGGTCAAGGTCGAGATGAGGCAAGGCGTCGTACTTGCTGCGGCCGTAGAGGGGGTGGAGTCGAGAGATTTCAGCGTAGGCCCCTCTGATGCTGTTTTACGCCGTGCGCCGTGGAAGGCACGGCGCCATGTTTCAGAAATATCCATGGGTTCATATGAAAGCTTTCACACGTGACGGCGCACGCCGTGGTGTTCTCTGTGCTTTCTACGGCAAAACCCGATAACGTCTGAGCGCAGCCGTAGTGGTCCGGATATATTTCTGCATGATCGTTTTTTGCGCGTTTACACATACCAGAACAAATGAATGTCCTGGGAATACGACGTTTTGACAGAAAACATAATAAAAAAACCATTATCTAAGCCCGTACAGTTTTGTTGTTATAATATTAAGTTTATTCTAAGAAACAAATGGATAAAAATAATATTTTCAGAGTTTTCCTGCGCAGTTTCCTTAATAGGTAGCATGAAAATAAAACTACCCAGCCGTAGAATAGATTAACCTATGGGCTTTCATCACGTGTACTAACCCCACTGTTACAGATCTCATTTGCTCAGGAAAGCGTAACAGCGGAAGCACTGCGTGCGGGTTCAGAGCCTTGTGCATAAGAGCGACGGAGCGCTAGTCGCGCGTGTTATTGTCGCCTCTAGCGCAGTGCCGCGAAAGCAAAGACAAAAATCTCGGAGCGATGTACTTTTATCATCGAGGTCTTGAGAGTCGATGCGGTTGAAGGGTGGTGAGTATAGAGCAACGCCGGAATGCAAGGGCGGGGGAAACAGGAGATCCCCGAGAAAACCCACCGACCATCGGCATGTCTTGTAAATCGGTGCAAATGTATATGCGCCTTTATATATATTTGAATGCATGGCTGGTTAAGGGTTACCCAATGCTAACGATGGCTCAGGCCATTGACCTTCGTGTTGGGCTGACTGTGTTTGTTTATATTACTATACATGTATTTTGCCATAACCCGCGACTAATTACATCATACTCGCAGCGCATTTGTATATACCTTGAGTTTTTCGCATATAGATGGTTGTTGGGTGTTACTCGTGCTAACGTTTATTTATGTATATATTTTCGCATTTATGTATACAACCTGAATGTCGGTGTGCGAAGGAAGGTTACCGAGTTGGTAGACACATGTGGTAACATAGGACGAGGGTGGAGGGCGATTGTCGAGTGCATGCAGGCCGATGCATATGAGTGCTATTTCAGGCCCTACACTCCTACGTGTATAGGTAACTTTGCATCGCACCTTTATGTATAACTACCTTTATTTTCTTTAAATGTGTAGACGGTTATTACATGTTCCCGAACTTCAAAGTTTCGGAAATGTCGACCAACTATATTTATAACAGGGTTTAAGACCTACTTGTCCTTATCCCCTTGATTGCAGTCGGAAGTGATGCCTGTCATATGAATTTATTGTTTGTTGCTTTAGCAGATGGGAGATGGCAGACTTCTATACTTAAAGATAATTACTAACTGTGCTTGTAAGAGGGCTTAAGGAACAATGAGCCACATAAGATTGATCAGTGCTAGAGCAGTACCTACAATATGAGTTTGGTGACTACAACTTATACAGTTCGGAAATGATGGCCAACTATGCTTATAAGTTCGGGGAGGCCAGGTAGAGGCATACTGCACTGAAAACATGACCTGTAGTATCGAAAACACTGCGTTGTTCTTGAAATTCAAACTTGTTGCATAATTATTTAAAAAATAAAAAAATCGCCCCTATGCCTACTACATTCAATATGGCGTCGAAACAGTGTGAATATTCAAAGTTCATAATGTCACTTTAGCATTCGACTTGAAAACACAAGTCCGAAAATATATAGCATTTGGTATATTTACTAATATACGAGGGTTATTCAGAAAGTAAGGTCCGATTTCGTATAAAATATAAACCATCACAGATTTTTTCAAAAAACTTTTTTTATTTAATTCCTTAGATGTTTCTCTATTTTTCTACATAGTTTCCATATTTGTTAAAAAATTTGTCATAAAGTTCTACAAGCTTTTTGTATGCCTAAGTCATAGAAGTCTGCCGCCTGTGAGGATAACCAGTCTGTTTGAAATTGTGAATCGCCGGTCTTCACGAATCTTTTCGTCCACAGCTTTGACCAAATCTTCTGTGATCACTGATGGTCGGCCTGATCGCGGTTCATCATGGACATTTTCCCATCCGTCCTTGAAAGCTCTCACCCACTTACGCACTTTGCTGTCACTCATCGCATTGGGGCCATACATTTGACTTATCTGTCGATGAACTTCCGCTGCTGAAACGTTACTTGCTGTCAAAAACCGGATCACTGGCCGTATTTCACAGTCGGCTGGTTGATCAATTGTTTTAAACATTTTGAACTGACACTGTAAACAGCACACTCCAACAATACCAATGCAAATGGCGTCGTCTGACGAGCAAGGCATGTCGGGAGTCAGTGCGCATGCGCGTTACAATGTGAGGGCGACATTCGATCAGCTACGGCGATTCGGACCTTACTTACCGAATAACCCACGTATTTATATACCTTAAAATCCAATATGGTCGAAAGTCATAGTCACGTTATCAAATTTTCTGACGAAATATTCTTTTACGAATCTGTATACACTCCACTCGATACACTTGTTTGTTTAAGTTAAAATAAATGTATATAAAATATTATATAATTTTGTAAAATTATGGTTTGCAAATTTGGCTGTTGTGATCCAATAATCGATTTCTTCTTGGAAATACGAATTTCGTTAACACGTCATTCGATACATTTATATCTGAAAATGTTATAAGTTAAATAAAATTGTTTAAAATTAATTTTAAATACATAATCCATAACTATAATGCATTTTGTAAATTTTTGAGAAACAAAAATGATTGTTAAATACATTTTTCTTATATTCATGTGTACATTCATCTAATCGTTTTGCTTTTTGAAAAGGGGGATGTAGTGTTTCCTTTAAATATATATATATGAATTAATTATTTAAACATTTTTAGTATACATATGATATGATGGACGACAGTGGCACACACCAGCACCTCCTAGCAGGCGATGAAGGAACTACTGCAAACAAGATGGCGGACACACCTCAGCGCCCCTAGCAGGCGGCAAGGACGGTAGGCGAAGATTGCTCCAAGAGAAGTGGGGGGATAAAGGAAAGAGACAAGATGGAATGAGAAAGCATGAAGAAACAACACAGAATTATAGAGCATGAAAATATATGATGGAAATGTAAAGCATGAAGTGGAAAAGCAAAAATGGCGGACGGAAAAAATATGGCAGCTGGAAACAATATGGTGGTTCTAATATGAGGATTAATCCTCAACCCCATTCCTTGCCCTGGAAACCCCTTTCTTGTTCTAATAGTTGTTATTTGATTTCCTGTACTCATACATGTCCAAAATTACGTTCAATGTCATATTACGTGGCGTGGGTAGCAGGGGCAATGCTTATTGGTTATTTTCCCCTATTGCTCGTGTACTTTTGCCTCTTCTGTTTCAAAACATATACTTTATAATTGCTATATTGAGGTTACCAGATGTATTTCCCTTATCTTTTTTCAAATATAGTTTTAGTATGTTTTTAGTTTAGTTGTTGTTTCGTCAATTTGGGGGTTTTGGATGTTTTCCTTACACACTTACACTGTGTTTTTTGTTAATGTCTTCCCAAAATTGTTCATTTTATTCTGGACCTGGCTACTTCCGATGCAACAGAAGATCTTGATAATTTGGCTGGGGTGGTGTGCATTGTTATTTCATGTTAATGAACGAAATTATAAATCAAATCAATCAGTAAGATTACAATGCTCAGGCTTAAGATTTTTTAAGATAACATTATCACATTCTCTAAAACAATACAGAATGACGAAAGTGTTAGAAAATAACTTCAGATAATTCGTCGGTCAAGTGAAACTCTAGAATTTTGAGAAAAGTATACATTTAACAAATTTGCGAATTTTCACACCTATATGGATTGATTAATAAAACAGAAAGCATAATTTATAGTTTGATTATTCACAATTGTTTACCTGACAGTTCAACGTTAAAACATGGAAAATCTTTCCCTCCGTCGTTACCAACTTTACTGGATGCATGCCAGTCAGTGTGCCTGTTAGAATACATGCTGGTAGGGGCAGTGACATTTTCATAGATTGATTACGAAAGTGCTCAATTAACTGTGAACAGCCTTCAGTTGTATTAAGGTTAATTATACTCAGGTTAGTAACAAAACGAGATTTATCATGGGAGAGTTTGGCATAAGGAAAAATTCTGCCGCTAGGTGCACTGTGTTCCAAAAGGTAACTTATTATTGGAATTATAAGCTCCGTGAATAATAAAAGCGAACGATTTTACTTAGTTACGAAGTTATTTTATAATTGATTCATGATTAGTTATTGCAATTATCCTATTTTAAAACGTAGAAAATAGAGAATATCTATCACCTTGCCGACCCTAGCGCTTACCTAGTGGCGAAAATTTTTCCTTTGCCAAACATGTAACACAGATGTTCCCAAACTGTAGTAGAGGTAACAATTTTTGTTGTTTTTGGTTATGTGATTCCCAAAAGTGCTTTATGAACCAAACGTTATATTTCAATTATGTGCTTTATATTTTGAATAATTCAGCAAGTCAACGGCTCTCTAGACCTCGTTGCTAATCTCTCAACTTAACTCAACTCGAACAAAACCCACGGCCGTGTCTCCAATACAACCAAGTCACGGCTTTATCAAATAAATAAACTTTTAAAAATAAGAAGTTGGTGATATTTTTTATTACAATGCCGTCTAGTGGTAGCACTCCCTTGTATTTATGTAAGTGTATATATATATATATATATATATATATGCATTTTCGAACATTAGACTGACGCCTGGCGGAATTTTACTGATGTTAGAGGGATTATATTACCAAACAAAAATGTACACATTCAACAGCTTTGTTCATGTTAATTCTATGCCATAATTTGTTGTTTCATATCGCGCAATTTCTTATTTATGGTCACAAAAGCATCCCCAGACATCTTGCATTAAGGGTGTGAACCTCCCTCAATAATCTCTTTAGACTTAAAAAGCCATTTTGAAATATGCAAAGCTCTTCTTCCTGCAGGTGCCAATAAGTATTTGTTAAGATTAAAGCATGCTTTTGATGGGGAGATAACTGCCTAAGAAAAATTATCAACATCATTTAAGGCATCGTACCCAATGGTGAAAACAATAGTTGGATCAGTCACGTCTCCTAGAAATCCATGCAACTACTGGAACATGACATTTGCATATGCCTGCAATGAGAAGAGACAAACAAAGCATAAATGCAAGCTGAATCCGTGTCGCACAGGCTATCGATGTAATAAGCAACAAGGTTTGCTCACTTCTACAGACAGTTTAAACATACATATGAAAAAGTGCAGATACATTGTTCCTCTACCTGCTAAGCAACAAAGTGTATTGACATCGTCACACACTTGTGACGGTCAGGTGTCAGCTGTATCGAGTATGGGTATACCTACATCGCCAACTCCCGACCTTCACGCGAACAATGTACACAATCCTTCACCAATGTAGAGGAAACAATGTTGCTATATGGTAAGATCTTTAGTAAAAGTAGCAACGCACAGCGGCATGAGAGATGTAAAACTCTGTGTGGTGGAGAGAAGTCGGGCTTATTGTTAAACTGTTTGTCATGATTTGAAGCTATGGTGAAAGACCTATTATTAACTTTTCGAGCGACTGGGGGGAAAATGTGGCAAAAATTTATAAAGGGTAGAATAAAGGGGTGTAATACAGTGGTTCCACTCTATGTGTGTCTGTGTGAAATAAAAAAAACTTGAAGCTGCATAGTGCTGTAGTAAACTAAATACAATACCTAGCTGCATTTATGTTCACATAATGCATAAAAAAAGTTTAAACTCGCTGACAAAATATGAAGATATATGAACATATATAGAATGTGAATTTGGTGGAATCATCTTTGTTGTTATTCGAATTTCGAAGAGTGAATATCATCTCGAGCGAAGATGGAAAATACTCCAGAAAGCTATTTGTGCCGTTTCTGCAAAAAGTCATTTTCTAAAATCTACAATGCCAGTCAACATGAGACAGGTTGTTCTATGAGCATGAAGCAATCTACCTTAATTTGTATTTACTAATTAGTTTTTAAGTCAATTCATGCCTGAAAGGGGCCATGGGCGTATCTAAATAATGAGCCATGATTAGGTAGAGCACACCAGTATAAGATGGGGTTTACTAAACATAAGGATTATACAATAACTATCCACGTGACTTTTGTTCGGGGTAGCCTAAATGGAATACCAAGATGCTAATTAATTACATTAAGTATTATTACCTCACTCATTACTATTACAATCTTATTGGAAAGCCCCCACCTTGTTCATGCTAGCGGAGTCTGATTCTAGGAGGCGGTTAACGACGGGCCGAACACACCCATTTCCACGTCTTCTTGGTCCGCTTACCCGNAACACACCCATTTCCACGTCTTCTTGGTCCGCTTACCCGATGACAAAAGACGTCGCTCGCAGTGTTACACTGGCCTTTATTGGGCGCGTTAATATTTTCTGCCCTGTTTACTGGCCGGTAGAGGGGGTTCTGCAACTGTCTTTCACAATGAGAATGATCAGGTACAAAAATATTTCTGATGATGATATAGTTCATTGCGATTGTTGCATGATGAGCTCGACACTTAAATATGTAATTATGTAACAAACACAGAAGTTTTTTAATTGCATATAATGTTGGGCTCCCTAGGGGATTGAACCTGCGATACCTTATTTTCAAGGATGATGCACTGTCTCTGGCCCCGTCAGGGTATATGAGTTATCTCCTGTAAAGATTGCAACAGCATATGTGAACAGTAAGTATGTTTTGTCAATGGTTGTGTAATTACAATACTTGCAAGTTGCGAGTTGCTTTCTTTGTCGGTAATGTACACCACGCACGTAAAGGCAGGACGCTCATTGTGGTCTGTACTTCCGATGAGTTCACATCGTTAGCTACGAGATGCACTCGCAGCCTCCATGTCTTCTGTGTATGAAACAGCTAAACCCGTTATTTTTTCTGTTAAGGTAAACCACTCCTCCTCATGTTTTGGGTCTTCTAAAAGCAGAGTACATACATAAATGAAATATGTGTATGTGTGTTGCAATACCTCCTTACTCGTCATTACAAAGTTCGTACATTTAATGATATTTCTATATTAATAAAACCTTTTTGACGAGCAATTCATATATAATTCGTTGCTTAATAGCTTAAAGTTCTAGCATTATAAATGGTACATATTCAAAATAAGTGCATGTACTATTTGCATTTATATTGTTTTATATGTCTGCTTCAGCACGATTAGTGGTGACGTCTCTCTTGCGCGACTAATGGTTTTAATGTATTTGGTTTTGTGTGTGCTTATGGTTCTAGCACTATAAATGCCATATATATAAATAAGTTCATGTATATATAGTATTTAAAGTGCGACAAATTGTTACCTTGTACTGTATAATTAAATTCCTCTCGTAAAGAGAAATGCATGTGTGACTCGGCTGGTCTGCCACCCTGGAACCTGATGAGTCTCTATCTCGGCTAGTCTGTGCCCTCCCTTTGACTTGGCGAGACCTGCACGGTGCTTGCGCCGCCGGCCGACCACCTGGGATGCCTTACAGATTACCAAGATGTTAGTTGATCACCAACGTCGGTCGGGCCGGACACGTTTTGCTGCTAGTGGTGCGAGTGTTGGCTGTACTCTGAATGTGATAGATTCGTTTCAATCTGTTCGTAAGGAAGTCGTTTACTATTCTGTTGTACTAACCAGAAAGGCCTAGTCTTGTCTAGCGACGTTTAACACACAGAGTACAGCACACAACGCACGTGTAATATGTGATTGCGCTGGTTGGAAAGTGCTTATA
>NQII01002332.1:293059-311083 GCA_002778355.1 Clitarchus hookeri
TTATGGAATCGTGCTCATGATGTACTTGCGTATATGTCAGTCCTTTATTGTTTGTTACGTGACTGATTTTTCATGTACAGGACGGTTTCATATATTTTACACTCGGTTTCCCCGACCATCGTGTTAGGTGTTTTTTGTTTATTTATATTAACGCCTAGGTATTTTAATGTAACCTGCGACTATGTATGTCTTATCAATGTAATTGTATACCCCTTTATTTTTTCAGTATATGGCTGGTTGTAATGGGTTACCCAGACTAACGACAACTCGGACTGTAGTGTTCGTTTACATTACTATCTATGTATGTATCCATTACCTACGAATGTGCATCATGCACGCAGCACATGTGTATATATCTTGATTTTTAGCATTTATTTGTTTGTTGTAACAAACCCATGCCAACAGTTATTTATGTATGTATTTTCACATTTATATATACAGCCTGGATGACGGTGGGCGACGGGAGACTAGCTGTTGCTGACGGGGATCCGAGTTGGTAGACACCTGCGGTAGAAGACAAGGGTGACGGTGGGTGATTGTCGAGTGCGTGCAGACCGATGCGCATGCATGTGCTCTTTCAGACCAAACACTCCTACATATGTATGTATATATTTATTTTCTTTACATGTGTGAACGGTTGTTACATGCTCCCGAGCTTCGAAAGTTTGGAAATTCTGGCCTACTATGCTTGTAACAGAGCTTAAGACCAACTTAACCTTATAGCCTTGATTGCAGTCGGAAGTGATGCGTGTGATATGAATTTGGCGGTAGTAGCTTCGGTGGGTGGTAAATGTTGGGTGACTATGCTTATAAGAGGGCTTAAGGCTTGATAACCCTGTTTGCCATCGGAGGTGATGTCTATTTTATGAATTCGGTGACTGTATATTAAATGGATACGAAATAACAGCCAACTATGTTTATAAGAAGGCTTCAGGCATACTACACCTCGCGGTCCTTTTCGTCGTTTGGGGGGATGACTTTGTTATGAATTGGGTGACTATTTCTTAAACGGTTCGGAAATATCACCCATCTTTGCTTATAGGTAGTCTTAGGGTATACTTGACCCTGCGGCCATTTTCGTTGATGGTGGGAAACCTACATTATGAATTTGGTGTATTTATCTTAAATGGATCGTAAATTACTGACAACTATGTTTATAAGTTTACTTAGGGCATACATGACATTGCAGCCCTTTTCGTCGTCAGTGGTGATACCTATGTTATGAATTTGGTGGCTTTTATCTTAAACGAATCTGGAATTACAGCCAACTTTGCTTAATAGGAGGGCTTAGGACATACTTGGCATGAGCGCGGTGCGACTCTAGGCTAGCATACATTTGCAGGTTTCACTCTGTGTCGCACAGGTGGAATGCCAGAGCATGAGACTCGTCCCCACCAGGATGCCGGGTGAAAGTAGACCAGAAGGAATATGATAAAACCAAGGTGGAATGACAGAGCACGGTACTTGTCCCTGCCAGGAAACGAAATATGGATGGCACTGGCAAGGAATGACAGAGCGTGAATGTTAGAGGTCACTTCTCCTCTCCTCAATCCCAAAAATAAGTAATCTAGCCACATTGTAGAGTCGTGCTATTTTCGGGCTCGGCGACTCATAAAAAATTCGGTACCAGGGAAAATTTTCCAAATTTCCCCCGGTACCGAATTTTTAATGAGTCGCTGAGACCGAAAATAGAACGACTTTTGGATGTTTTTGAGCGACAAAGAGAAATTTTGAACGTGTTTGAAGGGAAAAAGGGAACTTCCGAGTAAAAAAGGGAAATCCAAAATGGCCGCCAAGGTGCTGCAGCTCCGCATCCAGCATTTTGGTTCGCGTGAATCGGTCATTTCCTACTTCTGTCAACAAATATATTCTACTTTAGTCGTAGACAAATTCAGAGTGCGGTGGAATATACACACTGTGTTCATTACTTGCATGCCAATATTTATTTTAAGAGGCAGTTGAAGGATAAAACATAGCTGAAAGGAGAAAGCAACTAGGGCCTCAAAATGTCTCACTTTACTGTGAACAGCCTATAGTGCCACAACACAGAACGCAAGAGTGTGAGTTGCTCCGCCTCTTCTAGTGAGTTCGCAAGGAGCGTTCCAGACAGTGCGACGTTTGTTATTAGTTGCTAATTCATATAGTGTATTTTATAGTGATCATGGAAACTTGGCGTGACTTTAAAATATGACTTGCATTCTCAATATTGTTGTAAACTAATTGGTTATTTATACACTCTGCAGCTGATGAATACAGAGGTTGTAAAACTGAGNATTGGTTATTTATACACTCTGCAGCTGATGAAAACAGAGGTCGTAAAACTGAAAACAAGTAAAAACATGACTTTTTGGGATCCTAATGAAAAAAAAAAAACAGTTGAAAAACAAGAATTAGCAACATTTGTCCGGCGGCAAGAATTTACAACTCCTGCCTGACTACTGTCTACCTGTGCTTAAAACCCGACACGATATTGCTGGCGGAAAAAATTGAAGCAGCCTGCCATGTGCCGGGTGATATTTGACGACATGCGAACATGGTTTTGGAAGTATTATTAGAAGCTACATGGTACTATGACACATACCTTGGGCTCCGAACCGTTAGATATATCCATCCAGGCCTTATATTTATTTGTCTAACTACAGTATTCCTGACCAGAAACATCGTACAAACAATGCCTGTTGTCTACCTCTTGAATTAAAAGTTTTTAAAAAATCATCTCGAAGTAAACAATATTCCACCATTTTTTAAAACAATGTTCTCAAATGCAAGATGTGCAGCAAAAAATAATAGATAACATACTTTACTATCCCACTTCTCGTTTCTTTCCACTTGTTTACAAATATGACGACAGTTACTTCGCTTCTATTATATATTCTTGCTCTCCTAATTGGCTGTTTTCTCCAACGTCGCCAGTGATATCGCCTCCGCGGCAAGTCAGGCTTGCAGATAGCGCTGTCGTCACGATCTGTTGCTCTTCGCGAAAGACATGAACTACGATTGGCTGGTTCGGTGTGACGTCATGTCACTTCGCATCTCATAGCACCACGTCACGCCATCGTGAAGAGGGCTTAAGAGAAAAAGTTGGATGCCATATTGGATTTGCATTTTTTTTTTTACTGTTTAATGTGTTTTAGATTAGTTCTAGAATTCTTGAAAATGTGATTTTGTTATGGCATAGAACATCATTTAGTTATATTTTAGGGATAATTATTGTTTGACTTCTTGCACTACTATCACTTCTGTAGTCACACTTGGAAGGTTATCAATAATGACTTCCCATTTATTCCATGTAGTATGCCAATAAAAATACTGCATGGATATATAAGTTATATAATCATCTGACTGATATAGTACTATGCTTTGACGAAGAAGAAATTTCAAAGCCACAATGATTTCTATTTCTCATCCTTAACCTGGCCTGTCTCTAATGTCTTCATAGTTAGTGAGTGAAGAGATTTGACCTGATCTGGATATCAGGGTCTGGGGAGTCAATGCAGGTGAAGCGAGGTGAGCATAGTGCAGCACCGAAATGCAAGGGCGGGGGAAACATGATATCCCTGGGAAAACCCCTCGATCAGCAGCATCATCCGGCACGATTCCCACATGTGAAAATCCGGGAATAAGCCCGCCGGGTTTGAACACGGATCACATTGATGGGAGGCGAGTGGTCCAACCACTACACCACCACAGCCCCAAGGTCTACATACATTTACACATTGCAATTTTCAATGCAGCAAAATCTTTTCAAGATACTCTTACAGATCCCTACATTTCCAGCTGAAAAAAAAAAAATGTTTTAATGTTGTTGTAGCTACATTTGTCACTGACATTTCATGCTAACAAAATATTTTGGGAAGAATGCAGAAAAACTGACATGACTACGAAACGCAGATATCACATGACATATGAAAATGTATTTAGCATCGGGTAGCAACCTTGTTAACGACGACTAGTTATACATATTAAACGTATGCGAACAATTCTATTGTTATGGGGTTCACATGCACAAGAAACAATGCACTGCAGGAACTGGGTTAGGTCTGATGACGTGGCCGATTGTAAACATTTATAAATATCCTGGTTAAGAAACAAGTCTTGGTTGGCTAGTAGTAGGTGAAGGTGCTGGCTCAAGAATTCTTTTAAGCGAGCTCCGGTATCAAGGGAAAGTTGTACCAGATCAACATTAAGCAATACGCTGTGAGTATCTACGTCTGATCTTTGTGTTTGTATCTACTATTCCATCTTATGTTTGGAAAGCAGAATGTGAACATATATATGTTTTCAGCTTTCAAGAATAATTTATGTGACTTCGCTAAATGTTAACAGATATTAATATAGCATTATAAATTTATAAACTAATTTATACAAGACAGTGAGTTGACATTTTTACAATTTAAGGGTAGAGAAATAACGATAGCAAACTGTGGTTAGAAATACTTCAAAGCTAGGTACTAGATTGAGGAATATTATTAGTTTCATAAATTTGACGTAAATGTGCTGAGTTAACACAAAACAAATTGACAGATTGGAGCTGTAGGTTCCTCAAGAATAAATGAGGTGATAAAATATTAACTTACGATACAAGGATACCTGTGTTTTTTGTTTATTTATTCCAGCATCATGCAAAAACTGAAGAATTTCTACAAAATTTGCACTGTGACATAGCTATGTCTTAAACCTTTTTAATACTGACACATATATAACTTAAACTTAATCAACAGGGAACTGAGTAGCAAATATCAAACAATTGTTTTCCTTTGAAATGTTCTGTTCTGGACGCATTTTAATTGGCAATTTAATTACTGGACTATCTTACAATGCTGGCTTACTACTGCATGCATAATCACACTGTCAGGTAAGAACCGAGCAGTAAAATATCGTCCCCACTTTCTTTGGTTGTTATTAAACCTCTAGAACATAAGAGCTAAAGTGAATAATGTCAGAGAGTTAAAACAGTTTGTTTCTACAGTTCACATTGTGAAACTTGAAAATACTAAACAAGAAACTTTAAGACAAATTCACAAACATACACTCCCCAATTAAAAAAGAATGTCCTTATTCCGTCCCATATATTTCAATTTAACATGTAAACTACAATTATGAGACACAAAGGATGTTGATATGTACTTTTTTGTGCATGACAACCAAAATTTTGTAAGTTCAAATAAAGCAGTATTTTAAAAGGTTAAATTAAAAATAACATTGAAAAACACAATTTTAGAAGACAAAGTAAAATTTTATGCCTTATATTAAATACATATTTCCATTATCAGTCAGTAATTTATTATAACTTGTTTGATTAGGGCTCAGTCACATATCCTACAGTTGTTACAAATGGGCTGTTAATGTCGCACAATGTGCACAATTCACAGCCCACTGGAAGCACTTCGTACATGCGATACATTTTGCAGTGCATTTGTCAGCGGAGAAGTCTCTCTCACGAAATTGGCAACGGACATCTTCATCACTACCCTCGTTGCCTGTTGACACATTGACGTAGACGACTTCAGCTTCTTAAACAGAACAATCACCTTAAGAGTCAAGACATGGCTTCCCTCGCTTCTGTTGCTGATCAGACTTATTTGTCTGTGTAGCTGAAGTGGTTGATCGGGAATATAACTAGGCATATTTGTCGAATGTGGATGGAAATGAAATCAAAGTTCTTGTGGTTGTCTTAGATTTTTTATAGTCTTCGTCAGATTGTTTAGGTTCAGTTGGCGTTTGGGCAGAGGAAGCAAATTGAAGTTTGTTTCGTGAACACTTCGGTGGTTTGTGTTTCTTTTTGTAGATACGTGAATTTTTTTTCTGTGTGGGGTTCCTCTTACTAGGAACTCTTCACAACGCCTGTTGGATAATGAAGGCAGAATGGCTGTAACTTTTTTTAATGTCCTTCGGCGAGATTGTCTGGAATGGGGATGATCCTCACGTTAAAGGACGAGCAACTGTTGATGGATCTTCAGTTGTTGGGTGGAGCTCTAGATGTTGAAGACTGCTACTGACGAACACTCACAGGGACAGATTGATTTCCAGTAGACTGGACAACAAAGCCAAAGTCATGGAAAATGTCTGTATTGATGGGGTGCAGACCTGCCATTCTAAATCCACTGATTGCTGCATGACAGAGATGCGGTTTGCACATAGCCTTCCATAAAGGATAAAGCAACCTGAAACATTCTGAAAGCACAGCTGGGATTTGGGAAACAATTTTCAACAGCTTTCGCATAGTTTACCTTATGTGGAAACATAAAAGATACATCCCTGGGTTGTATCTTGGCTGTAGTGTGTGTACACAATAAACACACCATTTTTTTGGGCTCTCTCAATCAGATGTATGTTGCTCTTGCATGAGTAATAGCCATCTAAAATAATAATAACTGTATTTTCTATAGTTGGCCCCACTATGGTAATGAAATATTAAAACCACAAGATAAAAAGGGGGCCACTGACCGACCCATTTTCAGAAACTCCACCTACGGAACTCGGACACGCAACTCAAATGAAGTAAGTGGAATTGACGAGCTAAATAACTAACGCATAAAAGTAATACTACAAGAGATGGCAACCTCACCGCAACAACCCTGTTTATATGTATACCAATGGATTAGAAGAGAGTGGAACTTAAGAAATGATAAGGAGACTAAGGAAATTAATTTGGGGACCACAGTCTTGCCACAGGAATTAAGACTATGAAGAGTGCTTTTTCTACAACAGTCACAGTCCTAATTTGTTTGTAATGGGACATGAATGACTGGCTGAACTGTATAAGAGGATATTAACTATGAACAACACTTCTTATACACGTGTTCTGTGCAGACTTCTCTTTCGTGCAGGAAATTGATCATTAACTATGTCTTAGCATTAAATCTATTATTAATTTAACACTAACTCTACGATATCCATATCACACATACTACAGAACGTATAGCATTATACACTCATCGTCAAAAGAATATTTGCACCAACAAGAAAGCACCCTAGAGGAATGAAACATGGTAGGTAGGTTACACAATGTGAACCTTGGGGATCTTCCATTGCCCCCGTCTCTCGATACTCATCTCGCTTCACCCTCATCGACTCTCAATACCTAGATGTTAAGAGCCGCCCAAATCTCTCCACTCTACTTATTGTCACATGTCACATTTCCAGACGACCTAGTACCATGGTGTGGGGTGCAATTTCGTACGATGCTGGGTCACCATTGTTCTTCATCACGGGCCATTTGACAACCCAATGTTACCTCAGTGAGGTACTACAACCAGCATTGCATTTGTAAACTCCCGTGCCAGTAGTCCTCATACATTGCTGTCTCGAGAGTATGCCTTGAGAAAAACGGGTAGGAATTACCTGGTGCCCCATTCTGGGACAGGTTGTTTGGAGTACATGGTCGGCGTGTCCTCACGTCCAGCCTAACCTTGTGATGACCCATTGTGGGCCTCCCTAGTGTTGAATGTGCGCCTTCGGCTACATGGCGTTCCTTGGACGGTCACTCATCCAAGTATTGACCGCAGCATACCATGTTGAACAACGGCGATCAGAAGACCTCCAGGTTACCAGAGCGGTATAGCCATCTGCACAAGTGTGCCTTGAAGCCATGAATACTCTGTTACATACCCAGCCACGTGGCCAGACCTATCCCGAATTGAAAATGCTATTTCACGGCTCCACACCCCTACCGCAAATCTGCAGGATCTGCAAAATATTCTAGCTACATGAGATGGATACAGCAGGATACAATTTGGGGACCCCTACAACTCCATGGCATATCTGTCATAATATGTCCGCAAACTTGGCGACCCAGCATCGTAATGAGACGTGTGTGTAGTGCAATAAATATTGCTCGTGCCAGTCTCAATTTATAATGATTTCTTGTTCTTGGTAACTTTCCGATAAAAAATTTTCACGCAAATATTTTGAAATACAAAATAACTCCCACATGTCGAAAATTTTTATTCTGACGCAAGATTTACGAGTTGTATCGGTTGGATAATTTAACTTAAGGGCTAATGTATAGGTGTTTAACAAATGCAATATTAATTCTAATTTCTCTACACAATTGTTTTTAATTTAAGTTTGAAATTACTATTGGTTTCATGACATCCGATTCAATTTACAGTTTTAATAGGACACAAGCAGACACAAACCGATGGTCACAGATGAAACACATATTTTGTAAAACACTGCAAATTTCTACCACAAAGGATGTAGGCAAAACACAAGCATCTGCCATAAAATTTTGTCAAATATTCATACTCTAAAAAAAATAATACTAGTTTGTCAAACATACTTCCTTACATTTTTTTTTTTTTTTTTTTTTTTTTGTAATATATGAGTATTTAAACTAATCAGTACCGTGTTCCATACAAAGGAAATTTTTCTTTTAAACACAAAATTTCTGAGAATTCAAGAATATAAATTTTTTTATTGAGTAAAAGATTTTAAACTTTCTTGCGAATTTTTGATAAATACGTTATTTCAGAGATTAAGTAAACAAATAACCTTTCTTTAGAAGTAATTTTGAGTAGCATGTATATTTGTACACAAACCACGTGCCACTCGCACGGGCGCAAATTTCATTTTTAAGCAAGTATTTGTAAACATCCAACAAATTAAATTTCTTTCTGATGTAAAAATGTTTGGGTTCTATCTCTAACCGAGTACTCTAATAGTGTGATATCAACAAATATTGCAGAATGTAGTCTAAATTTTATGATATGATAAAGGAAATACTGAATATTTGAACCACTTAAAACAGAACGGTACATAAAAATTGTGAAATACTTCGTACAGACAGTCATTTAATCTGTTTCACATATTCTGTTTTACTGCTTCTTTTTTATGTTTACAAATGCTTGAGTTTGTCAAAATTTTAATTGAATTATTATATTTTTTAATGTAAAAATAGTGGAAAACATTTTACTATTCGAATTTATTCAAATCTATTAAGTTTAATTGATAAAAAAATTTAATCATTATCACGTACATACCAATCAATATTTTTTATAAAAAGAAAACTGGACTATTTTTATTATTTTACTACAAATATATTTGTTTATAAAAGATTGTCTGGCTTAAATAATTTAAAAAAAAAAAATTTTGCAGAAGCAGAAAAAGAAACTACCTGAACTCTAAATTGCTTTAATCCAATGTACACTTTCTGAATTGTAAAGCTCTATTGTCATTTATAACAATTTTTTCCGTAAATTAAAAGTTATTGGAATCATTTTGTCAAGTGTTGAAATGTGAAATTTCATCAAAGCTGAAAAAGCAAGCAGATCTATAAAACTGCACAACTTGTTGTGATAACCATATTACAAGCATGGCCTGTGAACTCCCGGTTTGCAAAGGACCTGTGGATGAACCGTGATTCTTACACTACCATTGGTCCATTTGTTAGATACCATGTATAGCTTTCGTTATTATTAGGTATTTTCTTGGCAATAAATCTTAACACAACCGTTAAAAATTACTTGTGTTTAAATCCCAGTGCTTGGTGTTGTACGATTGCTGCATTTTTATGCCAGTGCCTCCCCAAGCGTTAGCCATACAATACCACACGCAAATAAAATACCACACGCAAATAAAATACCACATGTTCAACTGATTAAAACTGATACTCGCTTCTTTAGCTACATTTTGTGTGTCATTGATTAGATACTATTATCGTGTATCACACTTAAACTGAATCAGAGAAATATCAGCTACTAAAATTTAGTGGAGAACCTGTCACGGTGGTATTTCGGGCAACTAAACTGGGGCACTAAGGTTTAAGAGTTGGTATTAATAGTCACGTCTTGGATACACGATGTAAGAAATTTTTTTTTACTTTAATGTTTCAGGCGGAGTCGTTATTTTACACATAAACAAGTACATGAAAAACATTTGTTAAAAGTACTAAGAAAATTAATTTATAAGCCATTCCCGATATCTTCGCAATTTTTGAACCAAGTCTTTGAAAAACTACTCCATGTTTGACATGTTTGGTTGTTTCCTAAATATGTTGTTTGTCGCAAGCGTTTTAAACTTCTGTTAACATTAAAGTACCATATTTTTTAGTTAAATTTAACTTATTTTATTTCATCTATAAATAATATTATTTCATTTACAATTAATATGAATAAATACATGGAGAAAACGGCTGCTAAGAAATAGTTCTTACGCAAAAAATTATTTAAGTGAACGTACAAGAGCGCGGTACGCTGTCACTTTGGTGTAATTTTCTAGGCTCGGCTGGGCTTTGTTTGCATGGTGCGGAAAAATATCCTGAAAGTAGAACTTCAGCAGGGCTTCAGAAGTGAGGTCTTGAGAGCCGATGAGAGTGATTGAGGTGAGAATGGAGCTGCCACAGAATGAAAGGGCGGGGATACTGGAGATACCCGAGAAAATCAGCCAACCAGTGACATTGTCCGGCAGGATTCCCACGTGCGAAAATCCGGGAGTGACCCGGCCGGGGATTGAACTCGGTTCGCCTTGGTGGGAGGCAAACTCAGCCACCACAGCTCCAGAAAAGTTGGAAGTAACCATGAATATACTATATTAACAATATGTATAAAATCTGTGCAGTTAATTAGAATTTAACCTCCACTTAAATATATTTTACACCTCATGTTATCAACTGGCCCACTCTCATCATAATGCAACGCGTTTATGTATTATTATTATTATGTTTACAGTGGCAAATGGACAGCATTAGTTTTGCAATTTAAAAACATTCCACACTTAAGTGCATATGTAATCTCTGAACTTAAAACTGCTTTGAAAAATTTAAAAGCTAGTCTAGTTTTATTTGGAGCAGATTCTATGCCTGATATAATAACATATATAAGTTTGAGAGGTTATTACTGCTGACTAGTATCAGTAATTTTTACAATGCTACGAGGCTAGTCTAAGCCGTAAGTATTACAAGACTAGCTTAGCTGTAAATACGAGGCTATTCTTAGTCATAAATACTACTGAGGCTTGCCTTAATCTTAAACACGAGGACGGTCTTAGTCGTAAATACTACCAAATCCGATCTTAGTCGTAGAGTAATGAAATTAAGCCATCGTAATAGGAAGCCATTTTCATTTGGCTGAACTTAAGATACTTCAGATTTAAAGTGAAGCGCACATATATATTTGTGTTAATGAATCCAAAATACACTGGTGAAGTATTACATATCAACTTTGTTCCAGCTACTCAGACACCATGGCCAGTTTCACAAGCGCCGATCCAGCTCCTGATGATGTAGTCATATCAGGCATTGGAGGAACATTCCCTCAGTCAAAAAATCTGGACGAATTTGGGAATAATCTATTAGACAATAACCATATGGTACAAGATATACCCATTTCTAATTGGCACAGAGGTAAGTATGATAACAAACTTATAATAATATGTATTAAAACTATCTAAAAATGCTATCGCTTGTGAAAGCATTATGTCTATTTTTGAGCACACCAAATAAGGTTGTATGTATAATGAAATGGCATCCCTATTTAGTCCTGAACTCCGGTAACATTTCCTCTAAATCTGTTTGGTTTCGAATTGTTTACTTACTGTATACATTACACAATCTCCATTATAAATTAATATTTATTTGTTACTGTTGTTTATTAATGCGACCTGTATGTAGGCAAACTATAAGATTACTTACATAATAAAGTATCTTCAAATGAAATATTGACAGTTGAGGCAAATTTATGGGGTGCATTATTTTCTTTCGGCTAAGAATTTAATTGAAAATAGTTCATCTGAATTTGAAGCAGCGAGGAAATGGGAATTTGCTCTAGGAGACCATCGCCACATTGAGCTTTGCTGACATTATTTTGAAGTGTCCTGACTACTGAGGGGTCATTGGTCTTCTCTCAGTATAAGGATAGTTTCCACCTGGCGATCGGTGGCTGTTTGATTGGACAGGTGACGCTCCAGAAACACTTATTATATTTTACTCAAAGTATATTGTTTTATGATTGAGTTGTGGGTAGTTATAAGACATATTTTCACGATGATTGGATGTTATAGTGTTACTCGGAATATTTAGAGGGTAATTAGCTCAAGTTAAATTATGTTATAGGCTGTTCACAGTAAACTTAACACTTTCGAAATACTTGCTTAATATCTAAGAGTATGCACATTGTGTATTTTTCCACCATATGTAAAATTTACATCACTGCGAACCTCATCACTTTATTAATGCGCCCGTCAAGTGAAACTGTGAAATTATCAGAAAAGTAATTATTTTACAAATTCGCTGATTCTGAAATTTATACATATAGAAAAATTTATTTAAAAAAACATTTCAGTATTTACAAATGTTTACAGAACACTTTTAATTCAGCGTGAAGACATGGAACTACTATCCCTCCGTCCTTACCATCTTTACTTGGCCGCCGCCGAACCCTCATACGCCACCGGATGGCATTTAGTGTTGTGAGACCGGAAGCCGAAACTCCCATAACTCACTAGGTGTTTGTGAAGCAAATTCACCCTGACACTTTCTCAAATCATTGGGTCGGTGGCAGGGGCTGTGTACTGTGGGGCCTTGGGCACCGGGCCCTTATTTAGGCGACTTATTTGATGTTGCCTATTTTAAATTCAATTACGTTTTCGTGTGTTCGGCGGGGGAGTGAAGCTCCCCTCCAATCGCCCGGCTGGAGTGAATGTTGTGTAGTGAGGTATGTCTAGCATGTTGGAATGTTGTTTACAAGTGTGCTAGTTAACTTCGCATGTAGTGTGTCGGTGAGTCCCTAGTCTCCCGAGGCGTCCTATACAGGTCTCCCTCGGGGTACGACTAATCGTTTCAGAGTTTGTGACATTGAAAAGGAATAAAAACCAGTGTTAGAAAATTACAGTTGGGGAGGTCCCTGGTATGAGAGTCTATACAGACTCCTGTATCAGCGTAGCCCCCCTTCCTGAGGTCCAAGTTTTCTTCTTCCTGACCTGAAACAAACTATCAAGTCGGTGCGTTATTTAGAGTATAGTGTTTTGTATTTTTTTTTCTATATTAAAAATATTTTAGTAAAATACTTTCATAAGTTTTTTTTTTTTTAAATTAATAACCTATGTGTATAATTTGAATTAAATTAAACTACTACTACTAAGCCCCATCCCGCACTATTCCCTGGACCAGTGCGTGTGCCCTGGGCCTAGACCTCGAGTGGTGTTGTGGCAGTCCTCCTTGCTCGAGATCCTGCGCATTTGGCCCCTGAAATAATGTACTGTTCTGTCGTTGCGTGTGCTGCTACTGTGTGGTGTGTGTGGGGTGCTTAGCTTATTTGGTTTGGTTGCAGTCGGCGAGCGTGCTCTGCTCCGGCGTTCCCTTCCGAGTCGTTGATCAATAATTGTTTCCGATTTTCCCGGGTTTATTTTAATTCGCCATTTAGTATACCATTTTTCGAGAATCGTGAACTGTCTCCGTAGTGCCTTTATTGCGTATTTCTATGTTGCTGTGCTTTTTTATTATTGCAGTATCGTCTGCGTACATTTGTATGTTTGAGTTGTTACGATTGTCTGTGACTGGGATGTCGGCTGTGTATATGCTGTATAGGAAACGGGAAAGTGCCGATCCTTGTGGAACTCCCGCTGTTGCTGTTCTTGTGTTTGAGTCTGCTCCATCTAATGTGACGTAGAAACGTCTATTATTTAAGTAGTGTGGGAGTAAATTTACGTAAGTTGCTGGGAAGTTATAGTTTACCAGTTTGTGTATTAGCCCTGGGAGCCAGACTTTATCAAATGCTTTTTCTGCATCTAGGAAAGTTATTACTGTGTACTGATTATCTTTATTATTGAATCCTTCCGTTATTGATTCTATCATGTTTATGAGAGGGTGTATTGTGCTATGCTGGGCTCGAAATCCGTATTGATTATCGGGTAAAATTTTGTCTAGCTCCGCGTGATCCTGTAATCTGTATAGTAGTGCTTTTTCGAATACTTTACTCATGCTGTTTAATAAACTTATCGACCGCCTATTTTCTGGTTTTTTTTAATCTTTTCCTGGTTTCGGTAGAGTTATTACCTTGGCTTTTTTCCAGGCCTGCGGGAATCTACAGAGTTTAAACATTGAGTTGTATATTTGTAATAAGTATGTTAGCGCCTCTACTGGGAGTTTCGTAATTGTTTCGAATTTTATCCCGTCTGGTCCTCCGGCTTTATTATTAGGTCGGGTTTTTATTATTTTCATTAGTTCTCTTAGTGTTATTGGCTCGTATTCCGATGTTTCTTCTCTTTTTAGGTATGTGTTTATGTCGGTGTTTGTTGCTTGCATAAATAGCCTATCCTGTATCTCTGTATTGGGGGCGAATTGCTTTTCTAAATTGTCCACAATTGTGTTCGCTTTGTCTCTAGCTGTATATACAAAACCTTGGGGCGTTTCTTTTGCAGGGGTGGTTAGCTTTTTATTCTTTCCTGTTAGTACTTTGGTTAATCTCCACATTTGTTTGGGGTTTTGAGCTGCTTCTTTGGTAGCTTTGCTCCAGTTTTTAATTTTTAGTTCCTCGAGTTTGCTTTTGACTTGTCTTTTAAGTCTGTTATACTCTGTTTTAATTGCTGGGTTTCGCGTTCTTTGATAATTGTTGCGCGCCTGTTGTTTTAGGGCTATTAAATAGTCTACGCCTGGATAGTTCGCTTTCGTGTATTGCCGCTTGTCGAGGTATTTTGTGTTTTGTTTAAGTGTTTCTTGTACTGAGTCTGTAAAAAATTTGGCCTGCACTTTTAGTTCCAGTTCATAATTTATTTCTGGTGGGGTTTCGAATTTTTCCATTAGTTCTTTTTGAAATTCTTCCCAATTTGTAACTGGCTGTTTTCTAGTGTGTTTATTGTTCGACCTGTGTGTGTTTAATGTTAATATTGTTAATACTGGGAGGTGGTCTGAATCTAGTTCACTTATGATGTGATATTTGAGTTTGGTATATTCGTTAATATAATATCTAATTTATCCGGTCTGGTGCCGTTATTTGGGATGTGGGTAGGTTTAGGTGGCGGGAAAATAACGTAGTTATTTTTGTTCGCGTGTCTGCTTAATCGCGTCCCGTTTTAATTATTGTATAAGCAGTCCCATTCTGTATTTTTACAATTCAGGTCTCCTGCTATTAGAAGATGACCTGTTCCACTGATTATTGTGTCTAAATCCTGTTCATTAAATTTATTCTTTGGTGGACAATAAACAGCCGCCATATGGATGTGAGTATGGTTACTTTTAATTCTTATTGCTGTAGCTTCCATTTTTGTTAAATTGTTAATAGTTACTGGCTGATGATAAACCGTATTTTTAATTAAAATTGCTGTTCCTCCTCCCCTTCTATCCCTGTCTGTTCTGTAAATGATGTACCCTGGCATATTTATCTTATCCTGGCTATTGAGTTTTGTTTCCGTTATGAAAGCTATATCAATACCGTAAATCAGAAGTTGTTACTGTAATTCGTATGTTTGGCTTTTAATCCCACTGGCGTTCCAATTTAATATATTGAGTGTGGTTTCCGCATTTGTGCCAAGCATTACTGCGGGAGTGTAGCTAAAGCTTGCAGCAGCAGTATTTGCTTGTCGACAAGTGTATTTGCTGCCCTGATGGGGCCGAAATACGGGCGGAAGTGTGCCATTAACTCAGTGAAGTGCGTGTCTCGGAGAAGCTGGCTAAGCTCGCGGATGTCCCCGAGTGCTGCTCCTAGCCCTCCGTCTAGCTGTGGTGGCTGTTGCGGAGTCTGTAAAAGAGGTGGTCGTCTGTNCTAGCTGTGGTGGCTGTTGCCGAGTCTGTCTGGCTGCTGTGGCGGCCTGTTGTCGACTTCCCTCGTCGCCCAAGGGACGGGGCTCGCCTCCCCAGCGCCCGGAGCACCCCGAGAAGGTCCGCTGCCCCCGGCCTCCTCCCCCAGGGACACAACCAGCACCTGCGCCTCGGGCCTGCGTGTACGCGGTGCTGCGCGGAGTGTCTGTGCTGCGGGGCCTGTGTTGTTGGCCGCGGACGTGTTTTTCTGTTTAGATTGTCAATGCGTGCCTGCACGATTCTTGTGAAGATCTTGCAAGGTTCGTCCGCAGCATGGTTACCCTCCTCTTTGCAGTTTGCGCATTTCCGCGGAGTAGTGGTCTTTACTTCGTCTCTTAATGCGTGTTTGGGACACGCCGCAACTGTTCTGGCACACTGAGTGCACTCTGCAGTGTTTGGCCGAGTGGCCCCACTGGCAGCAGTTCCGGCAATTTGGCACGTCTTGCGGCCGCGGTTTATAGGCCTCTATTCGGACCACTGTCCAAAAGAGCCGCCTAATGCTCAGGAAGTTTTTGTTACTGTGTTGTATCGTTACAGACCAGGTGCCTGTCGGTAGTTAATGGGGGTCCTCAGCTGTGTGGTCCCGGGCTTTCCTAGTAAAATTTCGGAGGTCTATTATATTGAACCCGCATTTGAGTATGTCCTCTGTTAGTGTTTGTTGGCATACTCCTTCGGAGGGTAGGCTCTTTATAATGAACCTTTGTGGTTTCTCCTCCGGGTGCGCGTGCGTGTAATGTGTGTGGTTCTTTAATGTAACTCGCGCCTTCTCATAATCTGCACGAGTGTCAAAAGTGAGTTTGAGCTCACGCCTCCTCGTGAGTGTGTTTTTGAACTGGATATTTCCATGACTGAGCAGTGCGGCCACGTTCTTCAGTGTCCTGCTGTCAGGTATTATAATCGGCACTGACCGGTATGTTTGTTTGGTTTGTTGTGAACCTAACTGTTTTTCTGCCTTACGGTTTTCCTCTTCCAGGACTTCAAACCTGTTTTTTATNGGGCTGGTGGGACCCTCCATTCCGCCGCCTTCTGTTGGTGTTTGTGTTGAAGGCGCTGTGTTCCCGGTGTCGGTGAGCACGGCACTTATTTGCGGTGTTTGTACACTAAACTCCATACATTTGTCTACTAAGCTTAAGTTTGGGTTAAAGTTTTGTGAGGGTGACTTAACCTGTTCCATGTTAGTTATTTTTGCGTCTGTACCTGTTTGTTTCAGCTTGGATTGATACTTCGCCATGCCTTGACAAAGGCGTGAGAAGTCCTTCCTCTCGTTGCCGAGTCTCTGGCTTAGACTCGCCTATCACCTAAGGCTCCGGTGGCTGACCCTTGCTCTTGAGGAGAGCGCCGGCTAGGCCTTTGAAAGGGTAGTCCTCCCAGCACCGGAGCTCGATGCAAACGGCGCACTGAATGTTGTGCCGCCGCCGAACCCTCATACGCCACCGGATGGCATTTAGTGTTGTGAGACCGGAAGCCGAAACTCCCATAACTCACTATGTGTTTGTGAAGCAAATTCACCCTGACACTTTCTCAAATCATTGGGTCGGTGGCAGGGGCTGTGTACTGTGGGGCTTTGGGCACCGGGCCCTTATTTAGGCGAGTTATTTGGTGTTGCCTATTTTAAATTCAATTACGTTTTCGTGTTTTCGGCGGAGGAGTGAAGCTCCCCTCCAGCCTCCCGGCTGGAGTAAATGTTGTGTCGTGTAGTATGTCTAGCATGTTGAAATGAATGTTGTTTGCAAGTGTGCTAGTTAATTTCACGTGCAGTGTGTCGGTGAGTCCCTAGTCTCCCGATGTGTCCTATATAGGTCTCCATCGGGGTACGTTTACTCGTTTCCAGGTTTATCACATGGAATAAAAACTCTTATAAATAGATTAGAGTTGGAGGGGCCCCTAGCACCAGTCTCTGAACCCAGTACCAATAGGGCCCTCCTTTCCCAAGTCGTCTTCTTCCCGACCTGCAACAAACTATCAGGTCGGTGCGTTATTATAGGTAATTAATTTAAATTTAAACAAAAATAAAAAACAAAAATTATATTATATATATGTAATTGTATATATATGTGTTTTTTCTTTTATGGTTTTTATGCGTTTTTTTGTATAATTAAATTAACTAAGTTAAGTTAGCCCCCCGACCCCTACCTCGACTGGCACTGGACCTGGAAAATGTGTTGTGGTTGGGGCTATTTCCGACCTGTCACGAGTTCCCACATAACCAGCCTGGGCAGGGCGCCCTCCTTGTGTTGTAAGAGTAGTGTAGGTGTTGTGTCTATCGTTGTCTGCGAACGACTGAATGTTGA
>NQII01002332.1:311089-358268 GCA_002778355.1 Clitarchus hookeri
AAAAAAAATAAATAAATTGTTTGCCTGAATCTCCGAACAAGATCAAGTGTTTGACCAAGTCCTAGGATCCCTTGCAGTTTTTTATTGAGGACCTGACCCATGGGGTCTTTTCTCATGCCTAACGGGTTTCCCTTCCTTAAGACCTTGGTCTTTTGGTTGGGGTGTGTAATAAACTTTCCTGATATTTGCTTTATTTATTTCTTAATTCATATTTTTATACTCTTAGTTGCATAACTTATATTCTAAATAAAATCTGGGTTTGAATTTGCATTTTATTGTGATGTATTTAATTATGAGTGGTGCCTATAAGCTAGATGTCTTGTGTTAATCCTGATTAATTAATTTATTCATTCATTTTTCCCTTCTTTCTCTTTTTTTTTCCTTTTTTTTTAAATTGTGTTATGACTATACCTACCCCCGCCTAGGTAATATATGCGCCTAGATGAGGCTTCCCTGCTTGCTTCTATGTGGCCTGTCTTAACCTAAGTAAGAAATGGCCATGGAAATGTGTTGAACATATTGTGTTGTGTGAATGGGGGTTGATGAGTGCCAGATTGTGATTTTTGAAATGAATGACCTGTGGGGTGAATGTGTAGTGGATTGTAAATCTTGTATGTTAGATGTAATAATAGCTGGTTTTTAAATGTGTGCCTGGTAATTTTTATTTGTATGTCTAATAATAATGGCTCATGGTCTGTTTCCCATTTTGATCTGGAGGGTATCCCCCAGTGTTCAGGGTTCCTGACAGGCACCTCCGGCTAGCGTGGTGCTCGTAGGGTGATACTCACCACCGGCACTGGCCCTGCCAGGCAATCCCCTACTTTGAGTCTTCCCCGCCAGACCATCCTTGTGGATGAAATGGATTGGAATTGTTCATTTCTTTGGTTGTTGATATCTTATCTTGTCTTCTTGCTTCTGGGTCTGCTGCATGTTCTCTTGACTATTTCTTGCCTGTTGGGTACTCTGTTTGTTAATTATTCCTTTTATGGGTTTTGACTTATTTTTGTAATTTGATTTTATTTGAATTGTTAAATTTTTATTTTTATTTTTTAATTTTTTATTTAGGTATTAGTGTCTTTTTATCGCTATTTTTGTATTGGTTGAGGGCTTTGACAGATGGGTTGCTATGGTTGACAATTGACCAATAGAAGTTTTTCTTCAAGTTTTTTATTATATCTTGTATTGTGTCTATATTTGTTTTGTGATGTATTTCTTCTATTGTAGTTCTTCTTGGTGCTCTTAAAATTGTGCATAGTATCTTGTTTTGGGTTGTCTGGAATTTTTGTATATTTGAGGATGCTGCTGATCCCCATGTTTCGGCGCCGTAAAGCAATGTTGGTCGTAGAGTCGCTGTGTATAGCAGTAATTTGTTTTTTGTTGTGAGTTTGCTGGACTTGATAAGGGGGTATGCCTTAATGAATTTTCCCATTGTTGCATTTGCAGCGTATGTTATGTGGTGTTTTCACGTTATTCCAGAATCGAAGTGTACGCCTAAGTATTTTGTGCTTTTTTGTGGATGGATAAATTCGTTGTAAATTTTTATTTTTTTGTTGTTATACTTTCCTTTCGTGAACAAAATTAGTGCACTTTTTGTGGGATTAACTTTTATTGCGAATATTTCCCAATATTTCTCTAATTTTTCAATGTAGGTTTGTAATTTGATTTTCGCATATATCAACTTTTGCATATATAACTGTATCGTCTGCATGTAAAGTTACACTTGCGACATCTGATTTTGGTATGTCTCGTGTTTATAGAGCATATAAGAGTGGTGAGATAACTGACCCTTGAGGGACTCCTGCATGTATATGTCTTATTGAGGATTTGCTGCCATCTAATGTGGTATAGAAGTATCTGTCTTTCAGAAAATCGTGTATTATTTTCCAGTAGGTATCGGGTATTTTTGCCTCTATAAGTTTCTGGACTAAAAAAGTGGGATGAGCGTTGTCAAAAGCCTTTTCTATGTCCATGAAAAGTGCTATGGATTTTTCTCTTTTGTTTTGACATTGTATTATATATTTTGCTACCCTGGTTATCGCGTGATTGGTTGAGTGCTGTGCTCTGAAGCCCATATGACAGTTGGGGAGAAGCTTTTTCTTTTTGACGATTTTTTGAAGTCGGTTGCAGATTATTTTTTTATATATTTTTGCCATGGTATTGAGTAGACTAATAGGTCTTCGGTTCTGTGGGAAAAGTGCATTTTTACCTGGTTTTGGGAGTGTTGTAATTTTTGCTGTTTTCCATTTTTTAGGTATTTTTTGAGTATTGAGCATTTTGTTATATAACTTGGTTAGATGTTCTATGGTTTGAGAAGGAGGTTTTTTAAGAGCCTCGTTTGGGATGTTGTCTGGACCTGGTGCTTTGTTGAGTGGGAGTTTTTTAATGATGTATGTTACTTCTTTTTCTGTTATAGGCCGTGGTATGAATTTGTTTTGCTTGCTTAGTTTTAGTTGAATTGAATTCTTGTCGTTTTGAAGTTCTTCTTCTTGTATGAGGTGATGATGGGGTTCGAATTGTAGTTCAAGTGAATCGGCTATTGAGTTGGTTTTTTCCTGGGGTGTGTATTTGATTGCATTTTCTCCATGTATAACTGGAGTGAATGTTTTTAGTCTCTTTCCCGGTAGTCTACAATTCAATTTCCATATTCCGTTTTTGTCCTTCAGTAGCCTGACGTGAACCGCACGTTCACGAGTCCTTTTGCCCACTGACTGCCACAGTATGCCCACACCAGACGCACCACACCGACAGGCTTGTGGACACGAGTGCATTAGTGTTTATTATTTATTCAGTTTATTTCGTCAGTGTATTTGTAAATAATGTCAGTGTGTAATTCATTTATAATTTGTTTTGTCATCAGGAGACAATTTGCCCAGCCACGGCCAGAGACATGTGACATTCTACATTTGGCAATGCTGTGGCTGGTGCAATGAAAACTTTTAGAATAAGTATTATCATTTTTATTATGTATTTGTGTAATTGTAATTATGTTTTGTTGTGTTAATTTAGTTCATATCATTTTTCATCCCATAATCATCTTTTAGTGTATATTATGTTTCACTGTACCACCGCATGGCGTCGGCGGCGTCTAGGCGGCGGAAGCCGACGCACATTTCCGGCAGTAATCGCCAGGACTTGGACGAGCACAGACGTTAAGCTCTCCCACGCCGCAGAAGCACTAGCAAGGACATCATCTGTCGAATAGTATCCAGTCGCATCCACAACATCATAAATCATTATCATCATATATTTTATTATTTAACTTGCATAGTGTCGGGGGGAGAGCGACGTGATTATTTATTGGAAATCAAAAGTGCATCTCGAGACTCAGGTTATAAGACCACGTGGTCGCTTGTAGTTCCGGGCCATTCAGGCCACGTGCCTTCTGTGTAGTTGAGTGTACATAACAGGGTAATAAATACCTTCACAACCAGCATCACTGTTTCTTTATTGATAATCAAGTACGGCGTGCGAGGTGGCCGACAACCTCGGCATAGTGTGTCTGACGGAGTGTTCACCAGAGCCCCTAGGCCGTCGACGAACGACCCTATCTCATCAGCTCACCGCAGAGGTGTGGCGCCGGGCACCCACATTTTACTTAACAACTCTGGGAACACCGCAGATCAAGTTGGCTTTTTCGCCCTAGCCAAGCTTGGTCACGTCAAGCCCTTCTATAGCTTTCTCCCATGTTGTATTTTTGTGACGTTCAACTGCAGTTTTTATAAGTCTATTTTGTTTTGCTAACAGTGATTTCATCTCCATGTTTCTTGTTCTCTGATCAATTCGCCTGGTTTTGTTCCTTTCCTTGATGAGGTTTTCTATTTCTGCATTGTATTGCTGCACAGTTGTTTTTTTGTGTTTTGATTTTGTTGACTTTTTGATGTGATGCTTTATAGTATCTGTTATCATGTCTGCTTCCATGTTAATGTCTACTATTTCATGTTCTTGTAGTAAAGGGTATTAAGCTTCCATTTATTTTTGAATAATTCCCAGTCTGTTTCTAGTAGTGGCTTATTGAAAATTTGTTTGCTTTTGGGAAGGTTTATTGAGGCGACAACTGGTAAGTGATCCGAGCTGAGTTCATGTCTCACTTCCAGATTAGTTATCACAAATAGGTTTGTGATGAACAGGTCCAGGCAAGAGGGAATGGAAAAAGGTTGGTTCTGGTGGGGCACAGATGCTGAATTTGTGGTGTTCTGCCATGTTTTCTAAGATTCTCCCATTTTTATTATATGTTTTGCATCCCCATGCTGGGCTTCTACAGTTAAAGTCTCCTCCTATAAGGATATTTGATGACAGTTTCATGATATGTTGTAAATTACTCTCCATATCTTTACGGTTTAGTGCGCTGTAGTGGGCTGCCATGGTTATTTCTCCCATTTGTGTTGGTATTATTACGATTGTGTTTTCACCTTTGGAACCTAAAGGTCTGTATTTGATGTTGTTTTTTATGAATATGGCAGTTCCTTCCCCATTGGAGTATTGTCTGCCAGTTCGATATATTATGTAATTTGGGAGGCTTAAGCGTTTGGTTGGTTTTAATCTGGTTTCGGTAATTAAGAATATATCGACGTCTTCTGCTAGCATGAACCTTGCGAATTCGTAATAGTTATTCCTGATACCATTTGCATTCCAGAGGAGAATTTTGAGTTAATTGTCTATCTTGAACACATGCGGATTATTTATGTTCATTTGTTTTTGTTTGTGTCGAAGAGTTTTCTTGGCTGGTGTCCATAAGTTTGGAATTCTGTGTGTGGTGATTTTGTTTGGTGTCCTTCATTGGTTGTTCTTCGTCACTTGATCCTGTTATGTCGATTTCTTCATCTGAGTTTTGGCTTTTTCTTATTTGGTTTTTAAGTTTATTTTTTACTTGGTTTTTTTCAAACTCTTTTCTTGTGGTTCAGTTACATTTGGTGTGTTCAGAGCTTCCAGAAGGCCCATTAGGATAACAGTCTGTTTCTGTGTTGAGTCAGAGTGTTTTTCAGCTTCCTTCTTGATTTTTAATATTATCTTTATAAAATTTTGAAATTCTTGAGTTTGAATGAATTGTATTGCTTCCCTAGTTTCGGTTAGTTGGGGGAGATCTTCTTTTTGTGTACTTTCTGTTGTTTTCGGAATTTTTGTGGGCAAGTTAGGGAAATGTGTTGAGGAAAGTTCTGGAGCCTTTGGCTGTTGAATCTGGGTTTCGGTATGGTGTATATCTTTATTTGCGTTCCATATATTGGTTTGTTTGAGTTTTTCCTGCCCGAAACTGCAGTTCCTGTCACTAGCAGTATGTGGTCCTTCGCAGTTTGCGCATTTGGTTTGAATGGTTTTGTCTTCGTTTCTTGGGCAGTGTTCCGAGTGATGTGCTCCTGCGCATTTGACACATTTCTCCTCTTGGCCACAGCAACTGCTGTGATGGCCAAACTGTTGGCATTTAAAACACTGCAGAGGTTTCCTATCTTTTCTATAGGGTTCTGATGAAACTCCTATACCTGCTATAATTTTCAGGTTGTTTATTTTGTCTTGTTGTTCCATTGGAACTGAGACTATCAATAGTGGCATTGGTATAGTTTTGTTCTGGTCGGTGGTGTCCTTCCTTTTCATTTGCTTGATATTGATTACATTAATCCCTTCTTCTTCTAGAAGTTCAGCAACTACCTCTTCCGGGATTGTTGGGATAAATACCCTTATTACCCTTGTGTAGGATGGGAGAGGCCTGGGCTTGAATTTAAAGTGTGGTAATCCATGGTTTTTGATGATTTGTAGGCATATGTTAAAATCCTCTATTGAATTCGGTTGAATTTTGCCTCCTGATTGAATGTAGATCAGTTTGGCCCTGGATTGAGTTTCCTTTGATATCAGTTTTGCAATGTATATAAAATTTCCATGAGATGTAAGTATTATTGGTGGTGGGTGGCTGTTGTTGGTGCCTTCCTTGATGTCTGTTTGTGTTGTTGATGTTTCTTTTGACTTGTTGTTGCCTGTATTGTGTTCTACGTCCTCCTTATTCTTTCTTCTGTGATCCTTTACTATTGTCCACTGATAATCAGGGTTGTTTTGGTTGGGCGCATGTTCTCGATCCCTGTCAAGTTGGATGCTCGCCCCAGCTGTGTTTGATTCATGCAATAAGTGTTTAGGGGTTGCCTTGTCTTTACCTAGTCCACCCTGGGAACCCTCTATGTGCACAGGGGCTAGTCCCTCAGAGGGTGTCTCTCCCAGGGTGCGACCGAAGAAGAGGAGGCCGATGCCTCCCCTTCGCTGTGCTGCTTACCTGTATCCATCAAGTGTGCCTAGGAACACCTAAAGCAGTGGTAGCTGACCAGGCTACCTGAGGGGTAGCGAGGCTAGGCCAGGAGAGGAAGCGCTACCGTCCTCAACCACTGCGTGGTTGCAAGTGATCTACGTCTTTACTGGGTGCATGTCAGTCTACGAGTCCGTTAAAATATGTACATGTACGAGCAGTGACATTTTAAAGGTTGATTATATCACACTTCAACTTCACCAGCATTCAACCTCTCTGAACCACTATTCCGACATCACTGGCCCACGACAGAACGACAACCCCCGACCTCAGCAAGCCAGTTTAGAATTTTAGTAATAAAGTACATGTAAATAAAAGCAATGAATTCAAAATGGATAGGCATCAACTTGCCATGAGCCGAAGTTACATACAAACACGTGCATTGATAATACTGAAAAGTTAAATATATACAATAAAAAAATAAAAATTTTTATAAGGCACTTAGTTGTTTAACTGTGATTGACTTCTGGCTACAATCGTGAACTTTTACAAAGCTTTAGCGATTCCACAGTATCTCACAAAATTTGTCTCGGTAAAGTGCGCGTATTGAAATCCGCAGCTACATGGATTTATGTTATATATTCTATTTTTCACAGACAAACTCGGAGTTCCTCGCAAGAGAGGTTCTATGCATGACAAAGACAAGTTTGACACAGCTTTCTTTGGCATTTCACAAGCCCTAACTTCCACAATGGACCCAACCATTTGGAGAATACTGGAAAATACTTTCGAAGCAATAATAGACTCTGGTAAGTATCCTATGTCAATATTGTAAGTTGCCACTTAAGTGGCCTGAGCGATACTAACCAAGGACTAGCATTCGTAAGTATAATGAGTGATAATTTCTCTAACTAAAGTCACTTTGATTGTATGTCTGTGTAAAATGAAGAAACTTTTGATTTTCGCTGTGTTTTGCTGATTTCCACCACCAAGTTTTCATATGCCTCCGGAGGTAGTGCTGTCGCGAGGCCGAGAAACCAGGTTCTCTTAGGAGGCAGTATACTTTCCATCTGGGATGACTAATATTCCATGCAACCACTTACGTTCAAAACCATTCCCCAAAAAAAAAGTTACTATTGTTTATTTGCTGTTAATTCACACTTTTTGAATCAAAACTTTGAAAAATCACCACATGTATGACATGCTTAGTTGTATCACAAGCATTTTATATAAATACCTTATCTTTGGTTAAATTGAATTTTTACTTATATTCCACCTGTAAATTATATTTCCTTCCTAATTAATATTAATGAATACAGGCAGAAAATAGGTGTGTTGTAATGCCTAGTAAAAATAGTTCTTACGCAAAATATTAATAAACTGAATGCGTACAAATGCGATGCGTTGTCTCTTTGGCATAATTGTATAGAATCTGTTAATCCCCTCACAGTGTTTGTATTTATATTAGGAGTGTGTTCCACTTACTGTCCACTAAGCTACTACAAAAGTAAGTATCAGTGACTATCTTCGACTGAGTACATACAGAATGTATGTATTTAACTTTGTTAGTTCTACATTTAAAATAAATTAATAAACGAATAAATCTTGTTTTAAATATGTAATATAATACATTATACCGAGGGCAAAATGTATTCTATTAATTGCACTTCTCCCAGGTACGTGTTTTCCATGGAACAAAACACTAATAACAATAAGTATTCATTATTGATGTGTTTATTCACCGTTTAAGACTCAGCTTCACCCCTTTTGCATAAATTATTCATTTCCGCGTCATAATTTCAGATTCGTAGTAATCACTCATAATGTACGATTATGGAAAATTTACATTTTACGAGTTGTTTAATATTTTTGTGAGTAATTTTAATTGAATGTAAAGAGTTCAGAACTTATTAATGATTTATTAATATCTTGACTTTTTAGAACAAGCAGATAACAGTCAATTAAAGTTACACACAAAAATATTAAACAACTCGTAAAACGTAAATTTTATATAATCGTACTTTGCAGTAATTACTATGAATCCAAAATTATGAGGCGGAAATGAATAATTTCTGCACTAGGGGTGAAGTTGAGGCTTAAGAAATAAGTTTCAATATTAAAGCAGAAGAGTATTCATCTGTGCCTCCACGTCTGATGACGTCAGCAGTATGTCACAGTTACCCAACAGTCAAGAGCTATTAATTACATGGTGCTCTGTAAGACTTGTTAGGCAATGCTATTTAANACGTTACAACTTGCTTGAAATTTCATAATAAACATAGCTTCTCACCTGTATTTGCAAGAACTTTAGAACATGGATCTCCTCTCAGGAATACCTTTAGCCAAGAGTTTGAACTGTTAAGGATAACATGAAAACATTCCACAAAATAAATTATTTTTGCAGATGGCCAGCTGTATTAGATGCATAGTATGTACAAAAAAAAATTAAATGTGACACAACAATTTTTCCACCCGAGTACAAATACGTTTTATACATTTTTGCCAGCCTTTGCAGGAAATTTTAGTAGCATTAAGTCAAATTTTAAACAACATTTACGGAGAAGTTGGAACTAATTACACTTTTGAGAAAAAAAATTAAAGTAAAAAAAGCCACAAGTTGAACCACTGCCATTTATGAATAAAGAGTGGATTTCCCAGTAATTGCAAAATGACAATCTCGTGACTTCAAGAAACACTTTATAGCTGAATCGGATAACTTTTCAAATATTTGTATGAATTATATTTATGTTTAAAAAATGCACATATTATTTTTAAAATGACTTGTATTTTATCAAAATACCATTTCTGTAATGTTACAAATTCATAAAATATCCTCAATTAAAAGAAAATGGGTTCTGAAAAGCCTTAATTAGATTTATTCATTAGATTTATATACAAATGACAGAGCACGTAACACAATACCACGCATGTTCATTGAAGTTATAGTGATGGGAGTATTCGAGTTCAAAAAGTCTAAGAATTTGATTCCTAAGAGTTCTCCAGATACCTCTAGCCGTGTGATTCCTCTGTACTCAGTACTCGTGTCTCGCATGTGAACTCTTGTTCTCATGCAAATGTTACATCGTTCGTTCCACGCTTGTTAAGGAATGTTCCAAGTCATGATTGCATTTTTTAAATTTAATAGTTATTTTACTAAAGTCGGAGTTTTCCCGTGTGTTTTGTGGTGCATTTCAATTAAATAATAACGTTTTAAAATCCGTTTGTTCAATTTTAAAGACACTGTTTCGTGTCTACTATTGACTTTGAATGCACTGTTATGTATTTCATTTCCTTTTATATAGTTGCCTGGAATCGGCATTCGTCACCCTTTGACTGCATCTTATCTTAATATAATAATGAGAATGAAACCATTTCGTTCAGAAAAAAAACATTTAAATAATGTATTTGAATAGACGAATACCACCACGAATATTAACATATCTTGAATAGGGGTTTTTCATACTTTATTTCTGCCTACCGCGTGATAGAATGATACATTTTAAGACTCACGCGGTTGTCCTGTCTTCATTTGTGTGTGTACAACTCGAGAAGAACACATGTAAACAACAATTTTGCACGGGAAAAACGGACACCAATAGATCCACCAATGATGAATGTTCTGGTGTGCAACGGTTGAGAGAGTTTCAAAGCATCAGGTTGTTTATAAATGTTTTTTACGAATGCAAATGAATAAATTCATACAACTAAAAATTACTTTATAAAATACAAAGTAAGTCTCACATCATTCTGCGATTTTTGTGCACATTTCAATAAACAAAATTTTTCCCTTGCAATTAAACTTGGCCATTTGCCTTTCTTTGACTTCACCGGTCACAAGTGCTTTATTTATTTATATAATAGCTGTGCCCGTGGTTCCGCTCGCGTGGACTACAAAATTATTGTTTAGGTTTTTTTTCTTAAATAAAGTTGAACTTTAATTAGTGTTAATCTTCTATACTCTATACACATTATAAAACTCAACGTCTCGGTGAATTAAATGGCAAAAACACTTATTATTATTTCTCTGTTATAGATAGATATATGCTACACAATTCTTTATTGCATGATATTGTTCCATCTTTAACGGTTTAGCCAGCGTATTGCAAGAGAGTGCGCTGGCGGCAAACTTTTTTCCAACTTGATTCACTATTATCGTTTGTAAATTTTTTTCGATATTTTCTCGCAGTAAAAAGTAGCCAATTTCACCTTTCAGCCCTCCAACTATTTCTGTGCAAGAAATTATGTCGATCTGTTGTTCGCTTCCTCGGTTGCATTGTTATTCCGTTTGTGTACTTTTTCATTATCCAATAAAAAATTTCCCCGAGGGAACGAGATATTTTCTCGGGATAAAAAGTAGCCTACGTCACTTCCCGGCTCTCCAATTATATATGTGCAAATAATCACGACGATCCGTTGCTCTGTTGTGACATGAAAGAAGGACAAACAAACAAACAAAGACACTTTCGCATTTATAACATTAGTTAGGATGTGTTTGCGAGGTTGTGTTCGGAAATTCATTGATTGATTATTCCAGTGCACATACACCAGATCCGCCGACGTTTCAGGCTGGTTGAACCTGTGGATACATCAATTCAACCAGACTCAACCAAAACATTAGTTTCCGAATGTCCAGTGTACATCGGCGGATGCACTAGTGAATTTCTGAAAACGCAGTTGGCAAAACCAAAGAGTGTACAACTACGTCACACACACATTAGCCAATAGGAAACAGTTTTAAACGTTTATAAGGAGTTCAAAAACTTTACCTGCTGAGGGATGAACATCGTGCTCATGGCTGCACCGACTNACCTGCTGAGGGATGAACATCGTGCTCATGGCTGCACCGACTCCGGGATCTGCCCACGCCATGGGATCAGCGAAGGCCGAGGACTTCTGCGAGTGCGGCGGGACTGCAGCAGCTTGGGTGCGGCGACTACTCCGCAACTCGTCGCGTCCCCAGGTGGCGGATAGGGAATACCCAGGCTCTGGGGTGGCTGGGAATACTCGAATACCAGCCCGCGGACCAACTACCCGGTGCGACAGCGCCGTCGTCGTGGACGTCGGGGACCTGGGCGGCTCAGTATGAGTTGGCGAAGCGCGTCTGCGAGAGGCAGCTCAATGATCATGGAGAGGAGGGGGATCTCGATGTGCTGAAACAATGCGAAGTGTAACGAACCTCACTGCTGGATTATGCGAGCTGCTGACTGCGGATGCGTGAGGAATGGCCTTGGAATGCGTCGGACCTCGGAAGTTTCCTGATGTCAGTCTCCACTGCTGGGCCAGCTGCACTCGCCTCCAGCCTGGTAGGTCCTGGATGTCCCGCCAAGCCAGTGCTCAACCCAGACCGACGGACTACTTTGAAGGAAGGGGGAGAGGGTGGCTCCCCCTGGTAGGACTCCCCACTTTCACCCACGGTGTGGAGATCCTGATGTCAGCGTAGAAGAGTGAAGATGGAGTAGGTGCCATGACTGAGCTGCCCAGTTCGCCGACTTCCACGACGAGAAGCAGGGGGGCCCTGCATTCAACAGCTGCTGTCAATATTATTGTGCAAGTACGCCTGCACAGAAATATTGACAGCAGTCTCCACTCAAGGACGCTTGGGTCCACAGCCCCACCTCTTTCTCTTCTAGATTTTCAACACCACATTAAAGAGCATGGATTCCACACCTGCTGCCTCCTTCAGCATTTTTTAATGCATGAACAAGTTTTGAACTTCTTTCCTGTCAGGAGGGTTTTTACAGTGTCTATGCCGGTTTTTCCCCTCGCTCTTCTTAGTAATAGTTTCAGCTATTACACACTCAGGGATGCAGCCATGGCCACAAACCTGGCCATGGCTACTTTATCCCTCTTTGCCGTGATGCACGCCTCTTTTCCTAAATTCCCTCTCATGTAGGCGTATGGGGCTTAGCCCTGAGACGCAACACAGTCTAGGACCTACCCCCGGACAACACTTAACACTTAGTAATTACGGTAGTTAGTAAAAAAAAAACATTTTAAATGCATGATAATTTTAAAAATAAAGTGCGCACGGAAATAATACTTGGCCTGGTAGTATTATATATATAGTAATTATTTTAATGGCATCAATATAGGTGTACATTTTTCAGGAAAAATCTCTATTAAAGTTGCGAGTAAAAGTTCTCAATTCTTACAAGTATTCAAATACAAATATTAAATTGTGCCCATCACTACTTCAGTTTGCACGCAGGCGCGTGAGTGGAAAAAATGTGAAGCGGCCTGTTTCTGATAGGAGGAGTTGCCTCGTGCCGTAAGTTGTTTATTGGTTTCCAAAAATTAATAACGGAACATGTTTTAAAGTAATTAGTGCTAACTGCTTGTTGTTTTCCTATAAGAGATACTACCTACTTGTTTTCCTTTCTAGGTTTCAACCCCTCAGACTTGAGGAATACCAACACAGCAGTAATAATGGGAGCTCTTGTTAGTGAATATGAATCATTGCGGATACTGTCCCACGATATAGAACATGGATTAGGACTCCTGGGGCACAGTCGTAGCATGACTGCCAACCGTGTCTCGTACTGGCTCAACTTGAAAGGTAACCTCCCACAGTTTCCTTCTTGAAATTTGAGCAATTTGTTTACAAAAAAACAAAAAATAAACTTTCAAATATGTACAAATCTGATTTTAAAAAAAAATCTGGAATAATAACTTAAAAAGAACATGACTATGAAATAATTTTTAATGTACCTGACTGAACATGCACAATTATTTTGCGAGTTTACATTTACATCTCTAGACTAAGGACCCACTTGCTGGATTTGTTCCCTCACCAGCCAGAATGCTTATATTCTCTTATTGTCTACTGCTGCTCTATGCTGGGTCCTGCTCCAGGATGCTTTGCTGTTGGTNCCAAGGCACTCGCTATACTGAGTCCTCTTTTAGGTAGTCAATTTTACCCTCTCTTCATTTTGACGTACGTTGCCATTAGTCTTAGTGTGCATGGGTTGCGAGAGCCGACGAGGGTGAAATGGGGTGGGAATGGAGCAGCACCAGAATGCAATAGAAGGGGAAATTGGAGATCTCCGAGAAAACTTGCCGACGAGCGGCATCGTCCGACACGATTCCCACTTGCAAAAATTCCGGGAGTGACCCGACTGGGCTTTAAACCCAGTTCGCCTTGGTGGGAGGCGAACAGTCTAAACGCTCAGCCCCCCTCACCCTTGCTAGCAGTGTATGGGCACAGCAGTATGAATAACCTGAGTAAGACTCGCCTGTTTCACTGCAGCAGAGTAGCAGGGCACATTCCACACTGAAGTTCATGTTAACTAGTCTCAAATGATGTCCCTGGGTTTTGTGAGCAGTGAGAACTGTTTAGTGTAGCAAGGGTGACAGGAAGAACGATCAGGAGTCTATCATTCCACGGGATATGTAAGCCTTCTCTTGACGACCTACTTAGTTCGCCCCCCTCTAGATGCAAGGTACGCAGAAGAAGCCTTTCAGGGAGCCCGTCTTAGGACAGAATACCGAAGAGCGCAGGTTTCTGGAGCTACTGTGGCTCTTCTAGTGCTCAGACCAGGCAGGAAGATTTTCACCCCCGAAGAATATGGTTACATACTAATACAAATTAAGTGGCTTGGAATAAAAACTCTTTTAACAGTTTCCTCTACCCTGACTGGGAGTGTGTCCACACTCTCTATTTCTATGGATGTGTAGATGGTAGTTGGGCATGGAGCTGGTGCTTAAGCAAAGACTATGATGTATATAAGGTAGGCCCTGAACAAGGCCACAAATAAGGGAACTATCCCATGCTTCAACTACACACCACAGGTTGTTACAACGGATGTCTAAAACGCTCTCCAAAGCAGAAATCATTTTATAGGAACTGCTCCCCTTATCAAAAAGCACAAAATAAACGAATATCGCAGGAGCAGTTGTTTATTGCCAGGAATAGTTTGAACCAATCACCAGTCAAGTCACCCATAACCTGGCTCAGAGTCTCCGTCATCAAGTAATATTGCATAACTGCCTATGGACTTATTGGTCCTCATCATATGCTTAAACTTCCTCCTCTATCCACTACAGTTTCTGAACAAGTCAAGTAATTCATATTTCAACTTTTGTAGTGCAGTATAGTAAAAACCATCTGCTAGAATACAGCCTCGTGGTGAATGAACAAACTCAAATCTTATGAAACAGTGAAGCCTTGGTGGAGGATATCCTCCAATTTATGTACGTTCTTGTGGCAACATGACAAGAGAAGTGATAGGGGAATAACTCATTCCTCTTAAGACAATGGTGTGAGCTCCATCCTCCCCATCTACATCCATCATACGCAAAGCAAATGCCATTAGACAAAACTGTTCTCATTACAGTATTGACAGTTACCCCAATCTGCAGTGCCTTTTGTGTTAAGTGGAAGAACCAGCAGAAAGCAGTTGAGGCCACCCACACAAAACATCAGCCCTACTTTACAAGACTCCTGTTCATACAATTCTCTCTCCTACAGTACTACTAGCTGAATCATATTTCCGGGGTGGATGACTCCACTCCCACTGCTGACTCATACACATAAGAAGAGCAATAGTAACTACGAAATGGGAGATGAAATTACATTACTCCCCATCTCTTCCTGAAAAATACTTAAATTAAAAAAAGAAGACCGAAGACGTTTGCAGCAAATGTCAGGGTTTCCAGGCTTGAGCCACATCTTGCTGGTTTCATGAACCAATGAGTCTAGTTAGAGACTCCCTGAAGATGCCTGCTGTAAGGTACAGCGAAAAATTAGTTCATGAAACCAGCAATACTAGGTCCCAGCTAAGAAACCAAAATAACCAGCTTAACGAAACAACTCAAAAACTGCATTTTTAACTCATAAAAGTTTTTAATTGCAACAATTAAAATAAAAAAATTGCAAATATGTATCTGTATTTCATTGATTAACTTCTCTTTACATTATTTCCTGAACTTGGTATTTGTCTGGATTGTCCAGGATGGGTGCTGAAACAATACAGTGTCATCAACAAAACCTTGTGAAATAACTCTAGCATTATGACTATGGCAACTAACACTGCCACAGTAATCATACTATACTATTTCCTCTAAACTTCTATGATGATAATTTCAGCATTAATACTACTCATGTCATTCATTTCAAAGTCCTTGGATCTGGGAGGACCATAGTTCAAATAACCAGGTATGCTATCCTAACTACGTTTTTCTATGTTTTTTTAAACGAACTCCATTAGAATGGTCGCTAAACACAGATCGTGGTAGATTCATCCTCTACCCCTGATTGCCAGAGCAACTTTGTCCATCTCTAATATATGACCCATATGTCTACGAGAAATATTAGCCATTAAAAATTGTCATTTTGAAGTACAGTACTTTAGACACCTATTTTTTCCCATCTAAGTCAATCTCCAGTTCAGTCACAGAATAATGATCAAAACCAACAATGAAGTACACAAACTATTATTACAGTAGACACATTATATTCATTTGCAAAGTTTTATGTTCGTAGGGCTGTCTGCACGGCCCTTCATCTCTTGCTTCCAATAGGTGATTTACACTTTCCAACTAGTCACACAAGAGTGACAAGAAGATGGTGCAAGTTTCAGTACTGTGACAAACTGAAGACACTATAGTTCATTTGGAAACTGCTTTTTTGTTTTTGAAAAAAGTCTTGACCACCTCATGTTACATATCAAGGAAAGGAATCAAACTGGAAAGGGTTGGAAAATTAATAAATATAGTCTTTCCACCTCTTGAGTTACGTTGTAGCCAGAGTTAGGCCTAGTGAATGAGTGGACCAGGGAATTTAAAACTGACTGTGTTGAGTCCAGGGTGCAGCGGAATTCATCACTGTGGAGTGAAGAGAGGAGAGATTTGGTCAGCTCTTGACATCGGGGTCTTGAGAGCCGATGATGGTGACTTGATATTAGGAAAGTGTGGTGCTAGAATGCAATAGATGGGGAAATGGGAGACCCCAGAGAAAACCCACTGACCAATGGCATTGTCCGGCACGATTCCCACAGGCTAAAATCTGGGAGTGACTCCGCCAGGAATCAACCCCAGGTTGCCTAGGTGGGAGACGAGTAGTCTGATCACTACACCACAATGGCCTCTTCATTACTGTGGACCTCACTAAGAAGGTGCTGCATGTTGGAAGAGCCAGTGAGAATGGAGCATATGTGAACAATAATCTGTGAATGTAAGGTATATTAGCTGTGAGGAACCAGCAAATGATCAGTGTCATAACTACTGAAGTGCATGAGGTGCCCTCAGGCAAGCATTAGAGACTGTCAACCACCTGTGAGATAATGTGAGAGTGGGAAGAATCAGCAAGAGACTGATTATGGTAATTTCAATCCTTTTTAATGCGCAATCTGGTAATGGAACTAACCCCAAATCCTGTGTCAGTTAGAATTAAAAGGATATTCACTGTTTTACTGCAGTAATTGCTACAGTGTTTGCATTTAACAGTGTAATACAGTTATTACATTAATTTCCTTGTTAAAGCTAAAGATGCATTAATCTCAGTATTAAAAAGTTAATTATAAAACTTTGAGTTGGATCTTTTGCTTGATAAAAATGACACTCATTGATTTAGGAACTTTCCTATGCCCAGAGATTTATAACAGTATTTACCAAACACTGCCTTCTCTTCACATAAAGTAAACCTTACTCATTAAGCCCTCCAGGTCTTGGCTCACCTCAACATTAAACCAAGTTTATACACGTGAGAGCTTGTCTCAGCCAGAAACTGCACACCGATAGCAATTCAAGAATGAACATCAGGGACGAATCACTAATAAGACAATTAAAATTTCAGTTACTGATATAACTTTTGACATGTAAAATGTTCATTTTTGAAATTATTAGACCGCGCAGTATTAAACGTTATTTTTATTTTTGTGTATAGTAACACACATCTTAAAAGTAAGTTAGCATCGATAAATTCACGAGAAATATTGTAACAGGAATTTTTGTACCCTAGTAAATATCTAGTAACTTCACAAGGTCAAGTAAAAACCAGTTAATGTTTGAGTATTTTAACTTTATATGTTAAAGGGGAAGTACACTATTGATAGCATGTTAAGTTTACACAAACATTTCAAGACCAACCAACCATTATTAATGATAATTTTCAATGTTTGCAAAATCCAACACCAAAATTTAAAATTCAGAAAGTCACACTGGAGATTAATCTAACAGTCCTGTGAGAATATGTAAGTTAGGAGACAAGAATATTTTCCAGAGAGTAGAAATATGCTTTTGGTATAGTAAAATAATACTTTTAATCTTTCCTGCAATTCAGAATGTACCGTATTTACTCGATTCTAAGTCGCCATCAATTCTAAGCAACACCAAAATGTTTGGGGAAAAGCATGTGAAAAAATGTATGGTATAAAATGAGGCCACAAGTAGAATCAACACTTCAGGAGGAAATTTAATTTAGTAGAAAATTTAATGTTTCCTTCAGTAGAATAATTTTCCATTTGCTGACAGCAATTATAAATAACTTTGGCAGGTATGTAGATACTTTAAACAGTGCGATAAATAACCCAAATGCAGCAAGCACGCTCAGTAGCGCCACTTACCGCCATGATTAACCACCAACAGCTGAAAGAGTAGAGCTGCCAACTCTTGCCTGCAGCTAACGGCAGAACCAGGGTAGCCAACTGCTGGCTTGATGGCGCCACTGTTGTCTGCAGCACGGGAAGTTTAAAATCTGTCCAAGTCCCACAATTACACTAATACATAAATGCAAACTATTTACACGTCTCAACACGGTCTAGACACATATATTTCACCTTGCCAAAAGAGAATATTGTGCTTTCTTAAACAAACAATTGCATTGTGTACTTCTCTCCAGTGGCCCAAGTTTAATTAATAAATTTCAAATAACTGCCTCAGCTTCTGTATTTCCATTATATTCTGCAAAAATAATCACATTTGTTTTAAGATAATAATGCAAAAAAAATTTTTTTCACCCAAAACATTTATTGTACTCAATTTTGAGCCATACTGTTGTTTTTCAAAAATATTTTCGGAAAAAATGTGTGGCTTTGGATCTAGTAAGTACAGTAATTTTATTAATATTTTGTTTCCTTTGTTAAGGTCCCAGTTTTGCATATTATGCAGAAGAATCAGCAGGGATCATGGGATTGGAAATTGCTCAACAGTTAATTACAAAACATCAGTGCGATGCTGCAATAGTGGGAACAGTTAACCTTGCAGCACTTCTTGAGGCAACGTCCGCCTACATGGGTCTAGGGTGTCTCAGCAGTGATGGAAAATGTTGTGCTTTTGATGCTAATGGTACGAACCATAATGCAAAGGAGGCATTGCTTTATTTTTAGCAACTTAATTAAATTAATAAATTAAAATGTGCTATCATAATACAAACATCATTAAAAAATGAATAATTATATAACTATTAATTTATCACTTACAAACCCCACAAAACTTGGTCACTATCATATTCAATACATATTTTCCCCTCAAGTCTTGTTCAGTATGCACTTTTAGTGATGTAAGCTTCATATATCAGAACATATCACACCCAGCATTTTTTTAAAACTTTGTTTGGCTTATTAAATTCTAAATCAATATTTATTGCTCTGAGTTATTATTCAGATTAACAAACTTATTATTTTTACTATTTGGCTACAATTTTTTTTTTTTTTTTAATAATTAAGGTTTTCTGTAGTTAAATGGAAGATAAGGCAACCTTATCTTAGCTTCACCTCATAAAGAAACCTTGTCATAAAAAATAAAATTCACACAGTAAATAAAGTTACATTTCTGTTTGTAAATTCGCTTTAATTGATGTTAAGGGTCATATGACACAAAATAGAATGACACTAACTAGGACTAGATTTTTTAAAAAGAAATTTCTAGACTTTCTGGAAGAGCTAATATTACTTAGTAACATATAAGTGGCACTTAACCTCAAACAAAGACATGTTAACGCAAATTTTTCTAGGTACTGGTTATGCANCATGTTAACGCACATTTTTCTAGGTACTGGTTATGCGAAGAGTGAAGCATGTGTGATCATGTATCTACAAAGGGCAAAGAATGCCAAGAGAATCTACGCCACAGTCGTTCATGCAGAGACTTCTTACAACGGGAACAGGAATTCTGGTTTTGTTAGACCAATCTGTGATCAAATGGTTCAGTTTCTTGAACACTTTTATGAAAAGTGTGGTGTTGATCCAACACAAATCGCCTATCTAGAAGCCAGTGCCTGCGGTTTGCAGGTAATGCTGAAAAGAATAATTAAATATTTCAATTTTTTTATTATGCCAATAATTTAAGAACTTTTTATAAGTAATCCAAATTATTTCTAATTTATTTTAATTAAAACACAGGCAGGTTAAAGGTTGAAGCACAATATTTACAGAGTTCTTATTTTATATGATCCCTCCAAATATATGCAATTACATCTTTGAGATTTTTGACACCAATTATCTAAACAATTATCATTTTGAATATGTGTAAAAAAAACTCTTTTCTTGATGATATAAAACATGTGACAAAAAAAATTAACTGAGCTTTAAAGATGCATTGTATGACATGTAATATTGTGTTTAAAATTTAACAGCAATAGTAAAATTGTACTACTAACTGCAGAAGTAAATTGTTTTTATTTATTAAGATAATTAATTATATATGCCGCAGCAAATCGTATTGTCTTGGTGAATAATTTGTATGTGTACAAAGCATAATAATTGGTACAGGTCTCAATTATGTTCATGTTATATGTTCACAAAATATAGGTATTTTTATGTACCTAATATACTGTTATGTTCACACTCTTCTGTCACTCAATGTGTAGTACAAAATCTATTCAGAAGTTGGTACAATATTCCTGTAACTACATATTAAAAAATAACAAAAGTTTTGGGCCTTTAAACGTATGAACCCAACAATAATTTTTTCGTAAGAATGTTTTGAAAAATATCACTACAACAATTATGGTTGATATAATGCATTGCATCTCTATCCTATTTATTCTTACTCATGTGATGTTGCTGTCCACCCCGTCACTTAGGGCTCAGCTTAACTTCTTTTGTAGAAATTCGTCGGTTTTGTGTCATAATTTTGGATGCAGAGAAATTACAGACAATGTACGATTATAGAAAATTTACATTTTACGAGTTGTTTAATAATATTTTTCCTAACTTTTAGTTATATTTTAGTTGTGAAAATTCAGGAATATATTAAAATTTTATCAGTAAGTTCCCGCCTTTTTGCAAGCATGAAATAACACACACTGAAAATTAGATACAAAAATGTTTAACAACTAGTGCATTGTAAATTTTCTATAATCAGACATTTCCCGTAATACCTGTGAAACTGAAATTGTCCCAAACACTAAGAATTGCTCCATAATAGGTGAAGACGTGCCTTAACTGGTCGACATCATGTGCCGAGTGGTTGGCAATGCCACAAACACCCATTGTACATTACAAATATTGTATGAACAAAATGTTCAATTTAAAATTTTGCTTAATTTTATGAAACACATTAACCCATGGAATACTACGCTCGTGTGATGTTGAAGTCAACAGCAGTACCCACCGTGGTACAAGACAGACACAAGTAATAGAATAAAGTGTAATGTGTTACAAAACCTGCCACCCAAAGTATCATATGTGCTTTCTCACACATTGAATTCATTTTACTCCCTATTTAAAAATTTTTTTTTTTTTACATTTAACATTAAACTAAATAATCTTAAAAAACATAGTGGTATCATTAGTTTACATTATACTTTAATATGGGTTCCAAAATTAAAATTGAAATATCGTTGTTTCTGCAGTTTAAAACATATTTTATAGTTTTAAATTATAGAAATATATGTGGATAAACTATTTCAACATGGAAAAAGTAATTTAAAACTTATTTATTTTTGAACAGCTATAATAATTATAAACACTAGTAAAAAAAAAATTAAGAACTGAATTATATTTTATATTATATCATTGCCCCATTTGCTGCTTACAGATATATGAAGAGGCCGAATTGAAAGCTTTGTCCAAGGTTTTACTCAGCAAGAGAAAGTCACCTCTTCTCATTGGCTCTGTGAAGTCAAATATGGGACAGGCTGGGGCTGCTTCATCTGCCTGCTCCATTGCCAAGTTATTGGTTGCTATGGAAAGAGGAGTTATTCCAGCAAATCTTAATTTTGAAACACCCGGCCCTCATATTCCTGCTCTGACTGAGGGAAGACTAAAGGTACAAAAACATTAATTNAATCTTAATTTTGAAACACCCGGCCCTCATATTCCTGCTCTGACTGAAGGAAGACTAAAGGTACAAAAACATTAATTTCATTACAATAAATAAACCACCTAGAAATAGTTACACTGGCACACTCTTTTGTCTGAGATCTAATAATGCTGTGCCATCGACAGACCACTATATTTTTGCTTTCCTTGTGAACGCAATCAAACAAAACTTACTATTGTGGCGAATCAACGCTACTAAAATTAAATTGCCACTAGAGAAATGTACAATGGAATTTCAGCAAGAAAACGATTGACTGGCGGCTGCTGCACACGAATCAACTTACTGCCATGATGTCCAACACGTAACTGGTCTTCTTTCTATAGCTCAGGGCGCCAACCCTTGAGAATTGACAGACAATCGACGAATGCACACCAAGTCGGGCACACTGGTATTTTTAAAAAGGTTCCCACACAAGTATTAAGAGGCCAGTAAAGGGAACGACACAAAGTTCTCTTGTGAAATTATTACTGATGTAAAAATTTTAATAAATCCATATTCACAAGGTCTCCAGTGCAAATACGCTGAAAGCAGCCGAATAAAATAGTGAACACCTAGAAATCAAATTTTCACATTAATTTGTTTTAGCGGAACAAGGCGGTTGAAGTGACCACAGATTATCCTTGTGTTGACTCAGGTTTTTAACCTTTATCAATTTATAACATATTTTATGGAATGAGCACAAAATGTGTCAGAGATCTACTAGGCATCTACTGAGTGATGTGAACCGCATGTTCAGTCCTTTTTGCCCACTGTGACTGCTGCAGTATGTCCACACACCAGACACACCGCACCGACAAGCGTTTATGTGCATGAGTGAGGGTGTGCATAAGTGTTCCTAATTTATTCTGTGTCAGTGTATTTCATCAGTATAATATCATCAGTGTATTTGTTAATAGTTTCAGTGTATATAGTTAATATCATTTGTTGTTATCATCGTAGACAGTCTGCACAGCCAGAGACATGTGGCATTTTATATTTGGCAGTACTGTGGCTGGTACAATAGAAACATTTAGAATAAGTATTATCATTTTTATTGTGTATTGTTTTAAGAAGAATTATGTAATCTTAGTTTAAATTAATTCATGTCCCCTTTCATATCATTATCATTGTTAGTGTATTTTGTTTCATCGTTTCACCGTATGGCATCGGCTGCGCTCAGGTAGCGGAAGCCGGCACACGCTTCCCCCCCCCTCCCAATAGTTGTCAGCACTTCAACGGACCTGGACGTTAAGCTCTTTCGCTCCGCAGAAGCCCTAGCAAAGACATCATCAGTCGAATTGTATCCAGTCACATCCATCGTATTTTGAATCATTATCTTCATCTGTTTCATTATTTGACTTGCATAGCGCCGAGGGGAGAGCATTATTATTTATCGGGAGTCGTAAAGTGCATTTCGAGCTTCACATTATAAAGACCACGTGGTCGCTCGCAGTTCCGGGCCATTCAGGCCATGTGTCTTGTGTATAGTTGTGTGTTCAATAACGAGTCTTGGGTAATAAATACCTTAACCAGCAACACTTTATTTATTCACAATTAAGTAAGGTGTGCGAGGTGGCCCACAGCCTCGGCATCGTGTGTATGACGGAGTGTTTACCAGAGCCCCTAGGCCGTCGACCCGAACGGCCCTACATCTCATCAGCTCACCGCAGAGCTGTGGCACCGGGCACATACATATCACTTCACAACTGTGGGAACACCACGGATCAAGTTGGCTTTCTTCACCGTAGCCAAGCTTGGCCAAGTCATGAGGTTACAGTGTTTTTGGATTATTGCTGGGGAAAAAAGTGACTTAAAATATTTATCATTTTCCACAAGGATATTAATTAACAAGCAGTTAAGCACTTTGACGCGGTCGGTTACCAGAGTTGGAATGTAATGATTATGGATTTGCCCGGTGCCACAGCTCCCCGGTGATCTGATGAGATTTTTGGGTCGTTCGGCTGACGGCCCAGGGGTTCTCTGGTAACACACCGTCAGATATTATGAACTTGCGAGCTGTATGGCCACTGCACACGCCTGAATTAATAACGCACTCAAGTTTTATATGTATATATTTATTTTATTAAACACTTTGATCAAACACGTGGTGACCGCGTGGTCATATAAACACACTGCTGGATTATAATTACTTAAGGCGCGTGATGCTGCTCTCTCCTCGGTGAGATGTAACGTAAAAATACTAGTTGCTTCGTGAATGATATGATGATGCGATTGCTGAGTGAGGTTGCAGCCTGAGAGGCTGGTACCGAGGTTCTTGTGAAACGAGAGACTTACCACGTCCGCTCGCGCCGAAGTGATGTTGCCTACTAGCCTTACCAATGCATCGGCTCGCGCCACCTAAGCACGGCCGACACCTGGCGGTGGAGAGATGAAACAAATGCGACTTAAAATGCTAATGAGATGTAAACATGATATACCTTATATAAACATAATTAAACACAATTTACATAATAAAACACAATTACCCTTGTACTTACATAATAAAACACCATTATATTAATATTAAATGTAAGTATTGACTCGTAGCAGCCACTGCATTGCCAACTTGAAAATGTCACATGTCCCTGGCTGGCTATGTATGTGATGACTGTTTTGACACACGATAATTATGGTATACATCAATACTGAATAAATACTAAACACTAATGCACTCGTGCCCACAAGCCTGTCGGTGTGGTGCGTCTGGTGTGGGCACACTGCGGCAGTCAGTGGGCAAAAGGACTCGTGAACGTGCGGTTCACGTCAACTTTTAATATTTAATCTTTACTACCAAGTTTAAAATAATTCAGTTGGCTGAACCGAGTGAGTTAGCACAGTAGTAACACACTGGACTTGATTCGAGAGAACCTGGGTTTAATCCCTGGTACAGTCATTGATGTTTTAGTTTTCCATGGTTTTCCGAAACCACTCCAGGTGAACACTGGGACAGTTCCTTACTACAGGCCTTGGCCGATTCCTCCCCTGTTCCTGCATCCCCGAGCAACTTGCTCTGCCTCTAATGACCTCGCTGCCGAGATGTTGCTACCTACCTACCACGGCGGTGACAGCCTGTCGGAATGTACCATCACAATAGTACATACGGAGGGCGCAGTGGGAGCAGGTGCTTGCCCCATTGCAGTGTGTCATTATGAAAATAAACAGAAATCTGGCAGATTTTGTATTTTCACTAGACAGCCTGAATATTTGAAACTGCCCCTAAATTAAAAGTAGGTTTAATGTGGTGTAGACTATTTGTGATGACAAATATTATAAGAATTAAATTTTTATTTTACTGGGTATTTTTAATTTCATAAAAGTGGAGCTCTGTTTTGCTATTTGTACCCCCTTATTAGATAACCCTGTGCATGCCAATGTGTACCATATTTTCATTGTGTACATGAATGCAGAATGGCAGCATTTCCAGACACAAGTATCTGCAAGAAATACTGTTTCTTCCTCCCATCCCTCCTTCTACTACCAACAGGATTTTAGCCATTTGGTACATTCAGAAGAAACCTGCAACACCCAAGTTGATTAATTGTGTGTCGGTGTTTGCCCAACACTAGTGTGCTATGGTTCATGCAGGTTGTTACTGAAAACACCAAGTGGAGTCCAGGTTTGGTAGCAGTCAACAGTATCGAAATGACTGGATACTGTGGTCATGTTGTACTTCGGCCCTGCTCGAAGGTGAAATCGACCATTTGTGGAATTAATGATAAACTTCCGAGACTCATTTGTCTGTCTGGAAGAAATGAAGAAGCAACAGAGGAAATAATTGAAAAGGTAATACAAATATTCTAAAACTACAAGCATAACTGTGTTTTTCATTTGCTCACACTATGTGCTGCACTTTTAGTTTAAAATCACGTCATGAAGGAAATGTCAACCTCATTTTGCACATCAATTGAACCTTGTTTTAGTTTAGGTCAGGTTTGAATACAGATTATGGTCATATTAGCATGTTCTTAAAAATTCAGTACTAGTTTTGCTGTCTGTAATCAGATTAAGGGTTTAGAAAAATTAAAAATACTTGCCATTTCACAATTTGCAGTAAATAAGTCGTCAATGGGTAATAGGACTGCTAAGTATAGCCATATTTGTGACCAAATAATGCATAAATTTATTGAAATATAGTTTAAGTAGGTTGTAAGAATGTAGCCAAATAATCTACTTGCATTTTACTGTAGCTCTCTGTAGAACATGCTCGGAAACATACTCGTAGACATATATTTAACTCACGACCAAAAATTTTTGACCAATACTTAAATAAAATGTACAGACTGTGCTTCAGGATTACACATGCATCAAATTTAACCTTCAATATTGTTATAGTATTCTTATTCAAGTTCAATTCCACTGGAAAAATTACAATACATTATATTAATAACTTAATATCAAACATGCAGTTTGCACAAAGCCAGATTGTTGCAAAGGTATGGGTAGTGAGCTTTGTTGTACTTAATGTGAAAGCTTACTTGAGTTGCCTTTTTAATACAAAAATTCAGTTTAAATACAATGTCCCCTTACAATGACTGGTTTTGAAGTGAATACATATTTAAAACTAGTCAGATACATGGGGTGCCTATAGAAACTGCAATGTACCTTTATCAGGGTTATCAATTCCGAAACTATAACTTTGTGACTAACAACATGTTTGAATTAAATTTGTTCTCGTTCANAGGAATTAAATGTGGTCTCGTTCAGTCACGTATATAACTACTTAGCAAGCATGACCTTGAGTTAACGCCGTGCGTGTGCTACGCACAGGTGACTGGTGGTCCTAGTAGTGGGCAAACATTTCTGGGCATTATACCGCGTGACTTTGATGTGTGAGAGTGCTGATTTAGGTAACAAAAGAATGTTCTCGTTTAGATCTGGTGATTTAACCCAAAAAAGTCAGGTATCAATTCTGTTACTTTTCCATTACCACAAGCCAAGTAAAATATTACCTGCTGACACAGGTATATTACCTGCTAACAGATATATTATCTGCTAACACACATATATATATATATATTACATGCTAACACAGATATATAACCTGTTAACACAGATATTTTCACATAAAACTCATGGCCGTGTCCCCAACCCAGCCACACCCTAATTAATTAATTAGTTTGTTTATTTTGTGTTTATTTTAATGTCATATTGTGTGTTTTTGTAACATGCAACAAAACTATTCAGTGGTAAATTTTCAAAGTAATAGTTCACTTAGTCAGTTACTTCCAGTACAGAAATAATTTCGATATCACATCAGTGTCCCCTAGTAATAGAGAATGATACCACTTGCAACATACTGTAAAGGAGTCCCCTTACATTGGCTTGTTTTGGAGTGAGCATGTCTTTAAAATCAGTCAGATACAAGGCTATGATAGAAACTGCAATGTATAGTTTTGCAAGGATTAATATGGCTGAAATATTCCTGACCTACTTCATACAGTCCAACTAATACTCATATACTAAAGTAATACACAAAAACATTCATCTCCTACAAACAGAATTATTTTTCATTTGTACTGAGTAGGGAGCATTAGCTACAGTGTATTTGATTACTTAATTCAGTACTTTTTGCCAAATCTGGACAGTATATCAATTTATTGACTTACATGTACTCAGTGTAACCAAATGGCAGATTGTAGCAACAGGGTTTGCGTAGATAAGTGAAAACTGAGGCAAAAATATGTGTGTCATTTTTATGACGGCCAACAGTTTGGTCTCAGCGGGCCAATGAACATAAAATATGATTGTGTGTAGGGCACTGCATCAGCTACACAGTAGTGCTGTGCTCAAGGCAGCAAACCATGCATTGTAAAGTACCACAAGTGATACATCATGTAATGACAGTACATATTAATACACACCACTCTACAGTACAAGCAGAAGAGTCAAACAAGCGGTCCACAATAGCAGTCTGCAACACTTTGCTAGATGGCCGAGATTTACATCACATGATCAAAGTGTCCACTGTCTATTTACTGGCATACAGGCAGCATGCCACAGAATGTTACTTTCCAAATTATTCAGCGTCTCCCCATCAACTACAGTAATCGCAGCATAGAAATTTTCCACCATATCTGTAATCCACATATGATCATGTACCAAATTTATGGGACCGCTGTGACAAACAGTTGGCCATAATATAAAAAACCCCACTTTCACTTTGATATTCATCCCTTGTCTTACAATTTGCTAATTTTTTTTACATGTTCTTAAGACAATTTACCAAAATAGAAAAAATTAAATACTTAATATAAACAGGAAAAAAAAATGGGTGCAGGAATTCTAACGATACACTATGCTTACAGAGATTTTTTAACTGCATCTGGTCCCACTATTGAGTGTTGTTCAAGACTTTTCTCAACTCAAGCCTATATAAGTAGCTAATTCACTTTCATACTGCATACTCTTTATTATGAAACATTTAGTTGGTGCTAGACTGTATCTTTATTGAAAATTTGTATTGAACACTCTATGTTAAACTACACATTAGATTCACTAATACATCAACTTCTTTTCCCCACAGATTAAAGTCAAGGCTTCTGATGATGACTTCATCAGACTTGTACAGGATGTCTATTCGTCAAACATTACAAATCACAACTATAGAGGCTACATAGTCACATCAGATTCATGCAAGACTGAAAAAAAGGTAAGGCTTACACTGTTATTGAGAAGAAATTACATAATACACGTTTTCACAGTCATTCGCCAATATAATTACAAACTAACAAAACTACCATTCCATTTCTTGAATCACATAAAAATGTTTCATATCAAATATAACTTACAAATGTTTTTTTAAAATGTATTATATATACACAAGATCATGAGCTTCATATACATTGGAGTCCTCCTGTATTTGACCAAGTAAAGTGCCTCTAGGTGTGAAAAATTCATTGCATTTGTTTGCTTGGGGACATTTTTGAATATTTTGCCAGTCCGAACAATTACACTCTTAGAAGTTTACCCTTGAGGACGTCAATGTGGGACAGTTTCTTGAGTCCAGTAGTAGTCAGCAGATTCACAGGTTGCGATCCTGTACTCCTTGCTGGTTTAGAGCATGCTGGGAGACTGACTGCTATTCAGAGCATGGCATCATCCCCCGAGGGCATGTGTGGATAGAAGTGCAGGTGGCGGTATGAACAGATGCTAGGGCTCTATACATGGAATGCATCATTAATTATATTATTTTGCTGTTGCTTCCCGGAAAGATGGATGTGTGCGAGCGGTGACTGTTCATACACCTATTAGTCTACTAAAGCAAACTTGTGAAAATCTGCCCGCTACCTGAGAGCGCTTAAGAAGTTCTACAGCTAGGTTTGTCTGTGAAACAGCATTGTAAAACATACATTTGAGGTGGAAAGGATGATTGTATTTGAGACTATGAGTGCCAGTTACGAATAAACTCTTATAAATGTTGGACTCTTGAAATTACGTGGGTGGAAGTTATTTATTCATGTCGTTTGGTGGTTCAGGTTATGAGGGAAGTTATTCATGTGTGAATGCATCAATGTTACAGGGATGTTATGCCCACATTTTCTTGTTGTCTATCCCAATATTCGTTCTAATCCGTTTGGTTCTATTCAATGCAGTTTTGTTCAGCTGTTACAACTGTTCGTGAAGGTTGTTCTACTCTGCCTGGCTTGACTGAAATTTTCACTTCATTCCAGTTTTTAGTTACCTTCAAATAAACAAATGCATGGTATACCATGTCAACAACAGACCGTGATGTGTTGTCGATGCTGTTGGAGGAGGCAGAACTAAGGTTTAAACGTGTATAAACTTTTGCAATAAAATGTGCATATGACTCTTCACAACATGATTTGTTCATCGTGACATGTCGTGACCTCTCATCAATGTGGTGGGCATATGAAAAGGGCCATATGTCATATGTTGTATGAAACAGTGACACTATGTGCAACAAGGACAGTTATGTCAATAGTCTTGTTACCAGAAAATAATGTTGTTTTACTGTTATGGCGGCAGTTGAGCAGATTAAGAAGGAAGCTAACTCAACCACTGCAGTCTCTTCTAGCTCTCGTGTAAAATATACTTGAAAAAGGTGTGGCCCATGCCCACATTCAGTGGATACCCCAAGGCCTGGTTAAACTAATCCAGTATATTTGCAGCCCTTGTGATAGATCACACAACATCGAAAAATGTTGATTGATCTACATACCTGAAGACGGCTTTGTCGCAGGGAGCATTGTCAGTAATCCAGTCCCTTGCACATACAGGTTAAAACTTTGAAGTGGCATGGTGTTTGTTCACCAAGAGATATGACAAAAAGGTTATTATGTCACTCCTTCCCAATGAGCTAATGGAGGTGCCTACTGTGCAGGTGATAATGCTCTCTCTCTCTCTCTCTCTCTCTCCTCACACATTCCTGTCAACTGTCAATGAGCAGAAACTCTTAAGGTTCTGAAGATACCAGTAGAATACTGGTACATAATACTGTTGCACATTCTGGTTAAAAGACTGAATTTCTAGCTTTGCAAGTATTGGGAGTTGTATTTCCAGGAAGTTGAGTTCCCAACTTGAGTCAATTTAGAATTCCTGGAAAAATACTGCTTGTCGATGGAAACTATGCCCATAATCAAGGCTCCTCTGGCAAAGTCGTCTTCATTCAAGAGTAGTTGAACCATAAGTCACACACCCCCTTATGTTATCCACACCATGCCAGAGTGCAGTTTGTGCGATGATCNGTCCACATCATGCCAGAGTGCAGTTTGTGCGATGATCTTCATTTTTCTTCCAAGTGCCCTCAGTCCTAGGTAAACAACCCAAAGGACCGGTATTCAGTGGTTAGACAAATTGGTGGATGTATGAATTATGTTAGATACCTCATCAAGCTAAAATGTGCACCTGAAAGGGTTTTCAACCATGCCGTGCCCAACACCACAGAATTTTGCTTTTTATAAAAATTAATTTACAGAAACGCAAACGAAAGTGTCAGTTCTCCCGATTCGGGCCTTGTGCCAGACGCATCTTCAAGTGAAGAGCAGGTGCTGACTGATAATCACTTGAACTCCCTGACTGTAATGCAATTAACTTTAGCGATAGTATTGCTTTATACTGCAGTTGACAACATAAAATATTCTACAGGATCATTCCAAAGGGTTTGAGTGTTGCTAGATTTTGCTGGCCAAGTCAGTTTCATCACAGAGCAGAGTGTGAAGTAGCTGGGTTTACCAAACACGAAGATAATTATGCCTTTACAGTCTCTCACACGCTTCTGTTAACAAAGCCAACCACATGAATTCAAGACTATGAAACCTTGTGCCATAAATACACCCCTGTTCCATCATAAGGAGTTTTTCTCCCATATACCACCAACCTATCTCCTAGTGTGACTCTGCCTACTGCTAAATGATATTTAAATATTGTTGACCCTACGTTCTCCACACCGGACGTGATAGTTATGTTTCCATATGGGGTAATTAAACATAAACTTGAGGGGACACAAGGTTTCCAGTTGCTATAAGCTCAGTCAGAGATATGGCAAGATGTTTAGTTGAGATGCATGACTATTACATAATTGCTTTGCAGTTTGCCAAACATAACTTAGAATTTGGTTAATTATGTTCCTGGGGAGATCTCTAAATGTTTCAATTAGTCCCAGGAGTGCTTTTTAAATTTTACATCAGCAGACACTGTAGACCATTTCCTACAATTGATTTTAACATCTGAGAAAACTGGTTCACAAGAGCAGCAAGTGCATTCATTGTAATCCCAGGAAAAAAATTGTACTGCTAGGTTGACGGTAAGACTAAATAATGGACACGAGGAACTTGCCCCAGTACTGCACTGTGATAAAGGTGTTATATGTGTGTACAACACCTGCTCAAAACATGATATTTGCCTCCCTGCTGGACCTGTGGGGCAGTCAGTGCACCTGACTTGTACAGTGGCTGTTGCCCATACAAGAACTACATTTCGTTACCCACAAACCTTCAGAAATGACATGTACTTTAAGCATTAGTACTCTGAGAATCACTCTGTTTTGATTCTCATCATGTGTGCAGGTGTAAATATTGCAGAAAGAAGTAATAATGCTGTATATTTTTGCAGTACTTCGATGGGTCCAAGCTGCCGGTGTGGTTCGTGTTCTCTGGGATGGGCAGTCAGTGGCCCGGCATGGCCACTCACCTCATGAAACTGCCCATCATAGCAGACACCCTACAGCAGTGCCATGCCATACTGCAGCCTAAAGGAGTGGACCTTATGGCCATCCTCACTCACGATGACCCCAGGATGTTTGACAACATTCTTCACTCTTTCGTGGGCATCGCTGCTGTGCAGGTCAGCTACCGTCACCACCATTTGTGAAAATACTTTCATTTCAAAAGTGTACATTAAATTTTTTTAATTAGCAGTTGAAGTTACATGCACAGGTAGAAAACCTAGTGATTAAATTAAAAAATTCCAAGTTAGTTAAGATAAGTTTCACTAAACATTGAGAAAAATATTTTGATAGGACACCACATCATACACGAATTCTGTTTGTCATGACAATTATAATGGCACCTAGGAAGACATGTGTGTTGGTTCCTTTCCCCATGCTTTGCGTACGCTCTAACATCCCTGTCCAAGTGCAAGATGTTGGAGAAATGACAGAATTTCTCTCCTGCCACATTCATCACTCATATCTGGCTCATCGAATGCTGGAGGTCCTATAACATTGCCATCTACACAGTTGCAGGTAGCTAAGATATACAACTCGGTAACTAACTTCCAGTGGTGGTGAACTGGTGCCAAAGTCAATGTTCCTAGCAGTTGATGGCTGGCGATAGTCGACCTTGCTGTACAACATGTATTGTACATAGTTTGCCACCCAAGCTGGGGATGCCACAGCCCTTGTGGAGGCTGCCAATATGTAATGACCTTGACCCGACACATTGGCCAGACTGAAAATCTGCTCCTCCCTACCCAGGTGTGTTCGGCAGCTGTAGACAATAACCAGGAGACTACTGCAGCTGTATCCCATGGAAGCGTTAGGACAACCCAATAACCAGTGTGCTGTAGAACTCCTGTAAGTTTGTGTAGCCCCAAATGACCTCAGTTAATGCAGTAGGTGGCACTGAGTACCAGGTTGGGTAACTAATGTTGTCACATGCAACCTTTATTAGAAGGTCCTGTCCTTCTTCTGCTTTGATGATGTTGACAGAGCATAGACTGGAATTTGGAAGTATTGTACTGTATATTGACAGAATCTTCAATTTAGGAAAGTGCACGTGCACCCGTCTTCAACTTCCTTCCCATAAGTTCTCTTGACAAACATCCTTCAGCAACATGCTAACACAGGTCACCTTGACCTGGCAGGTCTTTCATCTACTCTTCTACCAAAGGGACACAAAGTGGTACATCAAACTGTCGAATGAGTGATTGAGACATACACAACCTAGCCGAGCTCCTATTCAACTAACTGGACTTAGGTCAAGCTGAAATCTGCCAGGCTGCCTTGTTTGTACTACAAAACATCTCACATGTTATGCAAGAATGCAATCAAATAACACAAAATAAGTGCTCTGGGTACTTCGGCATGAAAGTTCCCAACTGTCGTGAAGTGAAAGTAAAGTTGTCGCGTTCCGGGGGATTAGAACCCCGGTATACAGACCCTCGCCGACTGCGATTGAATTTAGTTTGAATTACCTAATACCAACTGATCTTGAAGTCTGCCTAAAATTTACAGGCATGGTTCTCTAGCCCGTNCTGATATTTTTCGCGGTGTTGTTGTCCACACCGCAAGCCTGGACAGTTTCGGAAACATGGAAATACTAACATGGAGTATGATGATTACAGTACTTTATTATCTGCATCCTCAAGGAACTACATATACATAACCATCACCATGTTGTACATTTCGTTTGATCTCCTAGTCAGCCATACCAGTATCTGATTTAGATCATGCGCAGTAATTATCGTAATACAATCAACACCGTCCACCACATGGTGCTAACAGAAATACCCTTACAGAAATACAGATTACTCTCAACCCTAAGTGGCAGCTGTGAAAGTGTGTCTGAAATATAATAAAGTTGATAATAAAAGGTCCAAAAACCGTTTAACTAAAGTAAACTACCTCAGTTCGACAAGAGTTGCGGGCCCTGTGTAACATGCCCGTCCTTCGTCACGAACCCATGAGCGCTGCCTCAACATTGCCGCCAGGGGTCAAACCTCCCAATGTCCGATAACTACTAATACCCAATCAAAGAGTACACAAGGTAAAACACAACATGACACAGAAACCCGTTTCTAATAATTATTCTTACATAATATTCCTGCCAATTTAGTTTTAAGTGACGTTATTTAGTTTTTCTCAATGAACCTGAGGGGTTCGTCAGTATCGTTCTCTAGTGACGTCACAGTCATGCCTTCGGCTGGCCGACGGCCATGTGCCAGAAACACACAGACCACACTCGCATGCACACACGCACGCACAAACACACTACTGCTGGGTGTTCGCGGACTGTTATTGGCACTGGGTGGGACTGAACTAGGAATTAAGGGGCCCTGGAAGGGTCCGACGACAAAGTAAAGACTACGAAACCACTTACATTCCATTTTCCATTTAAACAATGCTAATGATGAACATGGGTCTAGGATAGGGAAGAGTGATACATTCTCACAATGCTGTGTGCGACCACCACTGCACGTCCCAGCACCAGATTCATGACAACAGCACGGAAATAAATAAAGATACAATTGCAATGCCTTTAAATACCATCTCTGAATACATCAACGTAAATCTATTTACATCTACAAAAAACTGTAAAACCCCTCATATAAAAATAGTGTACCATAACTTATTGGGTGCAATGCAAAGGTTACTGAAGATTATACAATTTATGACTCAAGAAGTGAAAGAGTTTGTCCAGCCAGTTTTAACCAATAATAAATATTTCTCAGTAAAACTCATTTTACATGTAATTTAACTTTTTTTTTTTTAATATATAGTCCTTTAATTGAAAAAAAAAATGATAAACCACACATCAAGTTGTGAAGCCTTCTACATCTTTAAAATAATTTTTTGTTTAAGGTCACTAAAGGAAATTGAATATAATATATTTACACAAGCGAAATTTAAGTTAAAAAACAATTCCATCAAAATCAGTGCCTAACACGAAAGAGAATATAATGGAAAGGGGGAGAACACTCAGAAACACATGTGCAATACACACAGAGAAAGATTATCTCACGAAACTCTCTTTCCAAAGTAACATTGACCAAAACTGAAAACAAACTTTACAATAATTTTTATTATATTACATTCTGATCCAATTTTATATGTCCATTTTTCCTGTACCAAAATATATGATCAGTCTAGTTACTAAAACAAAAACAATAATGTATTGTTACAGATTGCATTAGTGGAAACACTCAGGCTGTTGAACATCCAGCCAGATGGCTTAATTGGCCACTCAGTAGGGGAGCTGGGCTGTGCCTATGCCGATGGCTGTTTCACTATGGAGCAGATGATTCTGGCTGCGTACTACCGTGGTCTGGCTTCACTCGAAGCAGAACTCATCCAGGGACGGATGGCTGCCATTGGTAAGAAAACAATACAATATACAAAACTATTTAGCTAGTGCAATTTACATTTTATAGACTCTCTGTGTGTGTAAGAATTTTTTATTTAAAACATTTGCTGGATACTTTGTTTACAGTTCACTGCCAATAACATTATTTGGCAAAGGCTGCTGAAGCATAATTTAATCAATGAAGTTGCTTTATGACAATTAAAATGCATTAGCTGTGTAAGCCACAGCCTTCTTGACTTTTCGCATTTAGCAGGGATGTTGGTATATAAGTAGGGGCATGTAAATATTCGCAAAATTATTTCACGACTCGATGAACTGCAAAACACTTTCGTTCAAGTCCGCTTTCGTGATTGGGTGATTTTAACTGCAGCATGTCTTAGTTATTTGCCCGCGGTTCACGGACGTTCGCTGATGGAGTAACTTAATTCTAATTGGCCCAGTAAGGTAATGAATTGCCTCCTCACAAAGACACGCAGCTAATAACGGAAGAATAGTTGCAAGAGTGCACATAAGCTATTAAAATCTTGCATGTGAGTCTTTTCCTGAGGAACAGGTGGTCCTGTATATAAGCCATCATGTGGAATGATGTTTAGCTCAATTGTTTCAACTGCCTAATTACAGCATATTTACTGGTGTTCATCAAACTTACTATACTTTTAGATCTGGAGATTTGACTGTATGTTCCTTTGCATACACGATGCATGTGCAAATTGAAGTAGTAATGGACAATAATTCTAATTACAGAGATTACAAGATGCGGTGGAAAAAATTAAGGTTTGTCATCTAGTGCAGTATATGCAGAATTAAAATTTGTTTAAATCCTGTATTCAAAGTAGAATTGTAGCATGGGATTTGTTTTTCAGACACTAAACCTACAACACACACATTTTCACTTGTGTGTGGACTGCCATCAGAGCAAATTCTATTAATTCTTTCTGTAGGTGAGCTGGAGAAACCCAGCTCGTGATGGCCAGATCCTATGCTATGTCACTGATTAAACCGTCTGACGATTCCCCGAAATGAAATACTGTACGACTCCATCAGATGACACTGCCACGACAACTTTAGGAGCTATCAGTTTTGCACTGAGTTAAGATCCAATCGAGTATTTCTCAGTAATTGGACACAAATGCCACTTAAATTTATAAAAACAGGAGCTTCCTACAATTTTTCTGACAATAAAGCCTGTTACTTATGGTATGTGTTTACATATTTTTTAAACAAGCTTATAGCAGCAAGAATCAAGAAATTCAGTTTTACAGTGGTTTTTTTTATAGCTGTTTATCAAAATACCACAGCGACCTCTTCTCTACGCCAGTAATTACTGCATCCACAAAAAACAGACACACGTCTCGACTGGCCAATGAACTCTCATACCTCTCTTTTAGCCTTCTTTGCCTGTAAACATGCATCACACCCATTCTGGCCAAAACCTCTCCATATGCTTGACATCTGCCATTTGCATCGACTTCAGAGAGTCGAGGATAGGAAAAGAGAAGTTCACCCGAAATGCCACAGTCAGGTTCAGAACTGGCCCCACGAGTAATAAGGACAAAGTCAACATTTCCTTGAGACAATACCAACACTCAGACACATGCTCATAGCAGAGGAGTTCCTTTATATAGGGTTTCAGAGATGTAAAGTACGTTGTAAAGTTCCGTCTTTACTGTTACAAGCGTATATTTAATAATATAGCAGCCTCAAAGGTTAGGCGCCATCTTGTAACGTTTCGCCGCTTACACTGTCGACTGTTTACTTGCCACGGCTTGCTCAGGGTAGAAACACGAGACTCATAGAATTGAACATTATTAATTAAGAATGAAGAAGTTCCAAATTAGTTTGTTATGTACTTTGTTTATTTAACTATTTATTTAACACTCAGCACCACAGTTCACAGAAGAAGTCCAAATTGCAGAGTACGAACCTTACAGATAAATATAAAAGTACAAAAAACAGCGCCACAGTGGTTTCCGTGTATTAACGTCTCATGAATATTAGCCCGAATAAACAATATCTGCTGCTACATCCCACACCGGCTGAGAAATGAAGTAATACAGTCTAGTGGCCGATGTGGGGGTTCTAATCCTGCCCGAACGCGGCCTAGGCTAGCATTGCATGATACTTCTCGACTGCGCTGACCTGCCCTCACGGGCGACGTGAAGTAACTCTTCCTCACGACTGACTAAGACTGCCCCGAGGGCGACAGACAGATGCCCTTTTTGTGCTGCCTATCACCCCCCTCTCCTGAGATAAGCGCCTGGCATCTGCCAGCAGCGTCATCTAAAACTGCACGTGTCCCGCGCTCAACACGTTATCGACTGCGTTAACAGGAACGAACCTTTCGTACAACAAAAACTTGTTGACTTTGCCTGAAAATGCGCTGGAGGAACTAAAACTGTAGACGCATTCAACATCCCGATAATCTAACCTCTCGTTTCTTATAAAATTTGGATGACGCAGTGAAACTGCGCTGAAGGAACTAAATAATGCTGAGGTTTCAAAAACTCCAAAGTTCGAAACGAAAACTGTAACCAGGACTCCTGATAAAAACTCAACACGCAGACGTCCGCCTCTTAACCTACAAATGCACACGTCTGTCTGATAAACACGGGAAACGAGCCACCACGGCTTTAAACTGAAACACGATAAAAATATTACGAAGCTGTCCCAAAGCTTCACAAACACGAAAGAATTTTACGCTCGAGTCCCGAAAAATTCAGAATATTGCGTCATTACATCGTGATTATCTTGCACCCGCCAGATACTTTCGATGCCAAGACTATGGCCATGTTAAGGACAAATGTAAGTCACCCCTAATCTGCTCAGGTTGTGCCAAGATTGGACACAAGCACAACGAATGCGCCAAACAGGCAGAACCCGCAAAGTGCTCTAACTGTCAAAGTGATAAGAAAAGGGAAATGCATCACAAGGTCGGTTCTCCGGACTGCCCTGTTCACCAGAGAATGCTCGCGTTAGAGCTTGTAAGAACCCAGTATGACTGAGCATCATGCGCTGCTCCACGTCGGTCAAATTAACCTGCAAAGGGCAGCAGTTCCCACAATGGAACTGCATCATATCGGACAGGAGCAAAATCTGGATCTGGTAATGATGCAGGAGCCCTACCTGCTTCATGGTAAAATACCAAGTCTTCCTGGTCGTTTTGTCTTGTTTGGGGACACACCAATGGCTGCTATTTGGGTTAGAAATCCCAAGGTATGCTATATCCCGCTGGAGACTCTATCAAACACGCGTCATGCGTGTCCGAAACTGCAGCTAGGGGGAGGGAGTGCGACGATTATATCGTCATACTTCCAACCAAGTGACCCACTGGATCGGCACATTTCTCAATGGGAGGTGATCATCCAAAGAGCCAAGGAAAGGAGAATAATTTTCGGCCCGGATATCAATTCCAAATCAGTACTGTGGAATTCCCCTAAGACGGATGACCGAGGACAGGAGGTAAACAGGTACCTGACTGAGAAAAATCTGCAGGTTGTAAATTCACCAGGTCATCAGGTGACATACCGGTCGCCAGCCCACGATACTGAATCGTATCTTGACATGACAGTAGCTACAGCGCATGCTCTCGGAAGTATTGGGGACTGGAGAGTCTCTGACGAGGTAGATAGTGACCNTGAGTCTCTGATGAGGTAGATAGTGACCACAAGATGATACTGTTCACCATCCGGATGAAAGGAGGTAAGGGAAACGGACCAGAGAGCCCAAGATTTATAACTGCGAGAGCCAATTGGACCCTCTTTGACGAAGTGCTGCTGAGAAATCTGGACAAGTACAGACGAGAACAGAACAGCATGTCTACAAACCAAAGGGCTGAGAATCTGTTTGATTGAATCATGGTGTCCTGTAAGGAAGCAATTCTCCAGGTCACCAGTAAAGTCCCTCATCTTCCCTTGTGGGATGATGAATTGGAAGGGATGCGAAAGGAAGTTAAGAAAGCCAGAAAGAATTGCATGGGAACTTATCAACCAGATCTCAAATCTAGAGCAGTCCAGCGGTACAATGTTCTTAGAGGGGACTACTGGCGAACACTTCGGAAAAAGAGGCAGCAAGCATGGAGAACGCTTGTCACAGAAAGGGGAAATGGGGACCCTTGGGGCCTGGTCGACAGGATGGTGTCAGGTAAAATGAGTAGAAATGAGGAGCTTCCAGCTCTCGAGATGAATGGAATATTACTGCAGTCCCTCGAGGAAAATGCCAGGCACTTGATGGAAGTCTTGTTGCCTGACGATTCTCAGATAGGGGAGAGTGATTACCATAAGTAAATTTGAGAAAATGCAGTACTGGAGGTCAGGACAGAGGACACGGCACCGTTTCACTTGGATGAACTGAATCTGATAGCCCATAGAGTCAAACTCAAGAAAGCCCCAGGTATGGATGGCCTGACAGGGGAAATGCTGCTCCGAGTGTATCCAAGAATGCGAACAGAATTGCTTGACCTGTTCAACCATTGTCTGGGAACTGGAGTATTTCCCGTGTGCTGGAAGAGAGGGCTTCTTAAAGTCATCTTTAAAGGCGCCGGGAAAAACCCGAGAATGGTCAAGTCGTACCGCCCCATCACACTACTATTGTGATGGGGAAAGTCTTGGAGCGTCTGGCGAACAGACGTCTCATGGAGTACCTGGACATGGTCCAAGGTATTCATGCCAGACAGTACGGATTTATCAGAGGAAAAAGTACTGAGAAGGCTATAATAGACATGGTGAATCAGGCAAGACAGATCGAACACAAGTATGTCTTGGCAATATCTCTGGATACCTCGGGAGCATTAGACAATGCATGGTGGCCTCAAATTCTGTGGGAACTACGCTTGTTGGAGTGCCCCAATAACTTATAGGGACTTATCAAATATTTCTTGAATGAAAGATCAAGCCAACTCAGACTGGGGGAACACACTGAGTTTAAAGTGCTAACGAAAGGTTGTCCTCAGGGATCCGTCCTTGGCCCGATGTTGTGGAATATCATATTCGAAGGATTGCTGCGGCTAACCCTCCTGGATGACTGTGTGATCTATAGATATGGAGACGATGGACTCCTGCACGTACCAGCATGGCCACAGCGAGAATTGGAGGAGAAAACGGAAAGAGCCCTGAAAAAGATTACCACCTGAGCTGAGAACTTCAAATTGAAGTTCTCGGTTGAGAAAATGAACGGATTAATTCTCAAAGGAAGCCCCCAAAGAAAGCCAGTGATACGTTTCGAAGGACGAGTTGTGAAACTCGTACAAGAAATTAAGTACCTCGGATTCATACTTCAGACACGTCTTGCGTTCCATGGTCACGTATGCTATGCAGCAAACAAGGCCGTTGTGATGTTCCACCGACTCAGAGCTGTTGTACCGGCAAACTGGGGACTCTGTTACCACACATTGAAGTTGATGTACAGATCAGTCTTCTTGGCAGTGGTAACATATGCTGCAGGTGTATGGTACCTGGAGGTCGAAAAAGTACATACAAGGATAAAGGTGATCAGTGCACAGCGCGCTGCGCTACTGGCCATCACCAAAGTGTTTAGGACAACCTCGAATGACACTTTGCAAGTTCTGGCATCAGAACTCCCTCTCGATCTACTAATCAAAGAATGTGGAGAAATTAGTAGAAGGAAATGGGTGGATTCTATCACCCCAGAAGATCAAAAGGTAATCAGATAGAGATCTATTGATACCTGGCAAGAGAGGTGGGAGAAATCTGAGATGCCTTCGCTCACCACCTACATCACTGCCCGAAAATCTAGGACCTTCGGTCTTCTTTTGAAGGCAGTCACGGCCAAGTGGACCTCCAGGCAATGCTCTCTGACAGGGTTCTTGCACCTAGAGTGCTTGAATTTCTGACGGAGGCTGGAAAAATAAATCAAAACGTCGACGTGTGGTGACTGTGCAGAGTCTAAACCAATCGATAGGTGTGGACAGGGATGATACGGATCCGGAGAAATCAGATACTGACATTGTCTAGACATCTTTTCCCTACTGTTATTCTGGATAATACCCAACCAGACTGTCCCACACCAGATCAGAAGGGGCCATTGTGCGGCAGGCACAGGTGCCAAAAGTCATCGGGTCGATTCTGCACTTGGTCGACCTGGACGACGAAACCACAGATATGTCAACACCAGATGTGACAAATCCAGAGGGGCCAAATGATGGATGGCCTTGTGCCTGGAATCCAGTCTTATATGTAAGGGAGGGATTTGCTCATGTTGCTCGCCCAGGTGGGTCTGCCTACGAACACGGAGGCACTTCTGAGCCTGCTCAAGAACTGCTTCTGGTGAAGAGGGGAAGAATTTGACCCATCCAAGATCTATAAGGATGCCGCTCGCACATACGGGAGGCTGGACTTTGACTGCGGTAAACCCTTCACGGGGTATACAGTGGTCAGGTACTAGTCCTTCTCCTCGGGCGGTACCTTGCCAAAACACCGGATGCGACAACGCACCGATCATGACCACTTCCTGGATACAATATGTCTTGTTCCAGGAAATACCCAGATACAACGACCCCAGCGACGGACCCAGAATGCGATTTAGGAAGTCGGAAGGAACTACGCAAGTTTTTCCAGGAATGGACGAGGCCGAAGGCCTGAGAATGATAGTGGAATGAGTGTATTTAATGTGTGAATGGAATCGAACATCTGCAGTGTAGTGTAGATTAATGCTCTTTGCGACCAGGGGCGAGGAGGTGGGAAACAATCTTGGCTACCAGCTGTTTACCAAATCTTAGTCCGACACAGCCTGGTTGCACTGGGCCGAGAATGTGCTAAGGGAATGCCATCATACTTAACTTTTCGTGTGTAGGACAAGCGCGAGTGTGGTAGAGTTTAAATGTATTGTGTTGAAAGTATTTAGCTCTTGTGTTTTAAATTCTTTTCGGACCAGTATGACTGTCTCAAAATTCAAAGTTCCCGGTGGCGTCCTGCGAAACAAAAGAGCCGATCTAGCAGTAGAAAGAAGCACTCCTGGTATGACCTTTTAATAGGTATCACCCACCAGGAGGGGAGATTTGGTGAGGAAAGCGCTGGTTACACCGGCAGCTTTGCAATCTAAAACCTCCTTGGTCTCATTGTGCTATCTTGCCTTTACATTTTTGGACTCCAAGCAAGTGAACTACCATTCTGGTCTGGCAAGGTGAGAGTGTGTTTACTCCTCAATCTCAGTCACCACATTTTACCCAACCAATGTAGCCTTCAACATGTTCTCCAATTCTAATATAGTAAGCAGCTGTCTTTGAGTATAAATAAATTTATTTGCAAAAACAAATTGATCACCATGAGCAAATCACACGAGTATGACAACGGTTGCAGGAGAGTATCATGTCATAGCCAGACGTGTCCCATTTGCGTTTAATGCAGTTTGCTTGTCCAGAAGTGCCACTAGGATACATGTGTGTCCCTCCATATTTCATAGTTGCAAGACAGTGAATAAGGCTTCAGTAGACATCTGTATGCCTCCATGCCTAACTGTATTACCGTCTGTCTCCATGCTATGGGTGGTCCAACACCATCCTAGATGCATCCTGAAAGTGTTGGTCCCCTGCAAAACATACTTGGTTTGCTACTAAATGTTTGTTTTCTATTTAAATATTACCACACCTGTGTCTGTACCCATTTATGTATACCTTCGATGGCACCTTTAGGGTATTAAATTTTTTTGCAAATGAGTGTATGTAGTTTGACCCAGATTATTTTCATACAAGCTAAAAATTTAGGAGGTTGGAGATGATTACATACCATTAATAACGATTCCCATGTTAATGAATGTGTAAAAGTGTGCAATAAAGTTGCAACTTGGCATGCATGTATTTGATGCACGCTGGATCAAGCAGTATGGATGCGTTCATGAGTCATACTAGCACAAAGTAGTACACACCCATACATGTGAAAAATCCTCCACTTATTGGTAATCAAAGGAAAAGTTCATTAGCACCACACACACTGTGAGCTCTTGTGGGTTGCTTTAGTTCATGGAGTGACCCTCGTGATGTTCATGGTGCATATGGGTTGGACTGATGGTATTTTAGAGGCCAGACACATTTATCTACGTAAACCATACTGAGGTGTGATAAACTGGCATGGACACACTGCATTTATCTTTATAACTAAGAATTATTTTCGCCTTTAAAGTCCTGTTGGCGAAATGGTCCACGAGCGTATGGCCTGTGATAACAGATAATACATAGCAATCTGTTCAAGCCTGCACATGTGCCAGCTAGTGACTAGCTCAGCGAGCATTATGAGCCTATGCACATTTGTAAAGATGCACCTTAATAACTCTGGGGGACTGCAGTCCATTTATTCTCCCATAGATACGTCCGTGGTAGAACCACATATTGTAGTACAGGGTATCGCCTAAGTAAGACTCATATGGTGCCACAAGGTTTGTAGTTATGAAATAAGTAATATAAACTACTATAAATTTTCTTTCCAGCTCCTGTATGTGGTTTGTATTTCATGCCTCATTTGTTTAGAAAAACCTGCAGTCTCATAAATATTTGACGAGTTACACAATGTTTTTGTCTCATCTACTGTATAAATACTTCAAGCATGTGAAATACACATGCCCTGTTTCTTTTTCGGCTCTCCGCTAGTGAAAACGTGTTTCATCTTGTGAAACTCAGGGCACATCTGGTTTAATTAAAACTCCACAATTCCAGAGTTCTACAGTTCTTGCATAAGTGTGACTAAACTGCATGTTTTCATAATGATTTACAATTGTAAACCTCGAATTGTTGTGCATTAGTAAATGCCTTAGAAATATCACATGAAGCTTTTACTTAGGAAGCAGTACATAGTAAAGCACCCTTTAAATGTGACGTGAACAGCGCGTTCACAAACTCCTTTGTGCCAACTCTGACTGCCGCAATCGTGTCCACTGCACCTGACACACCACACCAATGGGTTTGTGGGCACGAGTGAGAGTGTTATTAATAGCATCAGTGTTTCTAATTTATTCAGTGTTTGATTAATAGCATCAGTGTATTGCATCAGGGTATTTATTCAGTGTATATAATTGTCATAATTGTCATTATGGAAGACAGTCGACACAGCCACAGCCAGGGACATTTGACAATGAACACTTGGCAATACTGTGGCTGGTACAATGGAAACTTTTAGAATTAATATAATCATTTTTATTGTGTATTTGTATAAGGGAAAATTATGTTGTCTAAGGTTAAGTTAATTCATGTCACTTTCATCTCACAATCATTTTTTGTGTATATTGTGCTTCATCGTTTCACCACTTGGCATCGCTGCACTCAGGTAGCAGAAGCCGGCCCAGGCTTCCTCCCAGTTCTCTTCAGCACTTCAACACATCAAGATGTGTAAGTCTCTCGCTTCGCAAAGGCCCTTGGTGCTGACATCTTAAGCTGAACTCATACTCATTCGCATAGACTTCACAAACAGAATCATTGTTTTATTTGTTATAGTACCAAAGGGGAGAGCGACATTATTCTCATCGAAGAGTTGTTAAGTGCAGTCGCGTTTCACATTGTAAAGTCACGTGGTCGCTCGCAGTTCCAGGCCGTTAAGGCCACGTGTTTTGTACTAAAGTTGTGTATTCATTAAGGAGTCGCAATAAATAAATAACTCCACAAGCATCGTAAGTGCTTTAATTGTAATTTAATTAAGGCGTGCGAGGCAGCCTACAGCCTCGCCATCATGTGTGACGGAGTGTTAGCCAGAGTCCCCTAGGCCGTCGACCAAAAAGACCCTCATTTCATCAGCTCACCGCAGAGCTGTGGCGCCGGGCACATATTTCATACATCCTCAACTCTGGTAACACCTCGTGTCAATTTGGCTTTCCCAACTAGGGCGGGAATTTCACTGAGCCAGTGCTTGGCCACATCAAAATTGGCGTGCCAACTGAAGGGGCAAGATTCGGAAAGCCGGTGTATAAAACTGTGAGTACATTAAGTGAGGAACACTGTATCATAAACTACGACCACCNACTGAAGGGGCAAGATTCGGAAAGCCGGTGTATAAAACTGTGAGTACATTAAGTGAGGAACACTGTATCATAAACTACGACCACCCAGGTGGCTACCACATGGCTTTTTTTTTTGTAGATAGTGTTGTACACAGATTTAAGCTCTCATGTAGTGTTGCCCTTCCGACCAGGAGGTACTTACGGGCTAATTCGCAAAATGATGGGTGTGTGTAACTTATATTTTGGTGATTGAGGTTAGTGTTTAGAAGGAGAGCATGCCGGTTTTAAGGCGTTCCGGCACGCATGATGAGGCAGTCAGGTATGGGCGAATTGTAGAGGTGATGCATGGAAGGTAGTTACTTTAGGGGGCGAAGTTCAAATTTGGTGATTAAGGGGTAATGAGGAATGGTATGATGGTTGGTCCAGCACTACGTCAGCCTTGGTCGGTGCCGTCATCACCTTGGGTTATCTTCCTCTGGGTCGACGAGGACGGCATCTCTTTGCAGGTGCTGAGTAGCGAGCAACAGGCGGCGAGGAAATGAGGTGGGTGGAATGGGGTTGGCGAGTTGGCGAATGAGTGGGTTGTCGATGTGGCGAGAGGAGGAATGATTGAAGTTGTCAGTGAGGTTGGCGAGTGTGACGTAGAAATGAAGGAGGTGAGCGGTGGTGAGAACGAAATGGTGGATGATGGGGAGTGGTAGGTGGAGAATGAGACAAAGTGAGCCGAAGAAGATGTGAGCGAGTGGATGGAGTGTGTGAGTGGTGACGCGAGTCCAGGCTGGGAAGGCGTAAGCGAGGATGGGGAGAATGAATGTACGGAAAACCTGGACACGAACCTCGGCGGGAGTCCCCGAGGATGGACGAAGAACTGGGGCGAGGTGAATCATGGTAGTGTGTGCTTTGGTGGTGACAGAATCGAGATGTGGGATGAAGTTGAAGTGAGAGTCGAAGATGACACCCAGGTACCTAAGGGTAGGTGACCAGGGGATGGGAGTGGTGGCGATTCTTGGTGGGAGATTCCCAGGCATGTGGTGACGAGAGAAGAGAATGGAGGTGGACTTGGAATGATTTAGCCCGATGCCAAGGGCGCGGAGTTGATTATTGAGTGAGGTGAGTCCGCGACTGAGGTGGTCGCTGATGAGGTTTTCGTGGGCGGAGGATGAAAGAAGGCATGTGTCGTCAGCGTACTGAACGACATGGGTTGTGGGTGGGACTTTCAGGTCGGTGATGGAGTGCGAAGAGGAGAGGGCTGAGGACTGAGTCTTGAGGAACTCTGTCAGGAATGTGGCGGGGGTGGGACAATGTGCCATCCACCCGCACCTGGTAGGAGCGACCCTCCAGAAACAAGCAGATGAGGTGGGGTTGAATGTCCATGGAATAAAGGCGAGTGATGAGAAGTTGGTGAGGCATTGAGTCAAAGGCTCGGGCACGGTCGAGGAGTACCATGCCAGTGTGTTGGCGCCGGGCGAACCCTGACAAGAAGACGCGTTCCTTACGGGCAATGGCATGGATGGTAGAGTGATGGGAGCAGAAACCAAATTGGTGGTTGGGAAGGATATTTGCAGTGGCAACTGCATGACTGAGGCGGCGATGAATGATTTTCTCTGCGACTTTTTAAATTATTGGTAGCAGGGAGATGGGGTCTGTATGATGAGGTGAGTTCGGGGGGTTTTGCAGGCTTCGGGATAGGGACGACGATGGCAATTTTCCAGGGTGAGGGGAAGTGACAGTGGATGAACATGGTGTTTATGAGGCGGGTGAGGAATACTGAGGCCTTACGAGGAAGGGCGCGAAGGAGGGGCGCGGGAATCGAATCGGCTCCCGGGCCTGCATTGAGGCGGAGGTGGGAGAGAATGGAGAAGACTTTGGCAGGTGTGGTAAGGCGTAATGAGGGGCGAGCAGGCAGAAGTGGAAGGGTGGCATGGCGAAACAATGAGGGATGATCCTCGTCCTCCAAGGTGTCCGAGGAGGAGAGAGTAGGAGTGGGGATGGAGGCGAAGGTGGTGTGCAGGAAGGCCAAGAGAGCCTCCAATTTCTCGGCTGCCGTCTCAGCTGTGGAGGTGGGTGTGGTGAGGGGAGGAATGCAGGTGGGGGTCGCCTTAAGGCGGCGGAGATGTGCCCAGAGAGAGCCATTGGAGGATTTGAGAGATTGGAAACGCACCATCTCCTGATCGGCCTTCCACTATCGGACCAACCGCGGGCACCAGCCCCGCAGGAGGAGGTACGACCTCCGATCCTG
>NQII01002333.1:9189-38862 GCA_002778355.1 Clitarchus hookeri
GTGGTAGGGGTGAGGGGTGTTCGTGGCCCCCACTTTCAATTGGTCAGCCGTTTTCTCAGGCGTGAAGCTAGAGGTGCTCTTGCTTGGCTCTGCAATTTCCAATTTCTCCCACTTTCCTATGTATTTACGTAGCGCTTTCCAGGTGCTTCGGCGATATGCCAACTCTTACTCGGCACAACCTTGACACATGTAACTGCGATCCGTTCTGGCTGTCCACGTGCCTTGTGACACGTGTCAACTGGTAGGCGCTCGCGAAGGGGGTCAGCGAGGCTTCTACTCCAAAATGCATTACACGTCAACCAGTTGCAGCACATGTAGCATCACCCAACAAAGATTTGATTCCTGCTACAGTACCAGAGCAATAGCTCAGAACCCTGACGCTGGAAATTAGCTCACCAATTTATATCAAAATCCAGGCCTCAACATAAGATAATCACACCTCCTAACCACACTCATTAGCTATACTGGAAGTTTTTCAATTTTCCCGCCCCACCCTAGTTTGCCACCCGGCCGCTAGGTTTACTACTAACAGCGCCCTTCCACCATACTGCAGTCTCCTACAACTCGCTGCCTGAGGAAGGTGGCTTTGCCAGCGCAACGTTGTGATCACGCAACCGCGTGAAAAAAGTGTCATCCTTCTTTGTGTGTGTGTGCGCCTGTCGACAAGTACTACACTGTGAGTACTTGAATTCCTGACCTTTTATATATTNTCAACATAAGATAATCACACCTCCTAACCACACTCATTAGCTATACTGGAAGTTTTTCAATTTTCCCGCCCCACCGTAGTTTGCCACCCGGCCGCTAGGTTTACTACTAACAGCGCCCTTCCACCATACTGCAGTCTCCTACAACTCGCTGCCTGAGGAAGGTGGCTTTGCCAGCGCAACGTTGTGATCACGCAACCGCGTGAAAAAAGTGTCGTCCTTCTTTGTGTGTGTGTGCGCCTGTCGACAAGTACTACACTGTGAGTACTTGAATTCCTGACCTTTTATATATTTCTAAGAGTGGTGGTGGTGAGGCTTACTTATTCTGCATTGCTGTGTTTACACTGTAGCTAGTAGGTCAGGTTTTCTGTAGGCCACTCTTAGCTGCTTCAGATTAGGTATACATTGCTCATGATTATGCTATTGGAGGAATTAAAGAGGGTTGATGAATAGCACAGAAGTCACTATGTAGGGTACTGCAGGGGTGAAATCGTCTTGAGGGTGATGGTTGTGTTAAAGATAGTAGCAGGCTGCAGTTTCACATACATTAATTTGTTGTGGAGGTTAGAGGCTATTTTAAAACCAACTTGGGTTTTGAAACCAGGTTTTATGTTTGTAGTGAGAACACCAGGAATTTGTATTCGGAATTGAGGATGGTTCATAGTTTTGACGTGTAACATTGATTATAATGGCGGCGACGACACTGTCACACAAGGGTTCTATAGTACCGGTCAGAGGGACTGGCTAACTTACTGAGGTGAAGTGTGGAATTAATTACTGCCTGCTATTGGTCATCCTGCTGTGGTATAGGTTGGTGTGGGTGGCCCTGTGGCACGGCACAAAGTCAGTTGTGGTGATTACGGATATACGCACTGATGGTGTGGACGAAGGCACTCTTTTACCTGCAAGGGGCGTCGTCAGCTCGCCGGCAATGTTATGGGGTGGCTGGAAGAGGGAGCTAGGGGGAACTGGGAGGTGAGGGCTCTCCAGTTGTCGGGCTGCGTGAGCTCGGTCATGCGGAGAGGGCCTGCTGAGGGCAGATTGCACTGGGGTGCAGAACAATTGGCTACGTTTAGAGACAGTAGCTGCCCTCTTAGCTTTCCACCTTGCACCACTTTGGGTGAAGGGCATACGGTTTAGGTACTACGGTCTACCAGACTAAGGAAGAGCAGACTATGAGTTCCCTAGGTAAGAGTGCAGCCATGTTGGGGATAGGCCAATCAGAATCAGACCTGTCACTCCAACTGGCAAAGATGATAACGCAGTGGATGGAGAGGGTTGGCTGATCTGGATGTCTAGCCGCTTCGTGGAGAGTGTTACTAGTGGTTGGGACTCTGACATACGTGTGCACCAGGTACCTTTGCGTACCTGGTCCACAGTATGGGTGGCGGTCTAACGGGTATGTATTGCGACGTACATGCGTCTGGTTAAGGGTAGCCCGCAGTCCTAAACTAGTTTCGGCAAAGATGTTTCAAGATGCGTCTTCTGCTTTTCCTTAGTAGGTTTGACATCTACGGGGATGGAAGTCACAATAACCCTAGAATAAGTACTCTGGGTTAGGTAATATTACGTGTTTATTCCCCAGAGTAATAGACACGGTGGCCCGTACTAACTCCTAGCTATCAATGAGCTGTAACTGGCGGAAGTAAGCTACAGTAAACCAGGTGAAGGGGACCTGGAGCTGAACTAAACAAGAGCAGAAAAAGGTTAGGTAGTTTTGATAAAACTGACCCTAACTAATCTATGCTGTTGTCCAGAAGGGACTTGTGCTTCGCTACCAAAGTGGTAGTGAGTGTATAGGGAGAACAAAGACTTCTTCGGGGGTTGCTGGGCGTAGGTCTAGAAGTCTTCTGGAAGGTAGCGGTGGTCCTTTGTGAGGAAGGCGGTAAGCAGAGAGCTACACCACTCAATGTGGTGGAGCGAACTGCAGAGTATCAACTGGCGTTTTGGAGCTGTGCACTTGCGTACATAGATTGCTGGCTGTGGGTCCTTCGGCTGGTCGGGTATATTAGGGCTAGAGCTCCTCCCTTAGCGGCGCAGGTCGCATTCTCTCGGGGGAGGCTGGAAGAGCAGTTTTCCTTGTGTGTAGGTTGCATTACTCCCGTGAGCTTAGGGACGCTGCGGGGTTGGCTTCTTTCGCACGCGGGGGTAATTACCGGACATGTGACGTCCGACTTAGTGGCATAGACGGCCTCGGCTGCCGTGTCATTGGGTGCCCCTTGCCTAGAGGTATGTAGGTTGGCTCTGGAAGCAAGTCGTCCTGGTTTCAAACCCCGCTCAGGGTGACGTGACGTCACGTGAAGATGAGGCGGATTCGTATTCAATAATTATGTCAGTACGCATCACGCGTCAGTTTATTGAGGTCTTCTATGTATGGGACAGCCAGGGGGATATTGATTATTATTGATTGGTTTGTGTTGGTTTTAGAAATGGATTTCTGAATCTGTTTGTGGACAAGGGGCTGGGGTTTGATTTAACCTGCACTAACCAAACTTTTTTCTGGCCACCATCTTGGATTACATTTTTCTTGTCACATTTGTTTTATGTAATGCTCTTACCATTCCATATCCACCATCTTGTTTGTGTGTCATTTGGTTTTTTCTGCTAACTACTCATTCTGTCGCCTGCGCTCCACTTCCTCGACCTGCCATATTTTTGTTAAACTGATAAATTTTTTCACTTGTGTAGAACTCGTGTTGAACTTAAAATAATTTTCACCTTTTTAGGACTTAGAAGGAATTTCACCTCTATTCCCATTACTATCTCGAAGTTGTCATCTTTGTAGGACTTAAACAATTTTTACTTCTAGTAAATCCGCTTGCCCGTTAATTACGCTCACATTGACCCTCCATTAATAAAGGTATTGACCCTAAATACTATAGATATGCCAGTTATGTTGCCCCCATGTAGGAAAACTCTGGCTATTTCAATGTATCAGAGATGGCACTGTGTCACAAATATGGAAATTTACTAGAGTGCTGTTTGTCACGATACCATGATGGCACATATTGCCCTTTCCTAACAGCTAAATCGCTTATCATTCCTTGTAGGAGGTAGTGCTTTGCATCTCAGAAAAGAGCGTAAAAATACAATCAAACAATGTCAAAACCTCAGTTTTTTTAATGTTCATAGTGCCTTTTACCTCCGATGCACAGATTTGTTCACATTGTTTGTTCACGTGCGTTTGCCTATGTTGTGAGACCGTAGGGTGTAGGTTGTTTACTTTTAACTGAGCACTCTTGAAAATCCTGCTATGGATTCACTTTTATGCTCTCCTTCCACCATATGTAAAATTAAAGGTTGCCTTCATAAACTTGATCACTTGATTCATGTGTCATCCAAGTGAAACAGTGGAATTGCTAGGAAGGTAGATATGTTACTAATATGCTATTTATACTGTTTCATGTATAAAACAAACACTATAGTCTATTCGTGGTGTATTCACTCTTATTAAATCAAACCTTTGAAAAACCACCCCATGTATGACGTGTTTTGTTGTCTCCTGAATATGTCACTCATTACAGAAGTTTTTTACTTCTGTTGACATTGAAGGAATTTTTTTTTGTGGCTAAGTTTAAATTTTACTTATATTTTATTTATAAATTATGTTTTTTAATTATAATTAACACAAATGAAAACCAGGAGAAAATAGGTTTGTTGACAATGCCAAGTAAGAAATAGTTCTCATGCAAAATATTATGAAACTGAGTGTGCACGAATGTGGTGGGTTGTCACCTGGGTGTAATTTCCTAAACTTGGTTAAACATTGTTTGCACATGGCAGAGGTATAGCCTGAAAGTAGATATTTAGCAGGGCTTCAGAAAATTTGGAAGTAATCAGGAATGGACTATAACTTGAGTGACCATTAATTTAACATTACATTTTCAATACAATCTCAAGCCTCATTTTTTATTAATATGCTACCTACTTAACTGTGTGAATGCATGCCAGTATGTACTGTAGCAGATTTGTGGTCACGGGCAGTGTTTTTTTTCAAAGGTTGATTTCAAAAGTAGATCGCTTTACCATCAGAAACTTAATGTTTTTCATCTTAACCAAAAAATTTTTATTTTGATTTGTACCCTCCTACCCTTTATCGTTAGTAAGGTGAGATTTAGAAAGTACATATTAATTTCCTCACAGGCATCAGAATAAATGTTTAATGTTAATGTACATATTCAGTTGTATTTTTTCAACTTAAAAACCTGTATGTAAATACATAAATAATGCTGCTAAAAAAAAAACGATGTAGTACAGTAGTTACATTTTGGTTATGACCTTCAAAAATTTTGAGAGTGGAATATCGTATTTTGCAGACAGCAGTGCCTGTCCCAGCCCCTGAAAATGGTGTCATTGAAGAGCGATATGTGGAAGATGGTGCAACTGTCAAGGCTGGACAGAAGTTGTTCAGACTTAAACTTGGTACGTATTTATTGTCGAATGCTGGAAACTTTCTACACAACCTTATTATTATTTTTTATAGTTATTTATTTATATATATATATATATATATATATATATATATATATNACTACTTCCATTGGAAAAGCTTACAGTTATGTATATAATGCAGAAGTTTTTATCATTGGAAGGTGAATTGTGACAAAACAATACAAAAAAGCAAACTGAGATATGAACTGCTAATTGCACACGGGTGGTTCTTTTTACTTCTAAAGTGTTTCAGTTGTGCTTAGTTTTATAAATGATGATGGTAATGTATTTTCTTTGAAAGTAAATGATAAAAATTCATTTTTTTTTATTGAAATTAAATTTTTTGAATATATTCAGTTGCTATATTGAAAATAAAAATTATTTAAGATGCACCTTTATCAGCGAATTTAAATTACCACACATTCAAATAGCTTCACCCCTAGTTAAAAGTTTATTTTTGTAGGCATATAAGAATTTTTTGATCATTTGATATCCACGAAAACTGTTTGCCAAGCTCCAGTTGATATAATTAGAAGCACTTAAAAATCAGATCTTGGTCAATTTTCACTTTTGTGTGTCTATGAAATGTTAGACATTTTCTTAGTTTGGAATGTAAACTTGGACTTGAACATCAAGGTAACTGTGTAAACCAGCATATTAGACATACCTGTGTGTGCAACATTAGTGTGCGTGACATTGAATGCGACATAATTAATTGAAACATGATGCCACTGATTACATATGGGTCTTCTCAGGTTTTGTATTGAGGTTGCAAAACATTGGCACTGGGCATGGGAGCATTTGTCGTGCATTTATATTTTTTAACATTTCTGAGGTGACATCATTTTTTTTTTTTAGTCAGAAAAAAAGTGTTACTGTGGAAACATTGGAGAGAATTATACATTTTACTTAATGACTGGGTGCAGTAGAACGACATTGCCATATATCATTTTTTCTGTTGCGGTATTTTTTAATCAAAATTGTTTGGCTGGTAACTTTTGGTGGAATTTTGGCTCTATGATTTTGAAACATCAAATGTGTTCGATGACTCTTGTACAGTGCATTCATTGCCTTACTTTTGTAATTGAAAGTAATTTGTTCTCTGGAAAAAAAATTTTATAAAATTTTTATGCGGTTTAGTTTGTATGCATCCATAGCACTTCTTGTGGATCTCTTGTCATGTATTTTACATACAAATGGTGTCTGCTTTAATAGCTACATTAATATGTAGCTTTTTTCGAGCTAATCAGATGTCGTTATGGTGACATGGACAACACTTATGCTTGAGTTCTGTTGTTGCAAGACCTATACTGAAAGTCACTTATGTCATGAAAATAGTTTTTGTTGTGGTATTAATCTAGTGTTTTATTAACAGTGTATTATTTGTACTACTAGGGCAGTTGCGTTTATAAGGAAATTCATTTTCTGTTGTTGGCCTTACTATCTTCTGTGTTTCATTTTCAGCTGCATATTTGTGGGATAAAGTATATAGTAAAGCTAGTGTACGTCTCTGTGTATTGAAATAAATTTCTTTATGTCCTTATCTCGTTTCTGTAGTAGTATTCTCAAGACATCCCCATGAGTAATCAGTCTATTTGACTGCTTGTTAGTAAATGGTTTGTCTGAGGGAAAAATCTCCTTCTTGGGACACTTATAGTAGTTCACACCAGAAGAGTTTCCAGGCAGGAGACCTAGGTACCTTACAGATGTAAGTTCTAAAAGGACTTGCTTGCTGGTTGTACTTAGACCAGCTGCTGCTCTTTTGGTTCCCTTCTACTAGATGTGCTACCAGGGCTTCAAGAGAATGAGGCTACTGGGGTCATTTGGTTGAGTGGTTATTATAATTTTCCTGAGCTGCAGCGACATGGGTTTCCTGATGATTTCTTTCAGTTCATTGTGTAAGTATTAGTTGGATGTGATTGGAGCGCTTCCCACCTTGGAGTATCAATTGACCAGGTTTGGGTTGGTGCAGTGTTGTCGTGCAGCAATGCCTGGGAGCGCGAATTTCGCTTGCTAGGCGTGAGGGATTCCATCATGTTGTCTCAAAACACTCACATCACCTATCTGGAGTCCTGTATGCCCCAGCGTTAATTTGTCTCTCACTCTGGGGTGTGAGGTTTCAGCCCATGAAAATATGGTGTGAGTTGAGTATCGGTACGTTGTTTTTTGACATTAGCACATTTATTGGGTCCATTTATGTAATTTGGTGGGATGTTGGCTCTTTAGATGGATCCTCTTCCTATCGAAGTTTGATGCAGGAATCCTCTCTTACAGAATGCGTAGGTTGATGCCTCTAATGCTCTATGCTGCTAGTTTCTGGGGTACCAGTTCCACAATCTCTTCTCAGCACTTCCCGATAATAGTGTCTGTTTCTTCCTGCCATGGTGGTCAGAATATTGTGCGAGAACTTGTGCTCTTTCATGAAAAGATTTGTCTACAGTATGCAGTATGACTTCATTGCGGGACGTGCATGTTAATGCTATTGTTATCTGTGCTGCTGATCTCTAGGGTGGCAGTTTCACAATCGACTCCAGTATTTGCTGCTGTCCATTTAATTCCCTTTCTGTGGGTAACTGGGGCATAACTAGTGTGAGAGTTACGTATGTGATGTGTTAAAAACTTATTGTATTTATTAGTGTTAATTTTTTTAAGGTAATGGTTTTTCTGTTATTAAAAACTCAAAATTGAAAGCTGTGGATTTAATTTCATATTTTACATTAAATTTGTTTTTATTTGCTGTGTTGTTATTTCAAGTTGAGTTATGAAGTTCTTATCATTTCTTATTTTAGTCTTCTAGCTACAGTGAAATTCCTTATACTTTTCAATCAGATGACCAAGGAAGAAATGTTGCAATCTGCAACTGTAAAATAAGGGAAAGTTATGTATTAGCATTAGATGGTGCAAAGAAAATTGGTTTATAATACATATCTAAATATGGTACCGTTTCCTGTGTCTCTCTTCATCAGCATTCTAAAATGCTGCCACCATTTCTCCACCACTCTTGCCTCTTTGTACATGCAGCTATTGCTTAGATAATTATTTACTTATCCATCTCTTTTGTGGCCTTTTTTTTTTGTCTGATTTCTGTATATGTATTTCATTCAACCCATCATTTTTTCTATTCTCTGCATAAGGCCACATCATATTCTAGCTGTATCTTTTGTTTTATTCAAGTCCTTTTCCTCTGTTCTTCGTTAGGTAAACAAACTCATTTCTAATCTTGTTTCTTATTGTTATTGCCAATATACTCTTCATAAACTTCATTCTTCCCATCATTTCTATTTACTGTGCAACTTCAATTTTATATGGTATAAACTTACATGTCAGCACTCTTAAAAAATATTTTTGTAAGCCAATTGTTTTACTCTTCTGTACAATACAACTCTTTATTTCCTTTCATATTGGTGCTCTGCTTTTGTCTTCTTTCTTAAGTATACTTAGATGATTAGTTTAAAAAGTGTTTAACTGTATTCATTAATTGTACGATGAGCTAGTGACTTGGGTCTTATGATATACAGTATGTTGTGACATGTACATGTGATCTTTGTTCCAGGTGGTGCCCCAGCAGCGAAACCCACGGAAGCTGCTGCCCCTGCACCACCCCCTCCCAGCCCTAGCGCTGCAGCCCCTCCACCACCAAGTGCCATGCCCTCACCACCCTCTGCAGCCCCTCCACCTCCCCCTCCGCCACCATCAGCCCCCNGAGTCGGCCACAGTCAAGCTGCCACCCCCCGACCCCACCAAGGAGATCTCCGGCACTCGAACTTCCCACCGCGTTAAAATGCCTCGTATGCGGCTGCGCATTGCTGAGCGCCTCAAAGAGGCTCAGAATACTAACGCGATGCTCACCACGTTTAATGAACTTGACATGTCGTAAGTTCAATTTTGTCAGTGTGACCATAGGATTTTTATTTGAATTATATCAGTAAACTGAATGTAAAAGTATAAACAATGAACGTGGTTTAGTTTGTAATATCACCCTGTTTTATGTTTTTTTATAAAACTTGCAAAATTTTAATTTAAAAAAAAAATATATATTAATAGTAATTTAATTTGAAAAACTGTACATACAAACATTTTTAAAGCTAAAATCTTAAAAGCAGAAATACCGTATTTTATCGCATATAAGTCGCACATTTTATTTTTAAAAAATTATTGAAAACTCGGGGGTGTGACTTATAAGTGAGAAAAATTCCTCCAGCCCCGCACTAACGTTTCATTTACTATGAATTCACGGCCCGCGTCTCGATTTCCAAACTCTTCGGCGAACAAAATCACTTTCATTTTGAAACCTGCGGTGTAGGTACATCGCTTTTCCATCAAGAAACTGTCGCACTTCTTCACTGCCACAACATGAAAACAACACTACGTGCGGCGCAAAGACGTGCAAGTTACTGCTAACATTTGGTACTTAAGAACCAACACTAATGTGCTGCTATCTCTTACGCTCCACAGAAAACTTTTGGAAATAATAGATTGTCTGTTATTGAGCAAGAATCGATTCCTTTTAATTCTTTTAAAATATTTTTTTCTCTTAAGGATTGCGAAGGGAATTACGTAACGGAAATATTCAAATGCCTTTCTATATTTTGCACGTTTATTTTAAACTTACAAAGATAAACTGCAGAAATAATGGTTAGGTTTTTGCTTTTAACATAAATCGTTAGAAATATTTGAAATATATAAAAAGAAAGCTCGATAAAATTTTTGTCGTAAAAATATCACTTCAAATTAAATTACATGTTTATAAGTTATTTCTTTTTTCCAATAAATATATAAACTCCGGCAGTCAGGGCTGCATCTCGAGCGCTATATCAGAACATTCCAGACGAACTACGTCCTACAAACTTGCGGCGCGCTGTGTCTGCGCTGTACGCTTGGCAACACCGCTTGCTTGCAAGGACACAGCTGCCACACGACCTTCGCCAAGGTTGCGTGCATCAGCCATCCGTGGCGCAGGCCGTGTTGTACAGGATTTACAACAAAGATGAGCGCGACCTATAAACAATAAATATTTTTTTTTTTTTAACATTCTTTGAAAATAATGGTGCGACCTATATGCGCAGGCGACTTATATGCGATAAAATACGGTATACTAAGGAAGAGAGCGAGCTGCACAGTATTAAAGTAAAGTGAATTTTTCTGTTCTGTTAGATTTATGCTTTTTGATGATATTTTTGTTGTTTTGTGAAGTTTGAAAATATGTGTAGTTACAGTTTTGCATGTGTAGTCACAGATTTGCATTTATTTTGTAACAAATACGTAGTTTTTACGAATAACAGTTAAATTTGTGTTTTGTGTAAATATCCACCAGTTTCTCATGAAAGCATGTGAAGAAGTTTGGTAAAGGGTGATGTATTTACTTATGTTTTTCTTTGATGGGCAACAAATACTGTGCAGACTCTTTGTTGTATCATTGTATTTTTTTTTTTGCAGGAGTATAATGGAGTTCAGGAAAGCAAATTTGGAGGCATTCCAAAAAAAGTACGGCATTAAGCTGGGCTTTATGTCTCCTTTCCTTAAGGCTTCGGCTTATGCCTTACAGGATCAGCCTGTGGTGAATGCTGTCATAGAGGAAAATGAGATAGTGTACCGAGATTATGTCGACATATCAGTCGCTGTGGCAACTCCAAAGGTAGACAGCGTGCCTCATTTTTTATTTTTGTTGTTTTTACGTTCAGAAATATAATATTTTTGTTAGGGCTGAGCTGATACAGATTTCTACCGGTACCAATATGACCTATATCTTATTGCTGATATTATTGATACGATAACCGATACATAAGGCCCCCTGAAAGTGGTAAATAAATTTTCCAAATTTTGTCATAAAAAACTGTTAAAAACAGTACAAAAAATTCTCTTAAAAACATTAAGGTGGTAAATAAAAACATTTAAGTGGTAAATAAAAACTTTACTGTTCATCATGAATGTTTGAAAATTCAGTGCAAAAACTGAAAAACAATGAAATTGTGTCTTGTAGGTAATTAAACTGGAAATAATTCTTAAAAAAAAAAAAAAAAAAAAAAAAAGATTTTCACATTTTACATTACTAACTACTAAAAAATTATATATTAATTCACATTAAAAATATTATTTGATGATTACATTTTGACACAGTACTACAAAATGTAAAAAATACAGTACAGAAAAATATATATACATTTTTGCGCAAACAGAGTTCACTACCGAAGCAAGTGTCAAATTAATAAATGCCAATATATGCAGATACAAAAAATTAAGACTTCTAACTTAAGAACGAACTCACACAATAATTCACCACTAAGTTTTGAAAATGAGAATACCAAATCCTATCATAAAAATGAATATATCTTGTTCAGAACAGTGTAAATTTACATGCTAGCACCAAAGTATTTGGCAAGCTTTAGCTCAATGTTGTTCGGTTTTAGACCTGTCCGCAAATCAGTTAAAATGTGTCTATATGCAGAGAAAGCCCGCTCACTGTCTGCATTTGATGTGGGAATCCACAGCATGGACACAGCTTGTGACACAAAAGTTGAATGTTGCTTACGTAGACCATACAAAACATTGAGGACATTAGTAGTTTGACCTTATTTAAAAATTTATGGAACTTGCTGCAGAAAAGCAAGATAGCCTTGCAGGAATTCTGTCTGCGCGAGTGTGTTCAGCAAAGGGAGATTTCCTACAGACGCAAACAATTTTTCATCAACAATGTTGTTTGTTATATTTCTGACACCAAATAGTTGCAAAAAATTGTTTTGCAGTGTCTTTATCCTTAAGACTGTGTAGTTTGGAGTGACACTTCAAACCCTAATTATTTAGGTCTTCCTTAATTGCACACTGCTTGACCTGTGTTGGCAGTTGAGCAATAGCAGCAGAGGTTTTTTCTCTAAATGTGCCTCTGCTAACTACCGTAAAGGTGTTCTCTAGCTCTGATAATGAGTATAATTTGTGACATAGGATGTACTGTGAGCTCTCAAGTTCCACAATCTTCTCAATAAGTGCAGTGCAGTGTTCTACTAAAAACAGTGCATAGCACTTCACGGTGTTACGCTCTGTGATGCTTAAGTTGTTGAAATAGTTTGTAGCACTACCCTCAGCTTCAGTTTGCTGTAAGAATTCAATCATATCTTCAAGATGTTGTGCAATGCACTCAACAGAATGAAACCAGGAGTTCCACCTGGTCATCACTGGTACTGGGAAGATGGTTCTTCTTTTCCCCACCAGGATACTTTTCCTTCAGGAAAGATACATATCNGGATACTTTTCCTTCAGGAAAGATACATATCCATGTTTTCTCTTAAAGAGTATTGAGAAATGCTTACTTGGCATTTTGAACACATGAATTCAATTGTGGCAGTGAAACACTCCACAAACTAGCTACAATATTAAGTTGATGTGCCCAGCACTGAACATGAACAATACTTTTGGAAAATATCACCCTCGAAGAGTCCATACATTCAGTCATGTAGCGTCCAGTCTCACTAACCACTGCTACAACATTTTCATATTTAATTTCATACTGTGCTACCACATACAAAATTGCTCGTGAACACTCGGTGCCATTAGCATTCTCCAGTTCTTTTATGCCACCTACTAACACATGTTGTTTACCAATGTCTGAAAGAACACATATCAAAACAACAAATATGCAGCACCCCATTTTTTTTTGTTGTTTCTTCACACATGATGCAAACTTTCTTGTTTTTTAAAACCTCCTTTAATTGAGTGAAATGATCCTCTCCGATTTTCGGGACATAATTTTCCCTCAGGACCTGGGCTGTTGGAATATCTCCCGAACCTGACATAAAAGTGAGAAATTGGATAGACCTACTTCTTTGTTTATTTTTAAAACCTAGTAATTCCATCTAATTAACACAAGCTTGTAAGGAAAATTCAGACAAATTGCTGTAGTTTCTGGTTTATATTTGTAATCAATGTTTTATAGCAATAGAAAAGGGAACCTAAAAATTTGACACTTAGGCCTATATTGGAAACGTGATTTCAAAGCACTAAATAAAAATTGTTGGTTTATGACATTTATTATATGTTGATTTTATAGTAACCTATGAAGATAGAAATTTCTTATAAAGTGGGAAGACATTGTCTGCATCACTGTGCAAATACATAAACAAAAAATACAGATAGAAGTAAACCCTCCATTTATATGCTTACCTGGTACATATTTTCGAAGCCAATTTTTCAAGGACTCTCGTCTGCCTTTTCAATAGGTACGTTGGCTGCGAGCAACATCGTGAAGTCTATTATAAACTCTTGTTTATTTTGTTTCATTGTCCGACTTCTATCAATTGCGCTAAAAATGCTCGGTTGTTTTGGGGTGCTATTATTTTTTTGGTAGAATTCTTTTTTTCGTTTGTGCGAATCATCTGGTACGTTTTTTGCACGTGTCTTTGCGTTGCCATTCAACACGACTGTCGCAGTATTTACACATCATAGTTTTGTTTTGTTCATCAAATATGAAGAAACCATCACTTTTATAGTTCCAGTTCATGCAAGGAAAGAATTTTTGGCATATTAAACAAATGTCCTAGTATTAAAATAGGTTAACACACGTAACAGGAACCCACTCAAAAACAAATAGTAGAGTAAATACCAAATAAATACAGTGCAAACTAGTGTTGTCAACTTAAGTGTATAAACTATACTAGGCAAAGAATTAAGAAGCACCAGGAACTATTCTTTTTTTAAAATACGAAATAGTAATGATTTCGACCTTGCACAACAGAATAATTGAAAATTTTATTATTAGTGTTTACAAATATACATCCTGCATATAGTATTCCACAGATGGTATCACGACTTGAGACAGTAAAAAATATGTGACACAAAATGGCGTCTATCTATGTGCATTTGTGGCGCGGCGGCAGGTGTGTGAACTACGTAAGATATCTTTCTCTTGTACAGCAGCGTAATTATTTTCTCATGTGCGGCATCTATGGCCGAGCTCCAACAGGTTTACTTTTTACGCGTGCGCGATAAAGGATATTTTGTTTTTGAACGTGAGTGAACAAATTATTGCACGAGTGAAAAGCTATTCATTTGTCCACTTTTTTTACCCCCTTACAAATTAAGTTAAAACATTAAAATGTACTCTATGGCCAATTTCTGAACATGCTTTGGGGTAAAAAAATTTTAAATGCCAATATCTTGTAAATAAGTTGCACCCCACTTTCTGTATTCATTTTGTTTTGTAAAAATGTACAGCCTATAAATGCCGAAATACAGTATTTCGCCACCTAGTGTTAAAATGTGAGTGCGTGTTTGCTTTGCAATACTGTAAACATAATTTTACTGAAAAACGTGACTTTTTTTTTAGCGCATTGAAATCCAATATGCCATATTTTGCCTAAAAATTAAATTTTGTGACTATTTCGCATTTATTGTCATTTATTCGCGATCGCGAAAAGTCCATGACCCTACCAATACAGTTATATTGGAAGAGGACAACTTGGACGCAAACAACTGTAGTTCTAGTACATGGCTGCCACCAGCCCTGAAGCTGAAATCCTGGTTCTTATATATAAAATTCCTGTAAAATCCTAAAATAATTTGGTAAATCCTGTAAAATCCTTGAAATTTAAAGAATTGGCAAAATACAGAAAAAAGTGGATATGAAGGAAGCTTACCTATTTAATGTAATTTTTTTTTGTGGAATGTGCAAACCATGGTAATAATTTCTCCACTCACATTAATACTTTTGTTTATACAACAACCGTATTAGCGATAATTTTCATTTCCTCTCCATTGTGATATCGATGCCAAACGCAAAACACCGTCACCAAATTCGGATTGCATGCGCAAAAATGGCAAAGCGCAGCAAAGGTTCTTTTCAATAATGGCCTCGGTTTTCACACGCGATCATACAGCCAGGAACAGAAATATGTAAATAACTGTATACCTGTGCCAGTGAATGATTAAGCGAAATATTTTGAACGTACGCTATTGAATCAATGGTGTATGTCTAAATATGTCGCTTAATTATTCACCTCCGTTGCAAGAATTTTTCAAACAAACGCGTCAGTGAAACTGACACACATCGCTGCGGGTGCTAGTGTTGCATGTACGCAGCAGGCATTTTTAGTAAAGTGCTGTGTGCATGCAAAATATGTGGCATGTGAAAAAAAGAATTTTGTATACTTTTTACGTGTATCAATGTATTGCTTTTTGAAGTGAAATACTTTGACTTGTATCAACGTATCGCTATTTTGAAGTGAAATTCGATCAAGCGTTGTGTAGACGACATTTGCATGATTTATGTATTATTAACGGCCATGGATATTCGCTCTGGAGACAAAAATTTCACAGTTACGAACGTAATATATTCGGGTAAATGGAGGTAAACATGCAGTTGTTTTACTGCTCTTTAAGTGCTTTGGGCAAAAATTGTTAACATTTCTTTGTACCGTATAGTTTTGATACACTTAATAATCATTTAGATAGATTTTACTCGCTATTTAAACATTAGTATACAACACAGTTGAGATATAAAAGATCGCAAGAAATTACTTTGTACACCTGAGTGGTATATATTAGAATTATTTCACAGAGATTTCCTAGAGTTAAAAATCCGTTAAAAGTTAAAACTTATAAAATCCATTAAAACGGCAGGCTTGGCCTAGTATAGAAATGTTTAGAGGTGCTAATTTTTTAATCCTGCTGTCAACTCAGTCCTGTATTTTCCTAAAATGCCAAATTTTACAGACATTTTAATACCACAACTGTCGAAAATTCAGGTTTGTTTGTTCTAACAGTAATTCCATTGTTTGCAAGTATCGTAACTTTTCTTCAGATGTACTCTGCATATCCATTATTTGCATGTTACTGTAACCTCTTCGGACGTCGTACTCCTCTGGCGAACAAAGATGAAAAATCATGCACAATGCAGTGGAAATTTGTAATAGATTTTTAACATAAGAAATCACTAGATATTTCCAATTTATAATTTGGCATTCAGATTTTGTAAACAAAGAGTGTTTGGATCAGAGATAATATAATACGGGGAGACTGTTAAATCATATGTATTTGGAAGTTTCTTCAACTTCTTGTGACTCGTGCTGCTATCTGGATTTTTTTCATAAAATTATTTTGACCTGTTGGCTAACATGTAACATTTATGGTGTATTGCATGTAAATATAAAAATTATATGTAACTTTTATTTCAATTCAAATCACTATTTTTGGGAGTAAATTGGTTTAAAGTTACTTTGATCTACCAAAAGCTTGAATTTTTCTATGTACACAATTTTTTTCTTTTGTGTCTTGGTTCACGCCATGGGGAAGGAAAATAGAATATTGATAAATATAAAATATCTTGATGTTCTGTGCTACGTGTATTTAACATAACGTGTTTGCATTTTATAATATTGCCATGCAAATGTGTGTGTGCGAGTAATAATAAGGCGTAATGGTAAATTTTGATGTTTTAAGTTTTTATTACTGATGGTGTAAGGTTAATGTTGTCATTGGTATTATCGGTAATCAATATCGGTAAAATTATCACCCAATATTTTTTGATCCTATAACTTTAATATTGGCTGAATATGATATGACATTACATATCTGTATCGGCCAGCACTACTTTTTGTTTTAGCTAATAATTATTTTTCAACAGAGAAAATACACATCCATGCACTGGGACAGACAGAGTTTTTAGAATTTACCCATTAAGGTGTTCTTGTTCGTGGGAGCTGTGGTTTTGTGATTAGACCACTCACCCCCCTCCAAAGTGAACTAGGTCCAATTCCTGGTGGAGTTGTCATGGATTTTTGCATGGTGTTACCATTGGCTGCTAGATGCTTTGGGGGCACTCCAGATTCCTCCTTTTTTTGTGTTCTGTTGCCCCACCATTTCCATCTCACTTGACCTTCATTGGAGCACAATTTGTCTAATTTTGACATAAGTTCAGCACTGTTAATGATACAATCCATGTTAATTCTATCATACTAGGAGTGTGCAGGGAAATAGCTTGCTTTTACAAAAATTTTGGTTGGAAAATAAAATTTTGAATTCACCTTTGGTGTAACTAATTACTAACATATACTATTCATGAATTGCAAATGCTCAAATAGTTTTGTTGCAACCTAGTTATATCAGACGGATTATGAAAGAAACATGTAACTCTCTCATCACACAGCAAATTCATATGTATTCAAAACAGTGAAAAGTAACTATAGGATGTGTTTCCTGAAACTCATGAGCTTGACGACGTCATGGCAGCAGAGTGTGAATACAACTCAGAAAATAAACACACACATTCTGATTTTTTTTTATTGCATACCTATAAAAAATTTTTTATACTAAAAGTATTGGATCTTCATTATTATTGTACACCATCTGCTGCTGAGTTGCAGTTTATTTCCACTGCTGGATGCACAGAAACAGGAGCTGCCAGTAATAGTATGAGTTACACTCTCTGCTTTAACCTCTCCTTCGTTTTCAAGCCTGCAAATTTGTGACTGTTTGGGTGCTGTTAAAAAAAAAGTTTAAAATATCATTATTTGCAAGGTGTTTGGCTTTCATTGGACATTTTTGTAATAGTGCTGTTATAACCTAAATTTTTTTTTTCCTTTTTGGTTTTTATATTTGGATTACATTTTGATTTCTTTTTACTGGCTCTTATGTACCGTATTCACCCGAAAATAAGACAATAGTTTTCACTTTAAACTGTATTTATAAACAGAATGGGGGACGTCTTACAATTGACAGCAAACGGTTTCGACCTACATGTAAATACTTATAATTTTCATATAAATATAGACACACTAAATATAATGTTAAATATAATCCAGTTATATCTAAACTTCCCCATTTACATTACGGTTATAGCATTAACCTACTGCTGCTATGTAAATAATTACAGCCATTTGGAATTCAAAACATGAAACTCAAAGATAACATGGTACGAAAGAAGTGTGCACTTTTTACACTTTCATACCAAGGCCGTGTTCGAAACTACCAGTGGTCTGCAGTAAACGATGCATTGTTTTGGTTTCATAAGGGTGGCACTATCTGTACATAGTTATTTCTTTCAAGTGTTTAGTATCTATGTTCATATTGTTATTTTAATCTATGGTCGTGTTGTTTCTAACACTATAAACAAAACAGAAGTTTGTAAACATTAATCTGAAAATATTTTCTGAAAGAAAAGAGTTAAAATAATATGCCATATACAGTATTGTTTTTAATGTCTTAAAACAATTAAATACTAACGTTTATTACAGTGTGCATTTATATACTCTGTGCGCGTTCAGGCCTAGATTTTGATTCATGGCATGGGGAAAAAAAGGGAGAGGGGGGGCAGTTTCTTGCCATAATCTTGGGAAACAGTATTAAATTAATGAAATTAATATTTTAAACAATTCTGTAATATTGGTGTTACCGTATTTTATCGCATATAGGTCGCACATTTTATTTAAGAAATTTGTTCGAAAACTAGGGGTGCGACCTATAAGTGGAAGAAAAAAAAAAAACCCAACAATCAAATTTTAACCAACTTTACTGCAAACTAAACTGTGCACATTTTAAACATAATACTGAATAATTAGTTGATTTAACTATTTATAGAAAAATTTGTGTTTGCCGCTGTCATATCATATAATAGCTGGGTACGACCCTTCCAGACCTGCAACAAAAAAATGCCTGTATGAATATAAATTACATGGGCAAACCATTTAAATTTCATTTAAAAACAATATTTCTATAAAGGATAGTCAAACTTACCATGTTTACACGTCGTCGTCGGAAGAAGAATCAGAATGGCCACTTCCACCATGACTGCTGCTCGTTGAAACATCGCCATCACTCTGCCACATGTCGTCGTCTTCAATCCCATCAAGCGAATTTGATATCCNCACCTGGGGACGCGACGAGTTGCAGAATAGTCGCTGCGCCCTAGCTGCTGTAGTCGCCTCGTGCTGACAGATGTCAGCATCCTTCGCTGGTCCCAAGGGGCGGGTAGATCCCGGAGCGGCGCAGCCGCCAGCACGATGTTCACTCCACGACAGCCAGGACTCGTTTCAATAGAGTGGACTGTCGATGAATGTGGTCTTTAAGTGCAGATAAATCAAAAGTGGGACCACAGAATATGTTCCATAGATGCAGAATTTTGATCCGTCTGAGTTCAATAGATAGAGGTTCCCCTGTATTGAGAAGCAGACCGTATGGTAACAAGATTCGAAAGGCATACATTATCAAGGTTGGTAGTGTGCTCCTCTGTTTTTCTTTCTTTTTTCCCCGGGTGGTTGGTGCAGGAGTAGCAGTGTACTGGACCTTTAGTAAGAAGTTACAGTAGAACCCTGTTACAACACTTCTCAAGGGACCCAAGAAATGTCAGCCTTATGCAAGGGAAAACTTTGTAAGAGGGTAATTTTGTATTGAAATACATGTTTGTGGATCAAGAGAAGGCAGCTTATTAAGTAGGAAAGTGTTGTTAGAGGGGATGTTATAACAGGGTTCCACTGTAGTATCTTAATAACAAATTCTCTCATTTTCCTGCAAGTAGCCACAAAAATGGACCTGTTCAGTTGCAAATGTTTCAGCTTGGTAGTTGAAATACCTATAATTATCAAAGATGAACAGATATATTTTGTGATAATATTGGAGAAACATTTATCTTTCCAAAGAAAAAGACATTTTTTGTAATCTTTAAAAAATATTTCCGGAGTTGAGAACCCTGCACACCTGTAACTCATATCCTTTTGTCCAAATGTAAAATTTTTTGCAGTTTTCAGAAGAGTGGTTTTAAGGTTTTACAGGCAAGAGCAGAGATACAGGGCATGAATGAGGTTAAGTCTAAAGGAAAAAGTAATAATGTATCCTTCGAAAATTATTTGGCCAGTCATTTTACTAGTGTTTTTATTTTGTCTGTCAACATCGACAATAAAAAAAAAGCAAAATGTTTTCAGAGCAGGAACTTAAGTTAAAAGCAGTGTTCCGTATTCAAAGATTTTGTTATAGAAGAATTTTGGGAAAATTTTTAGGTTGCAGAAAATAACTTTATTTGTTTGTTAGCTAATGTTCAGTGTGTTGCATTTCAAAAGCATTAAAAGCAAAGGTATCTATTTATTTTGTTAATGTTAATGGCAGACTGGTAAAGTTTTAACTTAATGAGTTACTTAGTTAAGTCATTAATAAAAATGATATTCAGTTAATTTTTGTACTTGGCTTTTACTCTAGCAAAATGTATGGCCTGTTTAAATATATTGGTCATAACTTACTATTACTAAAGCAAAAATAAATATTGGCCCCAAATTTCATGGTTGGAGGGATCAGGAATATCCTCACATTTGTATAAATACAATGCACAGTACTTTTTATTACTCTGAGATGATGTTAAATGTAATGCAGGGTCTGGTGGTGCCGGTGATCCACAACGTGGAGTCTATGAGCTTCGCAGACATCGAGCTGAAGCTGGCAGAGCTTGGAGAGAAGGCGAAGCACAACAAGCTGGCGGTGGAGGACACTGATGGCGGCACCTTCACAATCAGCAACGGTGGAGTGTTCGGCTCTCTAATGGGAACCCCCATCATCAACCCTCCACAGTCTGCCATCCTCGGCATGCATGGAGTCTTCGAAAGGCCCGTGGCTCGCAATGGACAGGTCTGTTTTACTCTGGTTTTGAAACACACTGGTGATTACGTAGCAAAATAAACTTCTCTATTGTTAAATAAACAGCTGATGGCAAATCCTGGTATAGCTTTCGTAGAGGAGTTTTGGATCTCCCTTCTGTTCATGTTTGACTCTTCATCCAGTTTTTTAGAGTTGCATGTGAGTTACCATGTTTGCATAATAGGTTGGCATTGCCTGGACACTTCAATAGGGGTAGACGGGTACCGGGAAGTTTTGATTCCGATTTGATTACATAAGTATGTGAAGATCTGGATGTTAGGACTAATACAAAAATGTTAGTTTTCACTTAGCTCACAAATCCAAGTAGCTGTTCACACAGACTCGATCAGTTCATTTCTATAACAAATCGCTAATAGATTAATTATCAGTAGAAAATAACTAATGATAATTATCGCGCAAGAATAACATTTTTTAAATTGGTAACAATTGAAAAAGTAGACAGAATGCACAGGTACTCACAGGGCGGTACTCATGGATTGTGACACTTGTTTCTGTCCACGAGTACCGCCCTGTGAATACTTAGGCATTCTGTCTACTTCCTACAACACAATTAGTAGTGTAGCGACGTATTCCCGCCATATCTTTGTTAAATTGGTTCACAGCGTGTATTATACTCACATATTTCTTTCAATACATTTCTACCACGTACCGGTATTTATTTCACGAGTCTAACTGATTTAACAAGTGTAGCACTTTGGAAAGGAGACATAAAAGCCAGTATTTGCAAGGCAGTACTCGTGGATACATACACAAAAGTCAGACACATAAATTTTTCATATAGATGCGCTGCCACAACATTTTGTTTGCTGGACCAGCTTCTTCAGGCGGTGAGTGGTGAAACACTGCAGTGTGTGTTGATTGATGGTTGGCAAACAGTGAACCTAGCGGTGAGAAGACTAACTAGGGCGAGGCGAGAAATTTGAAATGTGGCAGAGTGGTTATCTTACCTTTTAAGGCAGGCGTTTGTCTTGATTTGGTGATGTATTGGTGCGTCAGTTCCCAGTGCCGCAGTTCTGCATCATTTTCTAATGATTCACAGTATTTAATCGGACCTGGATTGTTAAGATATTTATGGTTAGTGTTTCAAGGAATTTCAAACATTTTGTTGGGTGGATTTAGGATTTATGTTCAGAATCAGTGGCAGCACTGCACTATTAATAAACGGTGGTGGGGCTGTCACTACTATGGTTGTGAGATGCTGTGGGTGCTACAACTGGCTGCTCCTGTAAATTTACATTTACCCCAGAAAGGGCTTGTTTGGTGGCCACAGAGCAGTCACCAAACAAGCCATTGCTGGGGTAAATGTCGATGTGCCACGGACGTCGCCTGTTCACTGTTGAGTGTTGACCCTTTAGCCTCCGCCACAGCCGTGATCCCACCTCAAGCTCCGTTCGCCGTACACGCCACCAACCTGTGTTAATGTGAGGGTAGCCAGCCCACGGAGCTGCTGCTGCCGTCGCCTACATGCGCACTGCCCACGTCACACCACAGCGTGGGCGCGTACTACCCTTCCACCTCTCCAGTTGCTGCGTAGAGGGGTAATCAGCCCAGTTGCCAGTTGCCGTTGGCCATTTTCGCCACACTCTCTCCACCCTCCCTGTGATCCTCACACTTGCCCTGGGCCCCAAGAGTATAAAGACTGGCTGGGGACCGCAGTTTGAGCATGGTTCACCCCAGCTCAGTTGTACGCTGTTACTCTGCCTGAGCACGCATTGATATATGCTTCATCTGCAGCTCTTCGCTTGACCTGCTATGTTAGAAAAGCCCTTGCGCTCATCACTCAGTTCACAGTACTTCTGGTTTGCCATAACCCAACCAGCATCCGCAGATACAGAGTGTACTACCCCGTTAAAGCAGTTGGCAACCAAGGTCTGGCCCTTCAGGCCTGGTGGGGGTACAGGTTGTTTTATTTTGTTTTAGGTGTTTACCCGTAAAACAGTTATAAACTACATGAATGTCTCTACCAGCTCTCTTTCTTTCAAAACCTGTATCCCCACACACTTGCAGGAGTTGGTACCGACTCGCCGGTTCCCCCTTCCCCTTTCCCTTCAGGCATACTTAGACCTAACCTGCCTATTTGTGCTTTGGACTGGGATATGGCGATAACCCCGCCTTGTCGGTCACCACTGGAGAAAAGTGGTTAGCTGCTGTAGAAACCTTCAGTGGAGTACCTGGCATGCCAGCTATAACCCCGCCCTACCTGCATACTTGCTGGGGCCAAACAGGGGTGGTCACCTACATGCACAACTCGCAAACCTCCCCACAGAGAACTGGAGTGCTGGTGATAATCCCACTCCTACTACCCTAGGAGAGGAGACTCATGTTGTGTGGGGTACTGCACTGAGAGGGAAAATCCCTATCCTCTGGGAAGCCGCTCGGGAAAGCAAACCCCGACTACCCCATTGATATGCCTTTTTTGCCTTCTAGAGCTGTGCCGACCCTATTCAACACCTGCTATTCCATTCTCTCTCTCTCTCTCTCTCTCCCTCTCTCTCTCCCTCTCCCTCTCTCTCCCTCTCTCCCTCTCTCTGTGCCGCCTGAATACTCCACCCTACGGCAGGGCAATAGAAGGGCGTCAGGCAGAGGGTTGTGGAGTTAGATCAGGGGGCCAGATAAGTCTACTCCAACCAATGGGGAAAAGCAGCTAGAGAGACGACTGGCACCACTGCTTAACAACCTTTCACATCAGCATCAGCGGGAAGAAGATACTAGGAAGTTGATCACGGTAACCAGTTTTAATGTCCCCCAGGCAATATTTCCACTTCGCCTAAAGCTGAGGGATCACGCTATGCCTCTTCTAATTCTGCTAAGGCCATACACCTTCTCCCACCTGCTCGAGCACAGGACCTGCGATTCAACCAGTGCCCAGGCCGTACCCTCACAGACTCTCCCCATTAATGGGACTCCAACATCCCGGTCCCTAGGGGGGAAAGCTAAAATATGACCTGCCTGTTGAAGAAAACGTAGAACAGGTAGGGGATCAATGTAAATGTACAGGAGAAGTCAGTTACAGCATCTCACAACCAGAACTTCACTCCTGTTACAGAACCAGAGTGGTGAGAGCCCTACAACCTAATAATAATGCAGAACTGCGATGCTGGGAACTGGCCCACCAATACATTTGTAATCATAAATGTTATGTTCCTACCTTAAAATTTTCTGTGGAAATTGTACATTTACATTTACCTTAATTGATTCGCTTATGGTGTAAATTGCAGGTAGTGTGTTCAGTTTGCTGAAATTTTAATTTTATTATGAACGAGAAATGGAATACCCAAGTACTCACAGTGTGGTACTCGTGGATAGACACATGTGCACACATGCATAAGCATACACACACATCAGAGGAACACATTTTCCATGTAGATGTGCGGTCATGACGTTTCACTGCCTAGGCCAGCTTCTTCAGGCAGCAAGTGGTGGAACACGGCAGTCTGGTGAGCGAGCAGTGGTTGGCAAACAGTGAACCTACCAGTCAGGAGGCAAATTAAGGTGAGGCGGGAAATTTGAAATGTGGCAGAGGGGTTATCTGATGCCAGGTGTATGATAACCCTTCCTCCACATTCCAAATTTCCTGCTTCACCCTAGTTCACCTCATGGCTGCTGGGTTTACTGTTTGCCAACCACTGCTCAACAGACTGCCGTGTGCCACCACTCACCGACTGAAGAAGTTTGCGTAGCCAGCGAAATGTCGTGACCGCGTATCCGAATGGAAAATGTGTTCTTCCAACTTTTGTGTGTGTGTGCATGTGTGTATCCACCCAAGAGTACCGCCCTGTGAGTATTTGTGTATTCTGTCTTTATTTCATAATTTAAATAGTAGGTTTATCAGCGTATTCCCGTAATATAATTCAGGGCCCACCCACATGGAAAACGGGGAAAAGTCAGGGAATTTTCACCTGGGTCAGGGAAAATGTAAATAATTTGCTACTTTGCAAAATTTGTTAGTTGTGTGAATACAGGATAATGTAATTTTAAGCATACGCGAGTTAAATTTCTATTTTTATTTTTGTTAACTGGCAATAATTAATTTTTCCAAGCCACAGAAGGTCTATATGTACAAAATAAATTACTTTTGTGCGAAGTCAGTAGCATATATTGCGAGAAATATAGATGGACTGAATAAAATGTTGGCCTTCTTGCTTGGTCTGTTGCATTGTAATTTAATTCTGCTTCACTGATAGCTTATTGAAAGGTTTTGGTCCTGAAAATAAATCTGGGTAATATTCTGCCTGAAAAACAGGGGAAAATCAGGGAATTCCAAAATGTTAGTTCAGTGGACACCCTGAAAGAAATTTTATTTTTGTGAACATTGAAATACTTTCTAAATAAATTTCAGTTCAGTGCCATATAGCATGTATGTGCCTTGAGGTTCTTTGGATGTGTGTTTTTCAGGTGGTGATCAGGCCAATGATGTACATAGCACTGACGTACGACCACAGGCTCATCGATGGGCGTGAGGCTGTGTTCTTCCTGCGGAAGATCAAGGCAGCAGTTGAAGATCCCCGTATCATTCTGGCAGGGTTGTAAACCACAGAAGCAAAGACATAGTGCTTAAGTGTTCATTCTCTTGCACGAAGGGCCAACAAGACTTAACCCTCCTACTCCCTGAACTGTTAGGGTGACTTGCTGGGAGTATTTTGTGAAATATACTCATGGTGCTTTGTGTAGCAGAACATGAATGCTTAGTAATCTTTTTTTGGTGTTTTTCAAGGAATTAAGTTATTTTGTGAAATAAATGTTTATTTTTATCCTGTTATTTGCTGGTACAAGTATTTTTGTAAAATATAGGCTGTTTAAATTTATTGCATGTTGTAACAGTTAAAACAAGCTTTCATTGTATTGCAGCGTCAGTATGTACAAATGCAGCAGATAACTAACAGATTGTAATTATGTCCTCAACAAGCTTTAATAATTAATTTTTATTGTACCTTATTGCCTGTAATATACGTTTCTGCATGTAAATTTGGTAGTGCTTTACTGCAGGGATCCAGGACTGACATACCGTAGCCTGCAGTTTCGATTGGGGTCCCAGGATACTGCTTTTGCAGTTTTAATGTGCGTTGTATATATTACTGTAATAAAGTCATTAATACCCAAACTTTTTATTTTTGAAACTTATTACAACTGAACTGAAGTTATTACAACTAAACAAAAAAGTCAACTGTGGTAATAATTGTATTAATTATGCTATTTTTGTGAAATTCCACAGTTTTCTTTACTTGCCAGCTATGTGTAAGATGCAAGGGGCAAACCATATTACATTCTTAAAGGTAAAGGTGAGATGTTTTTGTGGTACTTTGTTGTATGGTTTCTAGTAAAATTTAGTAATTTAAGATTTGCGCGTGTACACTGTATTGAATTTCTTGTGTGAAGTTCTTTGATGTACGTTAACTTTCAGATTGCAGTAATGTGGAAGCAATATCAGCGTGTGCAGAAACTCAGCACCAGAAATAAGTGGCTAATGTTTCAGTGTTCACTTAAGTTATAGTACTTACATGTGTTTTTTCGCATCGATAAGTGCATGTCCAAATTAGCTTTCACACATTTGAATAGTTGAAGTCCTCTTGAGTTTATCATCCACATGCTATTTGTATAACAAGTAAGACACTCCACTTCAGGACTAAAAAACACTCGTTTTGCTTTGTTCTCTTAGGGGTGCAAGCAGTTTGTACTGTTGTGTTTTATCTAATTGGTGATAATATTTAATTTTAATGATAATATTTAATTTATTACTTTAAAACAAATATTGTTACATTTGGGAAATTGATGGTGGCTGCCAAATATGTCTGTTGTTTTTAGCAAGATATCATGATGTGAATTTTTTTTCAAAATATTGATGCAATTGTAGATACACCGTTGTTAGAATGTTAGGCAACTCTTATTCACTAGGTAGATAATGTAAATATTTATTGTTCCATCAGACTTCAAATATGTATTGTATGAATACTTTTGCAAAGTGACAACTTTTGGTTGGTTGATTGAAGAAAGAAATTTCCTCGTCCCCCTTATTTTGTTCTCATATGCATGCATCTGTGTGCACACACACTCACAAATACACACAAAAATCACACTGTTAGAGACTGATGACAAAACGGTAATAATAAAGAATGTGAGTAAGAAATATCTTCTTAATTTTGTATTTTGTATACAGTAGAACCTCCACCTAATTTATTTTTCAGGGGACTGACAAAAAATGTACATGCAGACATCCAGTGGATGCGAACTTGACCGATAGGCCTACATTAGTGATGCATGAATCAAAAACAAAAACCAACCTTAACTAAACTTTGGTGTACTACTTTTAAAAAGGGGACAGAAAACACAAGTACTCGCAGGGCAGTACTCGTTGATAGACATGCATGAAAGTCGGACGAACACATTTTTACCAAATAGTTGTGCAGTTGCAATGATTTGCTGGCTGGGTCAGCTTCTTCAGACAGTGAGCAATGTCATGGTGCAGTTGGTTGAGTGGTGGGATAAACATTCTACTGAAATAAATTACATAAGCTTGTCAAAATTTGCATTTTTCAGCGATTGGTTGAGACTCGAAAAATTGGGGCGAGTTGAACTAACAAAGATACTCCCGTCATTTGAGTGAAGTTATTTTTTCCAGCAGAAATCAAGCTACTGAATGTGCAAGTCGAGTCATGATGCATTTAGGTTATAAACAAACAAATAGTTGTACTTAACATCGCCTTTTGTCCCTCGAAAATCAATAAAGTTACGTTGCTAAACCACTAAAGTTGCACCAGAACGAAAACAATAACTCCGTTACGTGCATTGATGCACTGGTAGTGTTTGTTACATTCAATATATACAGCTGCGATGAAACCCGATAATGCACAACACAAGCTATTCCAGCAATGAGATTGTGCAGCACTCGCATACAATTCTCTATGGTGGTTTTCTTAATGCTTTGTTTATATCTACAACTGGATCATGTTAACAGATCAATGATAGTATTACTCATTTTCCGCAAAAAAACTGAGGCAAAAATACTGTGAATATTTAACTGTATTAGTTTTCCACTGCAAAACTTTTTTTCTTGAAATAAATTTCACTTGTCATTAAATAAAATACTAGCTAGTTAAGGAAATTTATGATTAAATTAAAGTCTTATTCAAATATAACACTTTTATGGAAATTTGCTTTTAAATAATGCATAGTCATTCAGTTTAGGTAGTGATGGAAGCAGACTAATCCGTGGAGGGAAGTTGATTCTACAATATTATATGTACGTGCGCCAGAACTGTCATGATAACAAAGGCAAACAAAAGTGATTGGACACACACACTGTAAAAAATCATTATATGGGTGTTTAGGAATTTAGTTTATAGGGACCTCAAGATGTTAAGTACCGGTATTGTACGTACTCAAAATTAACACTTTATTTTAAATCGGGATCCTGGAAATAAATGGACATTATATCTGTGACTTAAGCCATTTTATCTCCCGGCGAAGTGCTGCTTCTGGTTCTGTCTGTGTAGTGCTAGGTGACCCTAAACAGGACTGGAAGCTGTCAATATCAACAGCTACAGTCTCAGCATGACAAATACGTACATCCATGCAACTTAAACATAAAAAAACCTCTTTATCTCATGGTTTATCACACCTTCAGTATAAATATGCATAAATACGGTAAACTTTTCATTACTTTTCTCATATAAATACTGGTCCAAAAACCTGTGTTTAGTAAAAATGAATAACTATTAAAAAAAACATAACTTCACCTGGTGGCATGCTGATCAGCCAGTCTGGAAGCTAACCCTTCCACTCCACTCCTGTAACAGTAATCCTATTTTTTTTCTATCAGTATCACCTAGCTGACGTTACTGTTCCTACCATAGTCATTCACTTATCGGCGCGAGGCAAAATGCAGTACAGTAGAACCTCGATTAACCGTCACCCTTTTAACCGTCAGTCTCTATTAACTGCCACCCCGCTAGCGCAAAAAAATTGTATGTTTCCGCGTCAGCGCCGAGCCGGATCGTCTGTCGAGGCTCTATGATGAGTAGTGACGACTGTACTGCACACCTGCACTGTGCGCGAGTCATTGGCGGCAAGGGCAGTGACCTTGGGTTTGCGCGCCCACCCCCCCTTACACTGTCTTCTGCATTCCACTGCTACTGTTTCAGTTCAGTACGGTGCGTGGCTTACTACAGTGAACCGAAGTTTTTGCCGATTTCGAGTGCAGTGCCTACTAGTGTTCGTGCTTTACCGTTTATTGTTGACAGTGCTGTTTATACGTAGTGTGGGTTGCTCTTCTGTTATGGCTGAGAAACGGAAACGTGTGGTTTTGGGACTCGACAAAAAACTAGAAATTATTAAACGATTGAAGAAAGGTGAAACCGCTACAAGTCTGGCTCCGATTTATGGTGTTGCAAGAACAACCGTAAATGATTTAAAACGTGATGCAGATAAAATTGAGGAACACGTATCAAAAATGCAAAACACAGATGGAGATGTCAAGACTAGAAAAACAATGAGACCAGCAAAATTTGAACAACTCGATAGTGCTGTTTATCAGTGGTTCGTTCAAGCCCGAAGCCAAGGGATATAGTTCATTTCATATAAGAAGGCCACATTCTGACAGTCAGTGAGTGGCAACTTAATATATTGAAAACAACTAACGTCCCATTTACAAAATCCTGTATCAGCTGATGCACGAACGAACAAAAGTTAATATTACGTTGGCTATTCTGAGAGCAGTGCCGAAGCACATCACACAAGCAGAAAATACGCGCATAAGAAAGAGTTCGTACATTAATTAATACATTTTATTTTACGTGGTCATAAAACAGCAGTTTTTAGTTTTAGAAACGAAACTTCGTGATAAAATAGTAATGTATAGGTGTTCAAAATGAGATGCACAATAAAACGATACGTATCCAAATGTGACGAAAAA
>NQII01002333.1:38876-116756 GCA_002778355.1 Clitarchus hookeri
CGGTAAAATAAAGTGTTTCTTTCTTCCTGCAAACACAACACCTCTCATTCAGCCCATGGACCAGGGTGTGATTGAGAACATGAAGCGACGCTACAGGAAGGCTTTTATTGAAAGTTTGCTGTCTTCTGACGACGCTACAACGGTTAAGGAGTTTTGGAGAACATACAACATCAAGGATGCAATTTTTAATGTTGCCAACGCGTGGTCAGATCTCACGGCAACAAACCTGAAGAACGCTTGGAATAAATTATGGCCTGAACCTTCTACTGAGGAATCTGCAGAACATGAGCCTGTCAGTGTTGACGAAATAGTGCAGCTTTGTAACAACGGACTGATAGATGAAACATTATCAACTCAAGAAGTGACAGACTGGTTAAACAGTGACAATCAGGATGGAGGCTTTCAAATTTTGAGTGATGATGAAATTGTTTCCAATGTTTTGCAACTTGATGACGGTGGTGATCATGAAGACGTGGAAGAAGCTGAACCGGCGCTTGATAACAACCCAGGAATCACCCATTCAGAAGCGGAATCGATGTTAACACAGTGCATTGACTGGTTCGAGCGTCAAGAGGAGGCTACCGGGACCCAGGTGCTTCTTCTCAGAAAAATCAGAAACATGGCCGCCCAAAAAGCTCGACGGGGAAAGAAACAAAAGAAAATGACGGATTATTTTAAAAACTAAATACTGTACCGGTAACGTAAGTTTTTAGAGTACAGTACGTACATGTATAGTTGATATTTCATTGTTTTCTTAATAAAATATTTTAATAAAGTATTTTTCACTTGAACTGGCGTGGTTTTGTTTTTTCTCTTTTAAAATCATTTCACATTAAGTACTGCGCAGCAATCATCACAATTAGGACTTAAAATGGCGCCGTTATAACATGCAAGACAGTGAATTGCGATGTTGCCACGCCAAACACTGTCTAGGTGCTAAGTTGTAGCGGCGCTATTATTATTTCTGTTATCCGTCTATTCGGTTATCCGTCATGGTCCCGGTCCCGAGGGTGACGGTTAATCAAGGTTCTACTGTACTATGAATTACTTAACCATGCAAATGATTATTCTTATTGGTAGAAACTAGTCCCAAACTTATTTTTCTTGGTAAACAGTGACTATAAGTGGGGGAGGAAGTTACAGTGGAGTACATTTGGTAGAAATTTACATTTTTGGTGCAAACTCCACATTTACATTNGCAAATGATTATTCTTATTGGTAGAAACTAGTCCCAAACTTATTTTTCTTGGTAAACAGTGACTATAAGTGGGGGAAGGAAGTTACAGTGGAGTACATTTGGTAGAAATTTACATTTTTGGTGCAAACTCCACATTTACATTTGTGACGTAAACTCAATTTTAACTCAAAAAATTTAGACTGAATTTGACTTGACTCAAGTTTCACACAATTTGATTTGACCTAAACTCAAAGCTGTAAAAATCAAACTCGCACACCACTAACACTTTTCAGTTGGATGTTAATGCTGACAACTCTAAAACGTGTTCTGCCCAACTGAGACCATAAAATTACACATGTATTTGTTGCTGGTATTGTGAATGACAAAAATATTTTTCATGAAAACTTAATGCTTCATTGAATTTCTCCAACTTTTATAGCATTTTTTGTACTGTAATTTTAATTACTCTATGGAAGTTTCGCAAAAATTTGCCCAGACATCTTTTACAGTGTCTGACAAGACATTTTTTTACATAAAATAGTACCAAAATATAATTTATTTCATATAAGAAGGCCACATTCTGACAGCCAGTGAGTGGCAAATTGAAGTATTCAAAACAAACAACGTGCCATTTACCAAATCCTGTATCAGCTGATGCACGAATGAACAAAAGTTAATATGACGTTGGCTATTCTGAGTGCACTGCCGACGCACATTAAACCAGCTGAAAATACGTGCGATAAGAAAGAGTTCCAAGGTTAATTAATACATTATATTTTACGTGGTCATAAAACGGCGGTTTTTAGTGTTACAAACTAAACTTCTTGATAAAGTAGTAATGTATAGGTGTTCAAAATGAAATGCACAATAAAACGATCTGTATCCAAATGTAACGAAACATCGATACCTTTTTCACGTATCACGACTCTCCAACCATGTGCTGCTATCTTGTGAGTACCTCACAAGATGGCAGCACACTTTCATGGTGTGCTGTCATGTGTGTTGTAACAGATAGCGTGCCATCTGTTACAATACACCCTTCCACGCTATCTGTTATCCATATCCCAAACTACACCCAGAAACATATTATAGTTTTGTTGTTTAAAATAACGTATTTACGCGCATATACAAATGGTTTTATTTTCCCGCGAGCTCTGTATAATTTTTGAAGTAACATATATTTAGTGTACAGCGTTTACGAACGACCTTACACACGTCTACGAATGCAGCGCCACCCAAGCAGTTCACCAATTGCCACTCGTAGCAGCACCACCTGGATGCGCTGACTCGCCGCATCAAAGCCTATATTTGACACTCCAGTTGATGACGAATGGATACATAAACGTAAAGGCGCGGCGATCGTCAACTGTCAAGAATGTGGCCTTATATGGTACACGGTAATCAACTCAAAAAGTGACTACCAAATGGTCATGTAAATACATAGTACAGTACTTGCATATTATTTATATTGAAGCTCTGAGAATTACAACACAATATCACTAGTCTATTTATATATACATACTTAACCAAAGTTTCTTCAAATTTCTGTAAAATTTCGAGACTATACTAAGAAATTATTTTCACTGCATGTAATCACATTTGCAATGTCAGAATATTACATGGAATGACTTCCTGAGACTAAAAACTAAAGTACAACAAAAACCATTACAAAATATATAATTCACTGTAATCAGGTATACAAATTTTTTTATTTTATAATGAANATACATAGTACAGTACTTGCATATTATTTATATTGAAGCTCTGAGAATTACAACACAATATCACTAGTCTATTTAGATATACATACTTAACCAAAGTTTCTTCAAATTTCTGTAAAATTTCGAGACTATACTAAGAAATTATTTTCACTGCATGTAATCACATTTGCAATGTCAGAATATTACATGGAATGACTTCCTGAGACTAAAAACTATTTCAAAGTACAACAAAAACCATTACAAAATATATAATTCACTGTAATCAGGTATACAAATTTTTTTATTTTATAATGAANAAAGTACAACAAAAACCATTACAAAATATATAATTCACTGTAATCAGGTATACAAATTTTTTTATTTTATAATGAAAGTTAATTTGTTTTTAGTGTTATGAAGTGTCACTTAAAAAGTCTGCCATGAAACACTTGTTTTATAAACACAGGGATGGGAGGGAGAAAAGCAATTCACCTGATAACTTACAACAACTTTTCAGTCAAGAGGTGTGAAATTTTTATTTTTAGTAACAAAGATTTGTTATGTTAAACTAATATAATTGTTACATGCAGAAAACAAAACTAAACAGATTTTTACGTGACATTAATTTGAACATTCTACATTTACTAATTCGCTGCTAATTTTACTGTAGTGTTACAGCCAATGCTTAAGTTAAAATGTAGGATGTAGTTTCGGAAAGTGATATATTTCAGAGATTTATACATATCAAAAGTGCTGAGTCCACTTTAGTCAGCTTCCATAATCCAACTTGCCCATTTACTATATGTAATACTGTTAAAAATTCCACATATTATTGAAGTTGTATATTATCTCATACAACATTTACTAGTTGTTAGAGCTGTAAGTTTTATAGAATTCTCAAGTCTTAGCAGCCCCTACTTAAATTATGGTTTCCTACTTGATGAATCCAGCAATTAAGTAGTTTGACCTCGGCTTGTGCTTCATGCCCTGCCACAGTGGGAAACAGCCTTTACTGCAACACAGGTGTGTGTGTGGGTGTGTTGCTAAACCATCGCAGACATGATCGATAACTGCAGCTCCCCACACAGTACTAACACGTTAAGAAAATATTTTTTTAAGGTATTTGACCTGTCTTGAATAGAGGATATTCCAAATATAACAAAAAAAGAGAATACCAATGTAAACACTGGTATTTGGGCTTGATAATAAATTTAATCTATTAATTTGACTATATTTAAAATGAACAGGTAAATTCACTTATTTTTTATAACGTGTTTACTTTTTAATCTTTNTCTATTAATTTGACTATATTTAAAATGAACAGGTAAATTCACTTATTTTTTATAACGTGTTTACTTTTTAATCTTTTAAAGAGCAGCACAACACTAAAACTGCAAATTGCACAGAAAAAAAGAAGGCTACCAAAGTGAAAAGGTGGAAAGGTAAATGTTTAAAACATTTTGAATAGACNCAAATTGCACAGAAAAAAAGAAGGCTACCAAAGTGAAAAGGTGGAAAGGTAAATGTTTAAAACATTTTGAATAGACTGTTAAAAGTTGGTACAGCAATTCATTATTTTTTTATCAGCATTCTTCAAATTATTGACAATATTTGTAATTTTGGGAAAATAAACTTCATGATTTTATTGTTTTAACTTTTAATGTAAATCACAGTTTTACTGCTTTTGTAGTTGCACAATAACTTTTATCAGTTTTAGTCCACTTTCTTCAGTATTATTTTTAATATGAAAATGTTTAATTGTTCTCTGGACCTAAATTTTGTAAGGTGACTATTTATATTCATATATAAACATGTGCATGTTTTGGCAATGTTTTTTCGCCGAGTATTGTATTTATTGTATACGTCTTATGCTAGGAATGTAAAACTTTAACAAATATGTACAGCATATAAAATACATTACAGTGTATTATAAAACAGCTCTCAAATCAATGCTGATTCAACTTATTCTGTTTACATGATCTGTGCACATTATAAATCCATGCACTTAACAATTTACCTAATACTTTGGTGCATTACACTTCTTTGGCATACACTGAGGCGACAAAAGTCATGGGATACCTCCTAATATCGTGTCGGACCTCCTTTTGCCCGGCGAAGTGCAGCAACTCGACATGGCATGGACTCAACAAGTCGTTGGAAGTCCCCGGCAGAAATATTGAGCCATGCTGCCTCTAAAGACGTCCATAATTGCAAAAGTGTTGCCGGTGCAGGAGTTTGTGCACGAACTGACTTATTGATTATGTCCCATATATGTTTGATGGGATTCATGTCGGGCGATCTTGGTGGCTAAATCATTCGCTGGAACTGTCCAGAATGTTCTTGAAACCAATTGCGAACAGTTGTGGCCCGGTGACATGGCACATTGTCATCCATAAAAATTCCATCGTTGTTTGGGTACATGAAGTCTATGAATGGCTGCAAGTGGTCTCCAAGTAGCTGAACATAACCCTTTCCAGTCAATGATCAGTTCAGTTGGACCAGAGGACCCAGTCCATTCCATGCAAAAACAGCCCACACCATTATGGAGCCACCATTAGCTTGCACAGTTCCTTGTTGACAACTTGGGTCCATGGATTTGTGGGATCTGCGCCACACTCGAACCCTACCATCAGCTCTTACCAACTGAAATCGGGACTCATCTGACCAAGCCACTGTTTTCCAGTCGTCTAGGGTCCAACCAATATGGTCACGAGCTCAGGAGAGGAGTTGCAGGCGATGTTGTGCTGTTAGTAAAGGCACTCGAGTCAGTCATCTGCTGGCATAGCCCAGTACAGCCAAAGTTCGCTGACATGTCCGTCGTACGTCCCACATTGATTCCTGCTGTTATTTCACGCAGTGTTGCTTGTCTGTTAACACTGACCATTCTGCGCACACGTCGTTGATCTCTGTCATTAAGTGTAGGCGGTCGGCCACTGCATTTTCCATGGTGGTAGGTTATGCCTGAAATTAGGTATTCTCAGCACACTCTTGACACTGTGGATCTTGGAATGTTGAATTCTCTAACCATTTCCGAAATGGAATGTCCCATGCGTCTAGCTCCAACTACCATTCCGCGTTCAAAGTCTGTTAATTCCCGTCGTGCGGCCATAATCACGTCAGAAACCTTTTCACATGAATCACTTGAATACAAATGATAGGCTAACCAATGCTCTGCCCATTTATACATGTACGCGATGCTACTGCCATCTGCATATTTGCATATTGCTATCCCATGACTTTTGTCACCTCAGTGTAGATCTATACATGATTTCGCCTCATCTGTACGTATTATCAAGTTACACCTGGCGGGGTTTGAACCCCGAACCGACTTGCTACGAGAGCCTACAAGTACGCCCCTAGTTACGGGTGTACCTATCGACACATCAGCCAAGATTGTTCGCCCTTATGTCAGACGTCGCGCAACCCCCTCACTTGATATTGAGACTAGTCAAGCAGCAAGAGTTAAGCGCCTAAGCTCGCGCAACCAAGGCAACCCAGCATTACAGAGGCGTATAGTTTGGCCACAGACCGAGGGATTGCGTTAAGAGAGCAAAGTTCTGCCCAGGAGGAGGAGCTCGCCACCTGCACTGTAGACGAGCTCGCGGTCATGCAGAATATACGGCAGTGCACCGCCAACAAGCTATAAGAAGACTGTGTGCTTGCGTTGGTGCAGAAACTGAAACCAAATTTTGTGGATAAGCATGTGGCATGCTCGTAATGATTTAAGCAGTGTGTTGCTTGTAATTATAGGGATTTTATACAAGACGTGTTTAGTTCACAGATAAAATGTGGTATTTAATTAAAAGTCATTTATTTAGTTTTTCTCCTCGTGTTTTTGTTTGCTACTGCAGATTATATTAACTATTTCTAAATAATTTGGAGCTTTTGCCTCATCAAGCAATTCCAGTATTAAAAAAAAATGTTTTCAAAATTGCTTGAAAGAAATGAATTTGATGTGCTATTCCGACAATTTCTCCAACATGATGACACTGGAAATGCTATGCCTTTAGCACTTGTAGGAGACGAGGCATTTGCGCTTTACAAGCACGTGTTACGACCTTACCCCTACAAAAACTAAATGTATTTTAAACTACATGAGGGCACATTTGGTGTATCATCTAATAAATGGAGGATATTTCACAGACCACTAGTTGAATTTTGTGATATCGTTGTCAATGTGTGCTGTATTCTAAATAATTATGTTCGGAGATGTTGTAGGCTTGTCCTTTTAAAAAGTATCCATCCTTTTGGAACAAGGGGTAATACACAGGGATTTTAGTATCGGATATCAATTTGCACATCTCGCCTGCAAGTTATATTCTGTCACAATCTGAGAAAATTTAATACTGTATTGCAAGTATTATGATGTTTATTATGTATTATAATATTCTTTGTTGTATGCTAACTATGCTTAACATCAAATAAATTCTACCTAATAAACAATTGCATGTGTTTTCCCTCCTTTATAGTTGTGAGTTCATTCCAGTTGTTGACTACCACTCAGAATTCTGTCCACAGCTTTCCTTAAAATTCTTGTCTGAATATTCTTTCAATCTTGGGTTAAAAAGTTATTAGAGGGGACATATATCCAGACATTCACCCAATTTCGTAAGCCTATCTTTCCAAGGTAAGGCTACAAAGAGTGAAGATGCTACGAGTTTATACATTAAACTTTCAGTTGTGGGATTTTGCAATGAATATTAACAATTTAATTTTTTTATACCGGGTATATTTTTTATGCCACCTGACAATGAGAGGCTACTAAACAGGGTGGGTACATACATTTAACATACCTACAGTAGGTGTATTAAATTATACAAAAATACAGAAACTGTAAATAATAATAATTTAAAACAAAATGACAAACATTATTAACTTTAATAAGATAAGGTTAAATGGGATTTAAATCTAGCGTAGGCAGTTGATGGTAAAGTTAGCACTTGCAATAAACCATTAAAAATTATTGCAGCTCATAACTTACATTTATGCATTGACATGGAAGCTCGTAATTTAACTAATAGAAATAATACCTAACATTTGACATTTTATTGTTAATGTAGTCTTTAAATTAATGGTTACTGAAGTTTGGATCCTTCAGTTCATATTCCAACAAATTAGAATGTACATTTCCATATTAGTAACATATTTAAAAAAACTAACATTTACATTGTTTCACTAGAATGGCACATTAATAAAATGATTAGGCCCATAGCAGTACATATGGCACAAATATACAAAAAGGTAGAACTGTAAGTAGATCCTAATTGAGGTTTTCAAAAGGGCTCAGTTAAACGTGAACAATCTGTGAACAAAATTATGCATTTAAGCTTCAGGGTCTGAGCCGCACCATAGGATTTTATTCCAAACTAAATCCTATTGGTGCAACCCAACCCCACAAGCCTAATGCATAATGAGAATGGCCACAAAAGCCTGTGAGCTATTTCAGTAAGGCAGCGTTGTGAAGGTTAATATTAAAACAACTGTGCTGGTATTTATTTGTATGGAAAAGGAGACAGAAAACAAACCTATGACTTTTGGAGGCGAGTCGGACATGCTACTTACTACTCAACAAAACATGCTAAATTTTTTATTGAATATTGAATTAAACTATTTTGGTAATTCACTGTCAGCTGTCACGTCACGTACACCAGTAACGGTTTATGGAAAAAAATAGGATGTCATATAATTTTTATTATATAATTCTTTTATTAGATGTTTCAAAATACAGTGCTGTGGATGGGACGGTGGAATCGGAAGACCTACTCATCATACCCCATGCTGATTGTACATCATGATAGCAGTGCATAAGTTGGGCACAAAATCATTGACACTGGACTGTGAATGATTGGGAAATGGTCGCCTGGTCTGACGAATCCGGTTTCCTGCTTCATCATGTTGGCTGCTGAGCATGTGTACGTCAATTACATACAGTACCATTGGACGGTACGGCACCTGGGTGCACTGTTACTGTATGTAGTGTGTTTTCTAAACTAAACTTTGCCCTTTGCATTTTAATAGATTTGCCAAATTGACTCCCTGTGATTGGCTGCTTGCTTAGCCATTCACATCGCTTCATGGTCCCAGACCTAAAATGTGGGATTAGAAGTAAGTTCACAATAGGGAACTTTGTTCTTCTTTTTTTCCTTTTGTTGTTTTCCTTACTGACTTTCTTATAATTGAATTTACTTGAATTCTGTTGAGGTGTACCATATCAACCCCATAGGTTTTTTTTTTCCATTCTCCTTTCTTTTAATTATTTTCCTTTTGTCCATTAATTCAATAGTTTACACTGGTTTTAATTAAGATGCTGTCTTTATAACTTTTAATGTGCGCACACAGTATGGATGTATGAAACTTAACATATAGTTTTAAAGGTGCTGTAAAATATTAAATTACATTCAAATCGTACACTTTAACCTTAGTTCCCTTTTGTTTCGTTAAGTTGGTTTTTTCTCTCTTGGTATATATTTCCTTACATCTAATGCATACATAGTTTTGGGTCAATTATTGTTGCCACTTGAGAGGATTTGGATAATTTCCCCCAGTTTTTGATACTCAGTTTATTTGTTTCAGCATGGCTCCTGTTCTACTGGCTGGAATGTTATTCTGTTAACACTGTATTGTTCTTTCTTGTATGCATTCCTGTTAATAAAAAAATCAGTCATGTTGTTTTTTTTTCTTCTTAGATTTTATGAAGTTTTGGTTTGATCCGNGCATTCCTGTTAATAAAAAAATCAGTCATGTTGTTTTTTTTTCTTCTTAGATTTTATGAAGTTTTGGTTTGATCCGTGACCTAGATCTTTTAGAGTCTAGACCAGTGATTTCCAAATTGTGTTTTGCGGAACCTTGGGTTCCGTCAAAACCTCGAAGGGTTCGGCAAAATAACTCTTACTATATAATAAAACATATCTGTGAATATTTTGAGGGAACTTACAATATTAAACAAAAAAAAATATTATAAAACGTACATAAAAGTTTTTATGACTTCCACTGTGAGGTCCATCCATCCCCCAAAATCAATCAAGCTTTTTTTTTCCTTCCTTCTGAGGGGAAAGCGACGTAGCGAGGGCCCGTAAATGAAATATAGTATCAGGAGCACACGAAGTGCGCGGNGCATTCCTGTTAATAAAAAAATCAGTCATGTTGTTTTTTTTTCTTCTTAGATTTTATGAAGTTTTGGTTTGATCCATGACCTAGATCTTTTAGAGTCTAGACCAGTGATTTCCAAATTGTGTTTTGCGGAACCTTGGGTTCCGTCAAAACCTCGAAGGGTTCGGCAAAATAACTCTACTATATAATAAAACATATCTGTGAATATTTTGAGGGAACTTACAATATTAAACAAAAAAAAATATTATAAAACGTACATAAAAGTTTTTATGACTTCCACTGTGAGGTCCATCCCCCAAAATCAATCAAGCTTTTTTTTTTTCTTCCTTCTGAGGGGAAAGCGACGTAGCGAGGGCCCGTAAATGAAATATAGTATCAGGAGCACACGAAGTGCGCGGAGGTTGTGTTTACACGCGCCTACCTCCTGCGCAACCTACCTGCCTCCTGAGCTGTTTGTTATGTATGTACACGTCAAAGAAGCGACATAGCGAGGGCTCGGCCGCATGAAGTATCAGGAGCGCATGGCACGCGCGGAGGTTGTGTGTGCACGCACATACCTCCTGCACTGTTATGTTGTCCTGGTACACTGTCTCATATAACTTGGCCGCGCGCGAGTTAACCGGCCTGCCTGGCTGGTTGGTTTGGTTGGTTGGTCTTGTTTTCGTTACGCGTATGTTACGTCACATACACACCAAGTTCTCCCGCAAACCCATTTTTTTTTGTTGTTTTCGTGTTACTGTATTAATAAAACGTAGAAAGTGGGGGTGCGCGTAGTTATTTTTGAAGCAATACGTTAATCCACGCACGTCACATATTTTTAACTCGAGCTGTTTAATTAATAATATCAGTAATAACTGCAGTGCAAAAGTCGTTGTTGGTAAGTTATTTTTTGGCGAATGAAAAGTGCGTTGTCAAGCAAGTTCCCCGAATTACTTTTATTTCCAGTCTTTAGCTGAAACATCCAAAGTGTGATAAGAACTATCAATTACCGTCTCGCAAACGCTAACCCAAATTCGCTGCTGTATGTAATATGTAATAAATAAAATAAGAGTTAACAAATATTTTTTTTGCAAGTTTTTCTATTTTTACTGTTATAACCTACGACTTTTTTTCAGACATGTCAGTCCAAGTTACAGGAGAGAGAGAGAGAGAGAGAGAGAAAGAGAGAGAGAGAGAGAGAGAGAGAGAGAGAGAGAGTACCAGCTGATCCCCTTGTTAGTTTATTTACTTGTTTGTGGGACGGTTTTAGGCAAACTTGCTACACAGAAATAGGTGTACATAAATTTATCAGTAAATAAATGTTTAAGGAAAAAAATATACATAAATAAATAATTTAAAATTTACTAACTACCAAAAAATATGATTAAAATTAATAATTAGTAAATTGTTATGGTAATTGCAAATTTTAGTCTTTTGTGAGCCCTTTTTCACAGCTCAACCAACACGTTAGTAATAAGCCGGAAAAAGGAATAAAACGTAATCTGTGTCATCATTGTGTTGTCATTCGGTTCTCTGTTTTTTTCTCGTTTATTCGTTCTGTAATATTATTTTTTATTTTCCCATTTTGATATTTATCTGACAAAATTCCGCGTGGGATTTTATCATAGTTTTATTTATATATTTTGAATACAGCCACTCCTGGCTCGTTTTTCATATTTGTTTCATGTCTCAGACTTTAAAGAGCCCTGCTTGAAATCTAAACTTTGTGCATTCTTCCACCATACGTAAAATCAACATTGCCATTGGCTTCGTCACTTTATCCATACGTCCGTGACGGGTAGATGTGGAATTGGACCCCGGCCGGGGATTGAACCCGGTTCGGTTCGCCTTGGTGGAAGGCGAGCGGGCTAACCACTCAGCCACCGCGGGCCCTCCGAAGGAAGTCTCGAGAGTGCTGAACAAATTGTAACTTACCACTTGATTCCGGGAAAATGCTTTCCGTTGGTTATTTATTGTCCGCGTGTCTTTGCGAGAAGACATTTCCTTGCCTGTCTGGGCCAATCAGAAATAAGTTACTTCAACATTAAACGTCCGTGATTTGGCGGGTAGACGCCTAAGACGAGTGGCATTTCAAATCATCAAAATCACGAACGTGGATGTGAACTTAAGTGTTTTAGAGTACAACTGGTAGTGTAATTAATCTTTTCGCAAAAAAGTGTCTTAAATAAGATTTTGTGGCAGAGCCCGTATCACTTTTAAGGAGAACTGATACCCACCAACTTGGGTTTAACGTATCTTCACCATGTTATTGCTTAAGTAGAATATTGTTTTAGATTTTTCGACTTGAGAGTTTGTAGAGCTTTGATTAGCCCATTATTTTGATGTAAATGTTGTGCGAGAACCAGATAGTTCAGGTTCGTCTTAATACTTCTGTTATTGTTCTCAAATTGAATAGCAATTCCGATAAATGTCTAATAAAATAAGTATATAACAGCATACCTTATACTGCAGCATTTCAAAAAAATATTTTGGTTCCAGCTTATCGTAAGTCTATATAAAACAAAAAATGTAATACCTCTAGAAACACTTTATTTTGGCTTGACAGTAACTTTTATAGATTAACTGGGCTGTGTTTTACATGATCAGAAAAATTAACATATGTTTTTAACTTACTAATTTTTTAATTAATCATTTAATACAACACTGAAACTACGTGAATTGACAATGGCCGTATGCGAAGTAAAGAAATGAGTCAATGCTCATCTCTCTTCAAATATTGTCCTCCTAAGTAAGTCAGCTCACACACACACACACACACACACTTCTTTCCATTCACATGAATCTGACGTATGAGTTATTATCTTTTAATTAACGCTGTCATTACAATTGTACAGAAAACAAAAAAACATTAGTAATATTATTACACTAATGAAAGCTGAAGTGTAGTTGTAGCTCAAGTTACTCATCTGGCATTATCAAAAAGTGAACAAAACCTTCCTGGATTACCTGTCTGCATTTTTGTTTCCCCCTAAATAAAAATAATAATTTCCATTAACTTTACCACAGTTATTAAAAATAACAGTTTTATTGTTTCATGGTACAGTAGAATATTTCATGTATGAAAGGCTACCAAAGTGGTAGGTTGGGAAGGCACACATTTATTAGATTATTAATAGCATACACAAAAAAGTTGGTACAGCGTGGCTTTTTTTTTTTTTTTAGCAGCACTGTTTTTATTTCAGAGAGTATATGTTAGTTTGAGAAACTATCGACATTTCGTAAGTTGATTGTTTTCAGTTTGCCCTCGAGGGCGCCGCTTATTTGGAACTTGTTTGAGGCTCAGGAACAAGCGAGCAATAAGGGCGGCACTGACACGCGTTCCTAGCGACCCATCACTCCTACGTACACGGCGCTGAATTGGCGTGCAGTGTTGCCGTCGTGCTGCGTGTTCCTATGGGACTTTAAGCGGTCACCGCATCATTTTATTGCTGGAAAGTCTGAAGAAAGGTTCAGTGTACGTCCCTATAAAGGGTTCGCGTGTTTCCGACCAGTGTATTGTGAGATGCAAAAGTGTTAAAAACCTGTTTTTAGCTATGTTGGAGTAAAGTTGAGAGATTTTGGCTGCTATTAACGACGAGGTCTTGAGAGAGCTATGTTGGAGGGCTCGGAATTAGTACATATAATGTGCATTATGTATTTAGAGCATTATTCGTACCTCGTCTGAAATGTGTTTTCTTTCCGTACATGGGTATAATGGGAACACGTTTAATGGTTTCATATAAAAAAAATGTGGATTTCAAACTCTGTAACGGTCTTCAAACGCCAGGTAGACGGCGCCCTTATTTAAATTCCAATCAAAGTTTTACTGCTTTTGCAGTCACATAACTTGTTAGAGTATTTTCTCCAGGGGTCACTTCCGGATTTTTGCATGTGGGAATCATGCCGGACTATGGGTTTACTCGGGGATCTCCCGTCTACTCGCGCCCTTGCATTCCAAATCACTCTACTCTCTTCTTATGTTGGTCGACCATAGAAGGACAGATAGTAATAGTGTGTACACAATATGAAGTTAATTAATAAAGTCTTCCATAATTTTTTGTTGTGATATCATCCCTGAGTATATAAATCCATATTACTTATATGTATCCCTGCCACTTACTAGACTTTCATGAGTGTAAGTATAATCGTATGTTTAATTTTCTGCTTTCCATATTGCAGTTCTATCTGCTAAGACGTTATGTCGAGCCTTGTGATGATTTATTAAAATAATGTTAATTTCTCTGACTCAGACCTTTGATTAAATATGATAAATAAATAAGTTTCCTGCTCAGTGATAACGTAATGAGGTAACCGCCGCGGGATGTTTGTCCGACCCAACAGCTGTCGGAATATTCTTTTGCGCTGTACTACACTTTAAGTTATACTTTTGACGATTATTAATAACTTACACTACTCACATCAACACCTATGATATGAAACCCTTAAATAATATCCTTTAAGATAGTTTCATGTAATTTTTGTGAAATGTTCTGTCATTTGGTAACTGTGTAGCGTGCAATAGTTATTTTATAGTTCTATTCAGTGCACTTGAAATGGTTTCTTATTGCCGCAGTACAACGCCAATTGGGACCAGCTGTGACGATCACACGCTAAATATAAATTAAATATTTTTTGCATTAAAGAAACTGTTAATTTAAATATGCAGTTCTTGAATCAGAACATTTGTGGTTTACTGAATGCATGGGAGGGAAGCATGATACTATTTTTTTTACAGACATTTCTGATACATGCGATCACCACTTAATTTGTTTTCAATGTATAAGAATAAAATATGAGTTTATATACAATTTGTGGCAGTTTACTTAAATGTTACTGCAAACAGTCATTTCGTGACTCATTTAATTAAATATATTTTCCTGTTTAAGTTTGATGTATTGTCAGGAAGTACACCCAGACATTACATTTATTGAACGCTAATTTTGAAGATAGGAATAAATAATATGTCAGTTGTTGGGGTAAACCAAAATTAAAACACGTTTTTGAAAAAAAAAAAAAAAATTAATTAATTAATTTAAAAAAAAAATTGTGATATTTTGCACTCAAATTCTAACTCTGGCAGGTTAATTTAAAAAAAAAATGTTATAAGTTTTGATGAAGAATCTTTTAAATTATATAAATTGGTAGATAAAGAGCTGCAATTATTTTCGCTCTTTCTGCCCCATTTGAGTTACGTTTTATTGCCTACTGGACAATTTAAATAGCACTGATACTATAATAAACAAAACTAATAAATGAAAGGAACAAAAACATTTACTTAAAATCATTAATTTTAACTGTGCTGGCATAATTGCGTGATATCAAGGCATAAGTATCCTGTAAAGCGAAGGATGGCAAAAACTGAAAGCACAAAGGAAAATCCAGTTAAGAGTTCGCAAAAATCCAGAATCCAGGTTTTTGTTTGGCCAATATATGTATGTAGCCTTCAATGCAAATTAATAAAGTGACACCATTCATGGCAATGTTAAGGGATGTTTACAATTGAAAACTTCTGTAAGCAGTATAAATTGACAATGAGCAGTAACCTTACAAAAATTTTGTTCACACAACAGCGATTTATTTCTGTTTGCATGTTGCTTAAAACGAATGCGTGAAAAAAAATGCAACTAAATAAACTGCTGTTGCAATTTTTACTTCAAACAACACACTTTAAAATTGGGTTTTAATTGTAAACCATTTTTACTAGGTTGCTGCTCACTGCCGAATCCCACTGCTTACTGCTTAAGTATTCAATTAAATCTTACTCGTAGCGGAATGATACCAAATAAGAAGTAAAGGAGATCCCGAGCACCGATTACAAAAATGCACAATTAATCGTGATAATCGTATAAGTATAATTTTCGGGGTCGTTTACTTTTGCTGAATTGCTTTGTACGTAGAACATATGTGCTTACTTATCGAGTTTGTTGGGGCGTGTGAAGTATTCTGTTGCTCGCCTGAAGACTGTGAAATGATGGGATCAGCATTCGAGGCAAGTGACGCGGGAAGCTTACGTTTTGCTTAAAACTTTACGAGCGAGCGGCGGCTTCTTGGACCCCGTGGTTAGTTCCGCCAACTTGAGCAACTCCGCTAGTTTGATCCCGCATGGCTTACGAGATAAACCTAGCGGATTAGCCACACAACTTCATTTCAAACAGTTAGAGCTCCAACTCGGCTAGCAAGCTAACTCTCTGGCTGTTTGGTAGATGCTGATATGTAACACTACCTATTTATGTCTGTCCTGCGAATATGTCCTTCGCTGCATTTTCGCCTTAGGTATACTAGTCTATTGCTTATAAGTACTTTAATAATTGGGCGTAATGTCATTATCGAACGGTTTGCCAGCTGGTTTGTGGCCATTTTCCTAGCCGTGCTCTTTAACTCTATTTTAATAAAATTTAAATAATTAAATAATTAATTTTTCTTAAGTTATTAAGTATAACAACTGTTGATAAATGCATTTTTATAAATGAGAAACAGTAAATATTTTTAGAAGAACATCACTGTTATTTCATATTTCACTGCAATACCTTAGTTATTTTCCTATGTCAGTTCTATAAAATACTTCCTTCATTTATCATTGCCGTGGAAACTAACTTAATTGAATCCATTTGCTATCTGCCGTCTACGATGGTGGGAGGGGGTAGAGACGGAACATTTTAATGATCGTCAAAGAACAACAACCATTCCTGAAGGCATTGTATAAAATGAGATCGTAAGTTGTAAGCGGTGGAATTCATTGGTGTGAGTAAAATGACCACCCCGAGAAAACCAATTGGGCTTGGGCAACATCCTCCATTTTTCAACTTGCGGGAATCCGAGGTCGGATGCGTCAGGAATCGTGGTGATCCGGAGCTGGAGCGCTCAGCAGGCATTTATTATGCTTCATATTATAAATACAAACTTAAAGATGGTTTCTTAAGACATTTTGTGAAAAATGGCTAGCTTTTTATTCTAACTTATGAATATGTAAAGAACTGGCACCTAGAGCTTGAAGTGAAAGTATGTCCGTACCTGTCTCTACCTATGTATGTATATCCACTGCATTTCGTAACTTTTTTCATTCCTGTGGTTAACATATATATTTATAAACTCATTGGGGAAAAAAAAGATTAAGTGACTCGTTAACAATTAAGATAAAGGTTCTAAAATTTACGAAAATAATGAACATTCAACTGCAATACAAAATAAAATTACAAAAACACTCTTTTTTTGTTTTACGCATAAATGCATGAAGTAACGCTATACTTGTTCATTACGTGTAACAAGATAAAACCTGAGACCAGAGGGTGAAAGTAGAGGAAAGTATACTACATTTCAATAATGATAAGTCAATAACACTGAATTATTTAAAATACATTTTAATTACCTTTTGACTGTTTCTACCAATATTTTATTGTAAATCTAGAAAGATTCTAGAACCGATATCAAAATTCGAAAATTCCGCTTAGCTTGTTGTTTGTAAGCTGACAAGCGTCCCTCGTGGCAGATATAAAAGTTGAAGTCATCGTAGCTGAAAGATAGAAAACTGTTCATCTTTTCATAAAATTCCTTCATGTGAGCAGGATGGCCAGCTGGAATAATAAATTATTGAAGGGAGCTCATTACTAACATGGAGAAAGATACTGCTTGACTTATTTAGAAAAGATGCGAAACACGTGCCACTGCTTATCATTGTAATTAGTTGTGAGTGCCTTCATAAGTACATGTGTGTATATACAGGTGGGGCTGAATTCGACCGACAAACTTTGTGAGGTGATTCCTAATGCAAAACAAAACTGGGAAATATGCAGGACGCTTACTATGTAAACTGAATATTAAGGGAAATATGAAACCCTTAAAAATATACTTTTAAATCCATATGTTTACGAATATAAAAAAAAAGCTAAATTATATTACACTTTTCCAAACATTGTTTTATGTTATCGGGATTTTGAACCTAAGAACAAGCTCTCCTTATAACCTGCCACCGTAATGAAAATAACAAGGGTGGTTACCATCTTATTACATACAATTATTTCAACGTCAGGATTTATGAACTGGTTGATTCTGGTTTATTGAGCAATGTGACATAACAAAAGGGGTACTTTAGTTGCAACTGGCATTTATAGCACATGCCAGCAGGATAATGCACCGTGTTATCGGCCCAAGTTGTCCATTATTGGTTCGAGGAGCATTCTGGGTATTTTGTACGACTTTTGTAGCTACCTCGTTCGCCTACATGACCCCATCGAGCATTTATGAGCCGAGGTGGGGAGGTCCATTCGCACCCAAGATCCTGCACCGACAAATAAAAGGGAGCTGTGTGTAGATACTCAGAGGACGTGGGTCAACATCTCTCCATAGGCGTTTCCTCAAATCATGAAATCGATGCCACGACGAGTTACTTCACTTCGCTGAGCTAGAGGAGGACCTACACGATACTAGACCCGTATCCTATTACTTTTAGCATTTCAGTGTGTAAACACATATAAGAAATTGAAAACTGCTTTTTTCCCCCCACGAAATATGCCTGTTTTCATTTACAGTTTATATAATAATGGAATCAAGAATGCCATGTATACACAACGTTATATTACAGTACAATCACGTTCTGTGGCAAAGGATGGAACGAAGCACCTTTTATGACTTTCAAAAGTGACGTGGTAGAGTCAGTCAGGTCTTGGAGCAGTGGCTAGGCTACAAAATCGTTCTCGTTTTTTCTAACGTGGGTTTGTCGTGGAAACCTGAAAGGGGAGCGAATATGTTTTTATCCCTCTACTGCGATCACTTATTTTAACTGATCCACGCAGGAAATTAAAATCAATTTCGGCGGTACTGAAATCACCAGCTATGGTTAATGAGTGTACAGAACTCTCCAGGACGAAGCTCTGATTTTTTTCATGAAAGTTTCAGGATTAGTAAGGAGTCTCGTCGTAATAGACTTGTCTTCAGTACCTTCCTCCAAGTACAATTGTTTATCTATGGAGTGTATTAGCGAACGTGGGAGGGGCATTTCACTTCGGTTCCCTGTGCCAGATGGTGATTAGGGATTGTTAGTCAAGTCGCTGCACCCTTGCTGACCGCCGCAGACCGGATCAACTAAGCTCAATTAATTAAAGTAATTGAAATGATGAGTGCGCGGCAAGGGCGAGATCGCTAAGAACTTTCGGGTTCGCCACCAACCTTGGACGCAGTTGAGAGACAGTGAGAGGAATCTCGCTGCCGCCGTGGCGAATCGACGTCTCTCTCACGATGCTTTCTCCCTCTCTTTCTCGCGCGCGAATGCTAGTGTGAATGTGTGTGTGCCAGAGGGGGAGTGGGCACTGGAACTCCTTGCTCCAAAGTTTTACTGCCCGGTCCAACCTTTCCGAGCCCCCATCCCACCCCTCGCCACATCCTTCTGCTTCTACTCCCTGCACCTTCCACTCCTGAAAGCCAGTTCGTAGTTCGTAGTTCCTTCCCGAAGGCCTGGCTCCCTTGACGGCCCGACGCAGGTCCGTAACTCCCTCAGACTTTGCTATTTCNCCCCTTCAACTTCTCCCTCTCCTCGCTTCACTTCATACAGCCCTCGCCTCTCCGCGTAACTACGCAGCCAGACTCACTTCGCCTTACTTCGGTCGCTTTCCCGAAGACCATCTCCTCCATCAACTCAGCTCTCTGACGAGCACCTTGCCGACATGCGTAGCGCGTCGGTGTGAGAAGCCAACGCTGTAGCTTCAGACACAGTCTACCACCATGTTCCGTTGGATTTCTTCCCCTACGACTGCAGTGGTGTAGGACATACGTTGCCCCCCCCCCTTAATCTAATAAAGAGCGCAAGAATCGGAACAAATGGGAACACAAACTGTTTTAGTTCACTGAGCTGCCTTCATATATTGTACGCAATCTCTAATAATTCGGTGGCTGAGCGGTTAGCCTGCTCGCCTCCCACCAAGGCGAACCGGGTTAAATCCTCGGCTGAACCACTCGAGGATTTTCGCAAGTGGGANGCGGGTTTTCTTGGGGGTCTCCCGTTCCCCCCCCCGCTCTTTCATTCCGGCGCTGCCCCATACTCACATCACTTCACTCTCATCGACTCTCAAGACCCCGATGTTAAGAGCCACCCAAATCTATTCACACTCACTTCACACTCTAATGACTCGTTATAATGTATTTCTGATATGTATACCAAGTGTTTCAATATTATATGCAGAAACTACAGGCGCTTGTACAGGACAATGAAATAATGGCAAAAGTCTTAACAAACATAGGCCCCGAAATCAATCGTTTCCGGGATATGACATACCCACACGTTCAACCATTGTATTATTACAACATCGTTAATGCCTTATGTTCCTGGTACCAGCCCCCACACTGAATGTCAGAAGCGGTGTGAACTCGTAGCAGCATTTGAAGCAGTTGTCGTGGCTCCACGAACATTTTCTAACGAAGAGTTGGCCGACATCTATTTCACGCACGGACGTACTAATGGCAACACAGCACGCAGCGCGATCGTACGACGAAGCGTTCCCTCGCAGAATACAGACAGGCAGCCAAGTTCTCACGAGGTTCCGTCATTTGTGAGGAAACGCCTCGGCGTACGATCGTGCTGCCTGCCGTGTGTTGCCATTAGCACGCCCATACGTGAAGTGGATGTCGGCCAACTCTTCGCTAGAAAATGTGCGTGGAGCCACGACAACTGCTTCAAATGCTGCTACGAGTTCACACCGCTTCTGACATTCAGTGTGGGGGCTGGTACNTGGAGCCACGACAACTGCTTCAAATGCTGCTACGAGTTCACACCGCTTCTGACATTCAGTGTGGGGGCTGGTACCTGGAACATAAGGGATTAACAATGTTGTAATAATACAATGGTTGAACGTGTGGGTACGTCATACCTACCTCGGGAGCGACTGGTCTCCGGACGTTGTTTATTAGGACTTTTGTCATTATTTAATTTTCCTCTATACGCCCTTGCAGTTTGTACCTATAATATCTGTATAAGACTACATATTCGCTTCTGGGTTAAATACTTTTCTCTAAATTTTACGCAATATGTAATTTAGGTTTTGATCGCGGCAGAATAAAATTAATGAGAGAAGCAAAAATGTCTGAAGAGAGGCGCCAAAAGGTTTCCTCTTTCTAAGTTGGAGATATTGTTTCGCCAGTGCCTGTGAGGGAGTTGCGAACATCTGGAGAAAAAAAAGGAAGGTGCACTTTCTTTCACTAGTTCAATCGGCCTTTTGTTTATTCNGGGAGTTGCGAACATCTGGAGAAAAAAAAGGAAGGTGCACTTTCTTTCACTAGTTCAATCGGCCTTTTGTTTATTCTTTTTCTTTTTCTGATGCGAACACTTCTTTGAAATGAGACCGGCACATGGGGCACCGGGACGGAAACGACGATGTAACGTTTGTAGGGTGTGCCTTGCCGACACTGTAACGTCGTGAGTAATAAGACGATTGAAATAAACGTGGCCTCGCTCGATCGGATACATGACAACGGCGCGAGCGTGGTCTCGAGTTGGCGGCGCGCATGCGCGAGGCGCGGGTGGGGGCCCGCGGCGATCCGAGACAATTCCAGGCGCAGGCGAACATTTCCAGGCAGTACATCTCGCGATTAACTTCAGGTAGTGCGCTGGTTAAGATATCTAACGAATGATACCGTCTACGTCTGTCGACTTAAGCCATAAAAACAAAATATTAATTTCGTTACTTTCATTTTATTCCCATATACCGTAGAAAATATTACCCGCTAATGCAGACGTATTCATTTAAAACCCACTATCGTGTCCCTAAAGTCCCTGTCACGCTGTCAGATTTCCGCCTTCAAACATATTTAGCAATAAAATTTGAATACGAAATACGTTCTTCAAATGTTTCCTTCTAACAAATTTTATGAAATAATCTATAATATGTTTGAAAATATGTCAAAATCAATTTTTTTTTTTTTTAATTGGGAGGATCTAATCTGAATTCTTATTGGAAAATTATTTTCAAAGTGATGTACTGCTGTTGTGTTTCCATGCTGTCCATTATAGGAAGAAATGTAATGCATGTTTTGATTTATTTGCACTTCTTTACGTAATTCAAATTTTATTTATCAGAGATATTTCCTGCGCAATGAAATTTAATGTCTCTGAGTTATTTATATAATGTGCAATATTAACTTAAAATAGCATTAATTCTCTGACAGATTGTAGATACATTAATTATCTTCTTAACCTTTTTTTGTTTTCAGCAATTGTTCGTTATTTTAAAGTTTTGTGATGTCGCAAACGGCCATTTTTGTCGTGCTCGATTCTGATTGGCTGAACTCGCCAAACATCAAAGAAACTTTAGAACTGGCCCAATTTTCAAATGTTTGATGGAAACTGGAGCCAGCAATTTATTTCAGATAAATATGGCGGCGTTTATGATGTTTTGTTGACGTCACAACTGTCCAACATTATTTGACCAAATTTATTGGAAGCAATTTGACAGTGTGACAGGGGCTTAACACAGAAACACCCCAATTATTTTGTTTAAGTAACCAACTCCGTAACACCGCACTGGCTTTAACTATTTTCCCACAAAACTTTTTTTATATTATTTGTATGCTAATAATAAGTTGAGGTACAGGGCGTAGCTTAATAGATTAATTTAAATCCGCCATCATTATTGCAAATTATATGCAGCACGTTCCATAAAAATACGAAAATAATTGTCATTTAAAAGGGAATAACTTAAAAAATATATTAATTATNAACTTTAGAACTGGCCCAATTTTCAAATGTTTGATGGAAACTGGAGCCAGCAATTTATTTCAGATAAATATGGCGGCGTTTATGATGTTTTGTTGACGTCACAACTGTCCAACATTATTTGACCAAATTTATTGGAAGCAATTTGACAGTGTGACAGGGGCTTAACACAGAAACACCCCAATTATTTTGTTTAAGTAACCAACTCCGTAACACCGCACTGGCTTTAACTATTTTCCCACAAAACTTTTTTTATATTATTTGTATGCTAATAATAAGTTGAGGTACAGGGCGTAGCTTAATAGATTAATTTAAATCCGCCATCATTATTGCAAATTATATGCAGCACGTTCCATAAAAATACGAAAATAATTGTCATTTAAAAGGGAATAACTTAAAAAATATATTAATTATTTTACGGTCAGGTGAAAATATCTGAAAATAAAAGGGCGAAATCTGAAATTCAAATTACGTAGAAAAATAATAAATCCAAGATGCGTCAGGACTTACAGCTTTAAGTGAAGGAGACAGTTTGTGACGTGAAAGGGTTTAAAAAAAAGGAAGGAATGTTTTTAATCTCCAGCATTTACGCCGTTTCTTCTGGCACGCTCTNAGGGTTTTAAAAAAAGGAAGGAATGTTTTTAATCTCCAGCATTTATGCCGTTTCTTCTGGCACGCTCTTTTTTTTTTACATATTCTTTTACTGCTCTTTCTTTCTTTTCTTTTTTTGTGGTCGAAGATTCCGCCAGTTGCTCGTGGAGGAGAGGGTAAGTGCTGGAACAGAAATTCAGCCCGTCGTGTTCCCTTCGTCCCCTTTTTCTACCATTCCCACCGCCAGGGTTCATTTTCTTGCATTTCGCATCCCTCCTTCATTTATCCTTTCCCCCCCCCCTCTCCCATCAACCGGTCCCATCGTTTTCACGGCTCTTGTGCAATTCCCTCTTCTCTTATCTTGGGAGATGGAGGAAGAGTTGCGATCAATAAAGGACCCGCATGCTGGAAAATATCTCCAGTATTTCTTGCCGCTACTTTCGTTTTTTTTCCCCCCTCGTTCCGAGAATTACAGTGTCCTTAGATGAATAATGGCCAACGGGGTATGCGAAGGGAATTTAATTTTCTCATTTACTCCCATCGGCCCCTGAAACACCATCGATACTCTGGGTGTATTATTTTTTTACAATACACAAAACATTTCAAGTCTTCTGATTTTCGTGCATTTTCTATGCGCAGACAAATTATTCATGGCGTGACTTTCTTGGTCAGCAATAATTTCTCTCACAAAAATCAGTTTTCAATCGTCTTAAAAAAACTTCAGAAATCACGAACTTGCTTCCACTTGAAATGATCGGTTTTCCTTATTTACAGCATACAATTTGCTACATATTCGTGTGAGTAATGTTCACCGAGACCATAAAATATAAAGTAGGCATAAATACATTTAACTTTAGGCTCGAATGCAATAATAAAGTCAATAAATATGACTTATATTTGATTTGTAAACTTTTTCGTTTCGAATTTTCTGCTCGTGAAAATAAATCTTGCGCGACGAGTCAAAGCCAGTTACCGAAAACCCATATCAATATTCACTCTATTTGTCTTTTTTTGATTCCAGCCTCTTTTGAGTAAACATTACATTGTTTATGAAATGGTTACACCTGTAGTGCCAAACGTTGTAAAAGTCCAAATTTCAGCGAAGCACTAGGGCAAACTCGGCTCTCAAGACCTCGCTGTTAAGAGTCGTCCAAATATCTTCACTCACTAGGGCAAACAGCGCTTGGATTAATCTCAAACTGAAGCACATTAATTTAAGATTCATTTAATATGAGAACGCTTTACTTGCACTACAAGGGTCTCAGCAAAGCGAAGCTCTCATTTTACGCATTGTTATTCTTTGCACTAATACGTGCGATATCATTCTGATAGATCTAATAAATTACACTTACTTTACGTAAGAAACGTACGTTTAAGTTAATACAGCTACTTGTATGATTATTAATACGATGTATATATTATTATAACATTATAAATATCTTTATTTATATGTAAATTTAATTAAAAAAGAAACATTAATATTTGTAGGTATAAAAACATGCCAAGATCTTTGGAGATATTATTGCTTGTGTTAATTTAAACATTAATTACGGTATACATGCCTCTTAAGATGAGAACTTTTTTTTTTGGCTTTATGTGTAGCACAAATATCAGAGTATGGCTGTGGAGATAGCTTAAATCAAACTAGTTCCTAAGCGATTGTGCATTTAGAGCCTACAGACGCACTCTTGTCCCATTAGGCCAATATAAAGTGTTCTTGACCCGAAACACATCGAATATGGATATTTTTCATAACGTGTTTATTCTTCACATTCTGTTTCAGAGACCTGTCGGAGACTTCGATAGTCTTCCTTCCCGTCAACAATTTGGATGATCTTCACTCTCTAAGAGTTCAAAACACGTGGACTCTCAAAGGATTTCCTTCCGTGTTTCATTTCAAGGTAAGGAGTTAGAATATATATTTCAGAAAACAGTTAATAGAACATNCAAAGGATTTCCTTCCGTGTTTCATTTCAAGGTAAGGAGTTAGAATATATATTTCAGAAAACAGTTAATAGAACATGTATTTTACAAGCTCTTCAAAATTCTGCTTGTTGTTCAGTAACACATGGTCTAACGTGCATTTGAAAAAAAAAACCTGAAAAAAAATGTTTTTGTTACCAACAAATTTTTCACGGCACAGACGATATACGCATAACCTCAAATACTTGTGTACCTTTCGATTGTATATAGCTAGACGATACGCGCATGCGCGTTGGGTCACACCCCTACCACGTTCACTGTTGAATTTCGTTANCGATTGTATATAGCTAGACGATACGCGCATGCGCGTTGGGTCACACCCCTACCACGTTCACTGTTGAATTTCGTTACACTGTGCGCACGCAACTATACGTGTTTGCGCGTATGCGCGTTGGGTCATACCCAATGCGCATACTAAATGCGAAGAACGTACGTGGTTAAAGTTTTTCTCATCTGCAAACCCGTTTGTACAGCTTCCTGTAACGTCGNTACTAAATGCGAAGAACGTACGTGGTTAAAGTTTTTCTCATCTGCAAACCCGTTTGTACAGCTTCCTGTAACGTCGAAGGGCTGCACGTAATTTTTTTTTCAGCAGTTACGTGTCTGGTGCTTAATTAAACAAATATACAACCTGATTTTATTTTCAGTACTTCAACATTAAATTTTTTGCACACACATAGAAAAACAAGATAACGTGTTTGCTAGCTAGCTATTTCGTCAGCGATAATAGAAGTTATTTTCTCTTTTAATTATGAAGCGATTTATTCACTCTGTTGCAGAGTGTTTTAAAATTGTAGTAATATTTAATTTCGAGGAAAATACAACTTCAAATTTTTTGCAAAAGGTCAAGTATGGACGGTATTTTTTCGAGTTCTAATTCGTACGAGTTTCTGTTAATATACGCCAGTTCAGAGCCCATTTTATTGGGAAAGGAAGACCCACGCCACAATATTGATATTTATAGTTTTATGTTCGTTGTAATGGCTGAGTATAACGATTTCNAAAGGATTTCCTTCCGTGTTTCATTTCAAGGTAAGGAGTTAGAATATATATTTCAGAAAACAGTTAATAGAACATTTATTTTACAAGCTCTCCAAAATTCTGCTTGTTGTTCAGTAACACATGGTCTAACGTGCATTTAAAAAAAAAACCTGAAAAAAAAAATGTTTTTGTTACCAACAAATATTTCACGGCACAGACGATATGCGCATAACCTCAAATACTTGTGTACCTTGCGATTGTATATAGCTAGACGATACGCGCATGCGCGTTGGGTCACACCCCTACCACGTTCACTGTTGAATTTCGTTANTTGCATACGATTATAGACATGTAGGGCGATCAAAACGGGAATTGATTTGATTTGATTTTATAAGCTGTTTATTAAAATGATACGGTACACTGTACGGAATGAACAGGAACAATGGAAGTTACAGAAAACATTCATGCCAGCGCAAAACCAACGCTCTTCTACAAGATTGACATAAGGGAAAAAAACTGTTTGGAACGGAGGGATCAAAACGGGAATTGACTATCTCGTCAGTTTGGAGCGCATAAAGAGAGTGGTATTCCAAGTATTACGAAATGCTGTAGAGTTTGTATCAACTTAATAAAAGATGCTTGTGCTTACCATAGGAGGGATAATTTTTTCATTGTTGCAAAATAATTTTCTGAATTATATTTTATTTAATACTATAGGCTGGCCACGGTAAACTGAGCACTTTTGAAGTTATTGCTTAGGATCTACTTGTAAGCACATAATGTATTCTTCCGCAATATGTAAAATGACCATTGCCATGTGCTTGATCGGTTTATCCAGGTGTCGATCAAGTGAAACTGTGAAATAATTACAAAAAAAAGTAACAATATGGTAATTATTTCACTAATATCAATTAAAAATAACAGAAAGCAAAAAAAAAAAAAAAAAAAAAGTGCGTGTACTTATGAACGCGCGTTAGAAGTTAAACTTCTTTGGCGTGACTAAAATAAAATTGAATACGCTTATAACCTGAAATGCTGGTTGCTAAGTAATAGCATGTACTATCTGCTTAATTGCAATGTTCACTGTCGAATTTCGTTACAATGTGCGCGCGCACCTTCCGTAGCACACTAAACTTTTACCCTCAACGCGCCAAAAGAAGTATAACTTCAATAATTTANATTTGATTTTATAAGCTATTTATTAAAATGATACGGTACACTGTACGGAATGAACAGGAACAATGGAAGTTACAGAAAACATGCATGCCAGCGCAAAACCAACGCTCTTCTACAAGATTGACATAAGGGAAAAAAAACTGTTTGGAACGGAGGGATCAAAACGGGAATTGACTATCTCATCAGTTTGGAGCGCATAAAGAGAGTGATATTCCAAGTATTACGAAATGCTGTAGAGTCTGTATCCACTTAATAAAAGACGCTTATGCTTACCATAGGAGGAATAATTTTTTCATTGTAGCAAAATAATTTTCTGAATTATATTTTATTTAATACTATAGGCTGGCCACGGTAAACTGAGCACTTTTGAAGTTATTGCTTAGGACCTACTTGTAAGCACATGATGTATTCTTCCGCAATATGTAAAATGACCATTGCCATGTGCTTGATCGGTTTATCCATGTGTCGATCAAGTGAAACTGTGAAATAATTACAAAAAAAAGTAACAAGATGGTAATTATTTCACTAATATCGATTAAAAAATAACAAAAAGCAAAAAAAAAAAAAAGAAAAAAAAGTGCGTGTACTTATGAACGCGCGTTAGAAGTTAAACTTCTTTGGCGTGACTAAAATAAAATTGAATAGGCGTATAACCTGAAATGCTGGTTGCTAAGTAATAGCATGTACTATCTGCTTGATTGCAATGTTCACTGTCGAATTTCGTTACACTGTGCGCGCGCACCTTCCGTAGCACACTAAACTTTTACCCTCAACGCGCCAAAAGAAGTATAACTTCAATAATTTAAGTATTCAGAAATTTTTACCTCACGCTTTTAATTCGACGTTAAGATATGGAACTAATTTCCCTCCCGTCGTTACCAACTTTATTTGGGCACATGCGAGACAGCGCATGCGTAAAAATATATGCAGGTAGGAGCAGTGACATATTTGGAAAGTGATCAATTAACCGCAACAAACCTATACACGAGGTGGCCAAAAGTCTCCGCACACTCCATTACTACCAGTAAACATGCCCCGTAGGAAATAAAAAAATTAAATACAAACACTTTGACATCATACACATGTTTGATGACAAAACGAGTCAGTGCAGAGAATGGTCAGCGTTCGAAAGGAACATGATTATAGCGCCCATAAATTTGGGCATTCCGCCAGAGATATTCCTCAATAATGAAACGAGCGTACGCCCATTGTTGGCGATGTTAATGTCAAGTAAGAGCACTGACCACTAGTATCGCTTTGGTAGCTAGGAAATACCTAATCGTAACTGGCGAACGCTGAAACGTGGTGTGCGAACCAGACGTCATCGACTGCAGGGAACTCCATTCGCAGTTCTCGTACAGAGAAACACGATGGGACTTTATAATGGAAATACATATCATTTGATTTTCATGGTCGTGCCGCTGCTTGGAAGCCAATCACCACACACGCCAATGCACAAGTCATTTGGAGGAGTGTCAACACCATCATCGTCAGACTGTGGAGCAGTAGAAGAAGGTTTTATGGAGTGATGATACGGCACTGTGATGAAGGGTGTGGACCTCGCGGGGTTCCTGACAAGCGATATAACCTGAGCGTGTAGTGTTGACAGTGCAATTTGGTGGTGATGGTGTAAGACCTGATGGTACGGGGTCATTCATCTTGGTTTCGGCTTGGGCCGTTAGTTACAATCGATGAATCGATTAACCCTAACATGCGTTAAGTCGTTTCAGACAGAAATATGCTTCCCACATTCTGACAATAGTTTGAAATCGGCCTTGTCCTGTACCAACATTGTCCATAAATGAAGATAATTTACTTCGAGTTTTGAAGACAATCTGGTGTAAAAGCAAGGCGCATGAGTGGAACCAGTGTAGGTCTTTTTTCATGCAAAGGCGGATGAACAAATGGATAAACTTGAACAAACTTGCAATTAATAAGCCTGCTGCGTCATGATGACATGGTAAGAGCGCTGGGTTCTGAAATCCCAGCAAAGAGATAAGATAAACAAAGAACATAAAATACCTCTTAGGTTAAACCTCTTATCTACAGTGTTATTTCTTGTGGGTAAAAGCAGTAATCGCAATACGCCACAGGTAATACTAGCATGACTAGTGTCACTGAGAAATGTTCTAAGTCCATAACCTTGAAACATAAAGTGAGAACCACTGAACCGATTTCGGTGAAACAAACTTTATTGACATTTATGCATCACATGCAAGTTCTACATGACCAAGAATATGCAAATTTCCAGTTGTGCCAATTAATTTTCTATAAATCCATATTTCATCACCAAGCTAAAACATTATCTTCTTATGAGATAACAAAACAGGTGATGAATAAATACTAATTACAGCAGTACTAATTTATGGCAGAAAACAGGTAAGACCCCCCAGGTTTAACCTGGGAGGTCTTGCCTGTTTTATCTTATCTCTTTGCTGGGATTTCACATCCCAGTGCTGTTATCGTGTGAACTATGAAGCAGCCGGCTTATCAATTGCAAGTTTGCACAAGTTTAACCATTTGCTCATCCGCCTTTCCATGAGAGAGACGTACACAGACTCCGCTCATGCGCCTTGCGCCAAATCTTAGAAAAAGTGTTGTGATCGTGAGTGAACATTCATAGGGCAACGTCCAACATGCCATGAAGACAATACCGCACCAGAAGATATCCATGGAAAGTGAACCGAAATATCCCAATGTTAANCATCGAAATATCCCAATGTAGACAGGGATGTCGACACATTGTGTCGTAAAGTAGTTAATGTAGAAGAGAGTTATATTATTTTAAGTTATTTATATAGATTGGGTCTGCAAGGTGTAACTGATAAAGCAGGAACCCCAGTAGCAACCTACGTTGGCACTTGGTTGGTAAGGTTGGAGTGCACACATTAATACAACGCTGACCAAACAGAAGATGCCAACAATAATTTACTACCGCGAAAATATTATGAGATTACTTGGCACCCTCCATACAATGACGTCAGAAAATGCTATAACCTATTGCAAGTGTAATTTTAAATAGTTGGTTTTTGGTTGATGACAAGTTGGTAAATAAATTGTTGGTGATATGTGTGTAATTTTATTTTGGGAAAACGTCAGGCAACCAACATTTTATGTAAAACTATCACAATGCCACTTTCATGTATTTTATATAATATGAAGTTACTTCATCAACTGCGATATTTCTCTTTAAAATATTGTCAGTTGGTTATATGTTGTGTCAATTTTGGGGACACAACAGTTGGCAATGTCACCAATTATTAAGTTGGGCAAACATTGTGTAAACAACACTATGCCAACAATGATAATTACAATATTCCAAATAAAGTAAAACCACAATTTTGTATTTTTGTTAAAAAAAACTATGTTTTAACACACAACACATGTTTTATTATTAAATTGACTTCGTTGGTGATGTGTTGGTCACTTGCTGGAAAACATACTGTTCGCATTTGGTATGTAAACATATGTTGGGCCAACATTGTGTAACCAACATTGTGCCAATTAAGGAAATTGCCATATTTATAATGAAATAACACTACGATTTTAAACAATCATACGAAAATAATGTTTTTAACAAATCAACTGTGTCTTATTTAAACTGTCTTCATTAGTTATGTCTTGGCTACGTGTCAGAATATATACAGTCGGCATTTGGTATGCATACCTTCGTTGGACCAACATTGCACAACCGACATAAATTCACTAATAGAAAATAATAGTTTTAAATGAAAAACCTATTAATTTTCACAACTTATAAACAATTACTAAATGTAATTTTTCATTAAGCTGTGTTTTGTTCCTCATGTGTTGAGACAATGTTGTGAAATTAACAGTTGATGATTGGTTATTTTTGTTACGTTGGGACAACATCATATTGCAAACATTAGCCATCATAGGAAATTAATATGTTTTTCTAAATAAAAACAAAATTCATTATATTTGCTTAAGGGTTCAAGTGTATTTTTAGCATGGAGATTCTCTAAAAATAAATTGGCTATCGTTGGTTGTGTATTGGTTATTAGTTGTAGAATATATTATTGTAACTGGTAGATTTAAATCCAGTTTCAAAGTAGTAAGATTTGACTTAAATACATATAAAAAAACAAAGTATATCAAACTGCAATATTATATGTGTTTATTTACTCGTCTGTGATACGAAGTTACAGAAGTCTAGTGGATAATATTTGGGGCGGATAACCTAAAGGGCGTAAGTTTAAATCCGACGTATAACAACAAAATTTTCAGGTGGTAATATGAAGTGAAATGTAAAGAAAAGTGAAAGAAAAAAACTATTTTAAATGGGTAAAATTGATTTAAAACACTGGTAACCAACGTTGGCAGAACGTTGTTTAGTGGTTGGCATTATGCATGCAATCACATCTTGCCAAAATATGACCAACTGTGGGTGAACGACTGTGTGAATTCTTTTCTGAAAGGAAAAACCCACTACTCTTAAAAGTTTGCCCGCAACCATAGAATTATGTTGTGCCAACGTTTTATTTTATTTGGCAACAAACATAAAACTCATGTTGGGCCAACGTAAACCCGAGGAACATTTCGGCGTTGGGACAACTTAATATGCTAACGTTAGCCTAACAAAATTTGGCTACTGGGAAAGTGAACTTTAAAGATTTTTTTTTTTTCGTATTCGTCATAACTCAGGAAATCCGTGTTGCCGACACACACGAGCAACAAACGAACATCAAATATTTACCATGCTACAGGAAGAATGGAAACTATTTCCGCCAGCTGTGCCAGATTTTAGTGGTGAGCATACCGCCGAGGATTAATGCTGCAATAAGGGACATACGACCTCCTATAGTTACATGACTGGTGACTTAAACCAACAGTTATGAATTTTTGTTGATTTGTGTGGCCCCATAAAATATGTTGAAGTACTGTTCTAAGATTTCGTGCTTTAGACGAGGAGATTTTATTTATATTTCTCTCTATTACAGTCGCACTCACACAAGTTGGATACTTGACTTAAAAATTTGCATCTCTGACTAAAATTCCATTTCTTTGTCAGTACTGTCTAGTAAATCATTTGCAATGATATTTAGAAAATAACACTTGTGTAATTCAATGCAAATTACAAAGAAAGAATAGTGACTATGTGAAATGTAAGTAATCAGCAAACACTAGCCGAATCAATTGGAAGAATTTTCACAGGACCCCATCGTTAAGGTGGCCACCTGGTTGAAAGAAATTTTGCACGTATGAGGCCTAAAGGTGGCCACCTTAACGATGAGGTCTTGGGAGGGGAGTCGATGTAGGTGAAATGAGGTGAGAATGGAGCAGCTCCAGAACGCAAGGGTGCGAGAAACGGGAGATCCCCGAGATAACCCCGCCGACCAGCGGCATCGTCTGGCACGTTTCACACATGCAAGAATCCGGGAGTGACTCGACCGGGGAATGAACCCGGTTCGCCTAGGTGGAAGGCGAGCAGTCTAACCGCTCAGCCACTGCGACCCCAAGTAACATATGAAGGTGAGCATCGCCCCGCCCGGGAGAGGGAGAGGCGATCTTCCCGTCCCAAAGCGGGGGTATGAGGTTTTTCGTCGGCAGCATAGAGAGGACACTTGCGCAATAGACACGATAACTAGTGGTGAAGACCTCCCCGAGGAGCGAGGGACAAAACGCTTATCACAGTCGGTGCTAAGCGTTAAGTCAATTAAATATTCGTCTGGACGATAAGGTACATCATCTCCAAAAAGCGAGTTGTTATCGCGGACCGCAGTGATAGACAACTAGCAAACTCTGATTTAAGATTTCAGAAACAAGCAACTGCGGTCTTGCGTGGGTTCTTTATTACGAGCCTGTACGGGACAAGTAAAACTACAGCCTGTTTATTGACTGTTCGAATGTATAATGAGCTAGGCGAGACACAACACTGCCAAACAATAGACAATGCCATAATTGATAAACAATATTGCTAATACCGGGTAGGGACATCACACGTTCACTGATAATAGGCACTGAGAACATTGCAGTTTAACACTCTGAAATAATGTTTCGATTAGAGCAAGAATTTTACAAGCAGTGGCGGAGTTACTAGGATATTTCATGAGATTTCGTAGAGTCCATTTATATATTAACCCCCGCTTTTAAATTCTTCCTCTAGCTTTTAACTGCATGCATAGTATCATTTTATAAATTGGGAGGATGTCAATTGCGTTTCATGTTCTTATCACTATGGAGAGTATTACCTTACCCATGCATAAAACTTACAGCCCCATAATTGTACATATTCAGTAAATATTTGGATGAATTATATAAAAAAAAAATAGCATATTATCTAAAGCTTTCTATTAAGAAAAAATAAACAATAAACTTACTTTACCTGGGCCCAAAGTGACTCCTTCCTGGTGGAACATTTCATCGGACTCGTGAGCTGGGATGTAGTGACCTGATCCCACCCCACCCCAATTACTGCCATGAGAGCTATTCCACAAGTCGGTCTCCCACTGGCTGAAGGCTGATCTCTCCTTTCTCTCATCGCCTTTACGCGCAAAGCACTCGACTGGCGTGTACTGTTGCCGTCGATAACGCGCCTCTATGGCACTTTCAGCGGAGACCCTGCCACTTTATGATGTAATAGTAAAATTAAAGGTCTGATGCTCGTCCTTATTCCTTTTTTAATATTTTGTACAGGAATGTTTATACATAAAAATGACCGTGAAAACACCCGTTTAAGCCATATTTATTATCACAAAAACCAACTTTAGAGAGAAAGGAAGGAATTGAAAAACGTATACAGACGCGTAACGTTTCTTAAACGCTATTCGTAAGCAGACCTCAGCTTGACACGTAGGCAACCTCGCCTGCATGGACGCGCGGCTACTTCAACTACGCCATCGACTGGCAGATCGGTGAGTCCTCTTCCAGCTGAAGGCTGTTCACTCCCTACTCAGCAACTTTCAAACCCTTTCTTAAGCTCCCGCCTACCTGGAGCTTCAACTGCGCTGCAGAGTGTTTCAAATACACGTTTTTTTCCCCTGCGAAACTATAAAACGCAAGTCCAATGTGCTGGTCTACGAAAGGAACACACACTTCAGACGAGGGCTGTTGAGTGCTTTCAAAATGTAACGCACGTCAGAAACACCATTTCAGAGTATTAAAAAACGGCTTTTTTAAAAGCTTTGTAGCTCAAAATATACGCATCAAAGACATACTAAACTACTCAAAAGCCCTGCACTGAACCTTCCTGCTTCCTGCAAACTCTCCATTTATAAAATAATAGAGTCAACGCTAAAAGCCCCATACGTACACGCAGTGCATCTAGAACACTGCACGTCAGTTGCGCTTAGTGGCGATGGCGCACTTGACGCGCGTGGCAGTGTCGCCCTTATCGCTCCCGCGCTTCTCGGCCTCAAACACGGTAAAAAAAGCTCTAGGAAGGCGGGAGTCTTAAGACTACTTGTGCGCACGTTGTGTATTATTCCACCACATGTTAAACTAATACTGCTGTGGCCATCGTCATTTTGTTCACGCGCCGGCCAAGTGAAACTGTCAATTTATTAGCAAAGAGTTTCTACACATTTGCTAGTTCGTACACTTATTTGCATTAAAAAAACAGAAAACATTATAATTTGTTTCAGTATTTACAAATGTTAATCGGACACTTTTAATTAAACCTTAAGGGTAAAATTCCCTCTCCGTTTCCTATTGTTTCATTTTTCTAGCTTGTTTATATTAAAAAATAATTCTAAAGTACACATATACCCAACTTGTTATTCTCCATGCACGACGACTGGACTAAGAACTCCTATGTACGTCACCATATTGATTTTTCCTAATTTTTGGCAGAATTAGGCAATATTGCGAAGTAAATGAGTTCGTATTTTCAGGCCATATATCTGGAGTGCTCTGTAAAGCCAATAACTCGTTGGGTATATGGGTGCTTTCGGAATTTTCTTTTTAAAAACATAACCAAGCTTGAAAACCAAGAATTCAATTTGGCGGGAGGAGGTTACACTTAGGACATGGAAATACTTTACCGCCGTCTTTGCCAACTTCACTGGGTGCATGCCACTCAGCGTGTCCGTTAAAATACACGCAGGTAGGGGGAGCGACATTTTTTTCAAAAGTACTCAATTAACCGTAAGCAGGCTTCTGCCAGCAAGGGAGAAAGTATTTCTTTTCTTAATGCATTTAAGAGTTCCGCTTGCCTGCAGCTATTTTAGAGCTCTCGATGCTCGAAACGTTTGAGCCGTAAGGCCGACTCTAGCTCACTCGCCACTTGGGGGGCTGCGGTGGTGTAGTGGTCAGACTACTTGCCTCTCACCTAGGCGAACCGGGTTCAATTCTCGGTGGGGTCGCTCCCGGAGTGTGAGCATCGCGCCGGACGATGCCGCTGGTCGGCGGGTTTTCTCGAGGATACCCCGTTTCTCCCACCCTGGCATTCCAGCGCTGCTCCATACTCACCTCGCTTCACCCTCGTCGGCTCTCAAGACCCCTTGCCTCATGGCCTCTACGCGCAAGGCGCTCAAATGGCGAGTCGTATGAACATGGCTTAAGTTCCTGTACAGAAAATTGAGCATCTAAAACTGATTTAGCTTTCTTTACTCGTGTGTTTTCTACAAAAAGTCCCTGCAGTGCACTTCATGCGCCAGCCAGGTGGCCTCCGTAAGCCCGTATGCCACGATGGAAGATTCCATGCAAGCTTGCATGACTGCTGGTATGGATAATTCTATGGAAGATTTAGCCAACTGCTGGCAGTTTTCGTAATTGGTCGTGTCCAATTTTCGATAGAATATTTCCAACAAGGCTGAAATTTTGGCCACTGAGAGATAAGGTGGTTGAGCGTGGCATTGACGATACGTATAATTATGTTTTGAGAAACAGTTATAAGACCATTAAATAAGAATAGGTAGTAAATAAGTATCCGCGGAAATGGTTACTTACACTATAACAACATTATGTACCTGAACCACTGTTGTAGAAGTAAGATCATATACAAGTGCGGCAGCAAGTACCGGGTGACAGGATATCCCGCTGGAACCTCCATACCTGCTCGCATGCGGGATCGGAAAGATGTCGTAGAAGCTTCCTCCGAGCTTGTGCGGAACATATTGTAGTATCGTGGTACATAGACTTTACAGTTGTGTTACTTAAAATAATCAGACTTGCGACGTCTGGTCTAGATCACTTGTCTTGCTGCACGATGCCATCACGGGCTAAGTGAGGTAGCTACGGAGTATAACCTTGTATCAGACGAGGGAACGTGCTCTAAGAACTTCGACAGTATTATTTATACACAATGATTTAACTTTTTCCACGTGAATCAACGGTAAAGCACTTGTTACAATAGTGCGATAAAGTGACTAGCCAATCAGAGGCGAGCCTGCAGACGAAGGCGATGCGACAGTGTGCGATAGAATTTGTTCTAACGTACCCGCGACTGTCGCGTGGAACAATGATTAAGAAGAAAAATAGCGTATATTTTTATACAAAAACGCAGGTGTGCAAGTGGTGGGTATTTTAATATAATATTGCGTGTTATTCAAACAGTCTCAAATACGTATAAGAGCCTCATTACTTAAATACCAGTCGCTCATACTATAAGCTAGAAACATTTAGAGAAATACATACAGTCGTAAAGCTGAATTTCTTGACATTTGCCCATAAGCTTGACAACTTGAGACAGGCTTCGATTTCATCTGCAAGTGTGGCCCTATGAATCACCGGTAGAGTTTGGCGGAAGTCACCACCCCCAATTCCTCCTATAATGTCTGTATTGTTTTGTATATCCTGTAGAGTTCGGTTTAGGGCCTCTTTCGCTTTTTTGTGTAACATTGTGCTTTCGTCCCACACTAACAACTTACATTGACGCAGCATTGTACCCGAGCACTATTTTTACTAAAAAATGTTTCCTGAGGGAATGAGATATTTTTTCGGGATAAAAAGTAGCCTTATGTCACTTCCCTGTCCTCCAACTATCTCTGTGCAAAAAATTACGTTTATATGTTGCTTCGTTGCGACGTGAAAGAAGGACAAACAAACAAAAACACTTTCACATTTATATATTAATAGGATGTAGACGTCCCCCTCGAGTTACCTTCTCAGCATAAATCAGGAATTTTAGACAACAGCGATGAAAAAATTATAGGGCTTTGGCAATTCTTCGTCCTAATTGGCACCGTGTTATGCTGCGTCAAATTATAGGTTGTAGACGCTTATCTCTTGTCATTCCTTAAGAGTACATGAATACAATGTGGTCATTATAGCTTCGCTGATTACAACATTAGGCTACACTTAGCAAGCATTTTTTTTCCTCTAGAAATTTTGTAAGAGGAGATGCTTTTGCTTTGTTTAATCGGAAAACTTATATCATTTCTGTAGTTTCATCGTCTTAATGTTGCACTAAAAATTAATCTACATTAAGACCATGAAAAAGTATTACTTGCTAGCGTTTTAGACATTTCCTTTGAGTCAGTGCTGTGCAGACCCCATATAGGTGCAGATATTAATTTGATCATAAGAAAAAACAGTAATAGAATTTTAAATTTAACTAACGAACAATACTTTGTTGCAAACGTATGTGGAAGCATTTGCTTCAGATAAGCAGTTAAAAATTAAAGTGTGTCGCGTTGGAAATTATTCTCATATAATTATTATCGAGATTGCATGAATATGTCAAGTGTTAAGCATTGAACGCCTGGGAAAAGAAATTCGCTGACAGAAACCAACAAGAATGGGTACTATATAATACCAATTTCTAAACACCTGTGTATCCTTATTTCTCTGGTTAGAGTTTTGTATCTGCCAAAGTTCCAGTGTGGGATATTATTTGTAAAGGAATGTATAAATTAATGTTCATTCGTTGGACAATCCGTTGATTTTGTTTGGAAATTTATATAAGTTTTAGATAATTTGTGAGTTGTGAGAGGACAGTTAGGATGCTGTTCACAAATAACTACATATTGAGATTTAATATCCAGTCACTGTACTCTCAATAAGGAATTGCAAAACATGATTACTGTATAGCACTAAATTGAAACGTTTGAAACCATCACAGACAATAGTTTTGACTTGCACAGGTCCTGGCTGCGAGGTAGCTGGCTTCTTGACGGTATTCGCGAGTGAGCTGTCTGTGTTCACGCTGACCGTCATCACGAGCGAGCGCTGGTACACCATCACGTACGCCATCCACCTGAACAAGAGGCTGAAGCTCAGCTCCGCCGCAAAGATCATGGCGGCAGGCTGGGTCTACTCCCTCTTGATGGCGACCCTGCCCATCGTGGGAGTCAGCGGATACTACAAAACAAGGTGAGGTACCCGGATAACGGCAGGCTGGGTCTACTCCCTCTTGATGGCGACCCTGCCCATCGTGGGAGTCAGCGGATACTACAAAACAAGGTGAGGTACCCGGATAACGGCAGGCTGGGTCTACTCCCTCTTGATGGCGACCCTGCCCATCGTGGGAGTCAGCGGATACTACAAAACAAGGTGAGGTACCCGGATAACGGCAGGCTGGGTCTACTCCCTCTTGATGGCGACCCTGCCCATCGTGGGAGTCAGCGGATACTACAAAACAAGGTGAGGTACCCGGATAACGGCAGGCTGGGTCTACTCCCTCTTGATGGCGACCCTGCCCATCGTGGGAGTCAGCGGATACTACAAAACAAGGTGAGGTACCCGGATAACGGCAGGCTGGGTCTACTCCCTCTTGATGGCGACCCTGCCCATCGTGGGAGTCAGCGGATACTACAAAACAAGGTGAGGTACCCGGATAACGGCAGGCTGGGTCTACTCCCTCTTGATGGCGACCCTGCCCATCGTGGGAGTCAGCGGATACTACAAAACAAGGTGAGGTACCCGGATAACGGCAGGCTGGGTCTACTCCCTCTTGATGGCGACCCTGCCCATCGTGGGAGTCAGCGGATACTACAAAACAAGGTGAGGTACCCGGATAACGGCAGGCTGGGTCTACTCCCTCTTGATGGCGACCCTGCCCATCGTGGGAGTCAGCGGATACTACAAAACAAGGTGAGGTACCCGGATAACGGCAGGCTGGGTCTACTCCCTCTTGATGGCGACCCTGCCCATCGTGGGAGTCAGCGGATACTACAAAACAAGGTGAGGTACCCGGATAACGGCAGGCTGGGTCTACTCCCTCTTGATGGCGACCCTGCCCATCGTGGGAGTCAGCGGATACTACAAAACAAGGTGAGGTACCCGGATAACGGCAGGCTGGGTCTACTCCCTCTTGATGGCGACCCTGCCCATCGTGGGAGTCAGCGGATACTACAAAACAAGGTGAGGTACCCGGATAACGGCAGGCTGGGTCTACTCCCTCTTGATGGCGACCCTGCCCATCGTGGGAGTCAGCGGATACTACAAAACAAGGTGAGGTACCCGGATAACGGCAGGCTGGGTCTACTCCCTCTTGATGGCGACCCTGCCCATCGTGGGAGTCAGCGGATACTACAAAACAAGGTGAGGTACCCGGATAACGGCAGGCTGGGTCTACTCCCTCTTGATGGCGACCCTGCCCATCGTGGGAGTCAGCGGATACTACAAAACAAGGTGAGGTACCCGGATAACGGCAGGCTGGGTCTACTCCCTCTTGATGGCGACCCTGCCCATCGTGGGAGTCAGCGGATACTACAAAACAAGGTGAGGTACCCGGATAACGGCAGGCTGGGTCTACTCCCTCTTGATGGCGACCCTGCCCATCGTGGGAGTCAGCGGATACTACAAAACAAGGTGAGGTACCCGGATAACGGCAGGCTGGGTCTACTCCCTCTTGATGGCGACCCTGCCCATCGTGGGAGTCAGCGGATACTACAAAACAAGGTGAGGTACCCGGATAACGGCAGGCTGGGTCTACTCCCTCTTGATGGCGACCCTGCCCATCGTGGGAGTCAGCGGATACTACAAAACAAGGTGAGGTACCCGGATAACGGCAGGCTGGGTCTACTCCCTCTTGATGGCGACCCTGCCCATCGTGGGAGTCAGCGGATACTACAAAACAAGGTGAGGTACCCGGATAACGGCAGGCTGGGTCTACTCCCTCTTGATGGCGACCCTGCCCATCGTGGGAGTCAGCGGATACTACAAAACAAGGTGAGGTACCCGGATAACGGCAGGCTGGGTCTACTCCCTCTTGATGGCGACCCTGCCCATCGTGGGAGTCAGCGGATACTACAAAACAAGGTGAGGTACCCGGATAACGGCAGGCTGGGTCTACTCCCTCTTGATGGCGACCCTGCCCATCGTGGGAGTCAGCGGATACTACAAAACAAGGTGAGGTACCCGGATAACGGCAGGCTGGGTCTACTCCCTCTTGATGGCGACCCTGCCCATCGTGGGAGTCAGCGGATACTACAAAACAAGGTGAGGTACCCGGATAACGGCAGGCTGGGTCTACTCCCTCTTGATGGCGACCCTGCCCATCGTGGGAGTCAGCGGATACTACAAAACAAGGTGAGGTACCCGAGTACATGGAGCATCGCTCACCTCAGCCTGACGGGGTTTAACGATGCCCCACAGTCACAATCATTACCGTCTCAAAGTCTACGGGATCATGCACTCTCGAAAGTGCATCAGCCACCTGGTTCTCGGAGCCACGAACGTGAAATACTTTGAAACGAAAACGTGATAAGCGCAAAGCCCATCGACCTAATTTCCCTAACTGCTGCGGATGGTTCAAAACCCAGATAAGCGCCAGATTGTCNCGTAAATTACAAGTTTACGTTCCGGTTCGGTAAGACTGCGGCTGGCAAAAGCAATAGGAGTCAAACGTAAATCCATATTTTGATTCAGCACAGCGCCTTGGGCCACTGACGATATGTCGACCTGCACGATGCATCACCAGGGGGAAGACAGCTTCAGCTTTAAAATAGAGAACGCTAACTCTTGCTCCTGGCCCCAAACAAACTCTACTGCCTTCTTCTTCAATAAATTTAAGGGTGGTGCCNCTTCTTCAATAAATTTAAGGGCGGTGACAATTCTGAAAAAAGCTCAATGAACCTGGAGTAGTATCCTAAAAGCCTAAATATCTGAACTCGCTTTAAATTTCTTGGGTGAGGGAAATTCAAGATAGCAGTGACACGATCTGTATCAATCATTAGTCGGCCTTCACAGAGTAAAAAGCATATAAACCTGACCTTACTATAACCCAAGGTAACTTTATCGGGATTAACCGTCAACCCAACCTCACGTATTTTCAAAAAAACTTGGCGCAAATGTGAAATGTGGAACCCTAAATCATTGCTGTATAAAATGATGTCAATATAATTATAGACAAACTTGTATTTAAATTAAGACAACACAAACTCTAAGACCCTTNAACCTGACCTTACTATAACCCAAGGTAACTTTATCGGGATTAACCGTCAACCCAACCTCACGTATTTTCAAAAAACTTGGCGCAAATGTGAAATGTGGAACCCTAAATCATCGCTGTATAAAATGATGTCAATATAATTATAGACAAACTTGTATTTAAATTAAGACAACACAAACTCTAAGACCCTTNGCTGTATAAAATGATGTCAATATAATTATAGACAAACTTGTATTTAAATTAAGACAACACAAACTCTAAGACCCTTGACAAGGCTTGACTCCCGAAGTTTGAGCTCAGGGGAATGCGCATAAACTCAAACTGACTCCAAGGTGTGCTAAAGGCGGTGTACTTTCTGCAATAAGGGTCTAACAAGCATTGGTGAAAACTATTATTTAAATCCAAAACAGAAAACACACGGGCTTTACCTAAATGCTGAAGAGCACAATCAATCGTGGGCAACGGAAATGGATCATTATGAATTTTTTTGTTTACTTAAGATTGATTGACAACCAAACGATATTTGTCACTATCCTTCTTAANAATGGATCATTATGAATTTTTTTGTTTACTTAAGATTGATTGACAACCAAACGATATTTGTCACTATCCTTCTTACCGTGATCTTTCGGACCGCCTGTTATCAGCCTTCAACTTTATTGAGATTGGCCAGCTTCTAACTATTTATCAATTATTTCTCTAAATGCCTGCGACTTAGGTGGAGGACATTCAAAATGGTGATCACCTACTGGAACATTGTCCGTAAGGGAGAATTTGTACTGCAGAACGTCGCATTTCCCTATTTTGGGACTTATGACGTCACTAAGATCTTTACACAACTGATCCAACAGACTATTAAAGTCCTGGGGAAAATCATGTTTTGTGTCGTGCAAAGATGAACACATCTCATAAATGACTTCAACGTGAAGGGCGATCCGGACATTCGGAGCAAAGCCAAAATATACATATATAATGGTCGTCTAGGGCACGGCCAAATTACTCGTAATAACCTTNGGACATTCGGAGCAAAGCCAAAATATACATATATAATGGTCGTCTAGGGCACGGCCAAATTACTCGTAATAACCTTCCCATTTGTCACTCACAAACGTTTTTCCACCGAGCAGCACCTTACACGTCTATTGGAAACAACTTTCAATTCCAGAAGCCTTTTCAAAANCACAAACGTTTTTCCACCGAGCAGCACCTTACACGTCTATTGGAAACAACTTTCAATTCCAGAAGCCTTTTCAAAAATTTAAAACTTATAACACAGTGTGTGGCCCTGGCGTCAACTTAAGCAGAAAATGTATTTTCGCCACAATAAATCAAAACTGAAAACTTCCTTATCGTGCGTGGTAACTTCTCTTACACCTGACTGGAAAACCCTCACCTAAATCCAGTCAAACGCCGTTTCCCGACTTAAAACAAGCCCTACGTAAATGCCCAATTTCACCGCACCCAAAACACTTTCTTTCAGAAAGAGCACGCCAACCTTGATTACTATCTCTAGATAGATGTCCCTGAGCCGCACAATTTCCGTACCGCGCTGCTCGACAACCTGTATAATGGAAACGCGCCCAAACGACGTCACATCTTTACCGCGACCTGCTAACCATCGGAGGAAAACAAACCCATACTGTATGCATTCGCTGCTACCAAACGACACTGCACTTCAACTGCCAACTGGCGTATATCACGCAAATTTTGTGGAGCAGAAAGCAATGTACAATGCGCGCAGACATGCGGAGCCAAATTGTCTAAAATCATCTTAACAAGTTCACGTTCACTGAGTTTCATGCGCAAGGCGTCATGATAGGCACAAATAGAATCTACAAATTCAATAATTGTTTCACGGGTTCTTTGGTGTCTATAAACAAAATCGCGTTCACAATTACGCTTTACGCGAGGGAGAAACAAAGCCTCTAAATCCCTGCATTTAAAGCCTACAAAGGTACTTCCATCTAACGACGCAATGTCTTCACTCAGTAACTGTGATTATATACATATACATATATATATATATNCACTCAGTAACTGTGATTATATACATATATTATATATATATATATATATATATGAAACCTTCACAATTAATCGCAATTGCTTTCATAAGAGCTTCTTCCTGACAAAGGCATAAAATCACGATGTTACTGACTGAAATAAAGAAGTGCAGAATACTGGCGGGATCCACGGATGTTAAGGGAGCAATACTTTGGATAGCAATCATGGAGAGTTTATCGATTTTAGGTGAGTGATTGGTGACACTCACAGGAAAAGTCCGCCGGGAAGGCTGCGTCATTGAACACCGTGACGTCAGGAGTCGACCGCGGCCCGACCACAGTCGCGGAGTCGTCGGCTTCCAAACCAAGGTCGCTCAAAAAGGCCAGCGATTCTCCTTTTTTTAAGTGCGTACAAGAAGGCCACCTCCGCTATTTCATGCAACAACCAAACAAAGTAGACGTAAAGAAAGTCGTGGCGCGGAGTTGCGCAGATTTTATTTGTGACGTATCACACATAATTGGCATGAAACAAGTCAGAATTTAACGCCCTTTAATGTCATTTCTGTACAATAAAACTGAAGAGAAGAATACATTGGCAAAGGACTATATAATCAATTTAAATATGCATACAAAGATAGCATAATTATTAGAAATATCAAACTCTCAATCGACAATCAATATAAAACGTTACCCTTATAGCACCAACACAAAATGTATTTAATACTGGCTCCCGTAGGTTCATGCCAATGCGGAATGAAGGAAGGAAGGCAACCACCCACGGCCCAGTAAAGCCTCAGTTCCTATAAAAATATATTAAAAGTTCCAATAAAAAACCAGGTAGGCAGTCGAATACGACCCACTTAAGTTCCTACCGTGAAAATTCAACTACTTACGAATAAGTCGTGGAAACGGGAAATTACATGAAATTTCAATGAAACTGGGGCGGCACACAAAGACAATCACGACACGTTTAAGACAAGAGGCACAGCAGACGCGACACCACAGTTAGAAACCAAACATAATTTACAACGGCAACCGAAACCAAATTTTGAAATGGATATCAACTACTGCACACCCAATCAACTACACACACATGCCACACAAAAATTACACACAGTTAAAATACTACCGTAAACACAGTAACGTAATCGTGATTATATGATTGGTTAGTTCCTTTTCCTAGTCTATTGAGAAAGTAGAGTTCCTTCCTAGGCTGGCTTCGTGTGACTGCCCAGGTGTTTCAGGGTGGATACGGGAATTCCAAATGATCTTGCGATCTCCCTTAACCTCCTACCAATAGCCTTGGCACTCAAAGCTTCCTTCATACTCTCGGCAGTCCATTTCGCTCTATGTGTGGTCCTCACTCTCTTCCTAGGCATCTTTTAAACAAAATAGTTAAGATAAAACACGGATATGAACCGATAGCATAATAGCAGCATAAAAAACATATAGAAAATGTTTTAAAATAGAGTTAGCCTAATTTTATTCATTTATATGATATGTAAGAATATTTTATTCTAAGGTAATCTCTGTGATTGTTTAAGCATACTATTCTTAAAGAGAGTTTAGAAGGCTGTAATTTCATCTGTCCGTCCGTAAAAAGTTAAAGCTTGCCAAGGTTTTGACGGACGGATAGAATTAATGCTCTGATTGGCTGTTGGCCACGTGATTGACGGACGGGCACGGCGGGTTGTAAATACTGCCTTACTTCATCCTTTGTCTGATGCGTGGTTGCATCTGCAATTTCGCAAACCAACACACAACAACCTTCTCGAATGCCATCGATCCAGTGGCGGCATCAGCCAACAATCGCTGACAAGCTCACTTAAAAGAGAATTAAGTGTTCAGGAATGGACTGGCTATTTGGGAGAGGGTAGGACAATAGCACCATTCCACTCACCGAGTAATGTGTATACACCGTCTGGTTGGTTAAGGCTAGTGTCAGCTAAATGAAAGAAACTCCCGCCCACCCTCTATAGTCCATTCACGGTTACTTCAAACTTTTATGAAGCGCTGCTAAAGTTCTGCTTCCAGGATATGCCTACGCCCCATGCAAACAAAACTCAACCGCGTCCTGAATATTACAGTACAGTAAAGGGGCAGCGCACCACATTCGTGCGCACTCAGTGTAATAATATTTTGCATAAGAACTGTTTATTAATGGGCATTACCAACATACATATTTTCTCAATTGTTTTATTCATATTAATAATACATGAAATACTATCATTTATATATAAAATGTTGGTTAATGTTATATTTCATTGAATAAGGTATTTTTTTGATACCAAATGTATAAAAATTTGTGATGCGTGACATATTTAGGAAACAACCAACCACGTCCTACACGAAGTGACTTTTCCAAAGTTTTATTCAAAAAGGGTGAATAAACCGCGAATAGACTATATTAGTCTCTCACCCCCACTGATAAAGAGCCTGGATCCAAACCTTCTTATCCCATAGCATTATTATAACGCGTGGAATATTCTGAACATGTTTTCCTTGTCAAGTGGGTTTTCACGGTGCCTATGCCGGGTTCTTAATACAGAGTAACTGCAGGTACANTGAACATGTTTTCCTTGTCAAGTGGGTTTTCACGGTGCCTATGCCGGGTTCTTAATACAGAGTAACTGCAGGTACACTCACGGAGGCAGTCAAGGCCCCAACTGCGGCCATGGCTGCCCAGTCCCCCCTATGCCTCCTTGCAAGACTTCCATTTCTCGCAGGCGAATGCTCGGGACTCAGCTCTGAGACGCACTTACGTCTCCGGACGTACACGCAGGACGAAGACTGTGTCCTGCGTGGGATTTACGGCAGGAGGCGCGCCAGTTTCACGCGTCAAGTGACTGTAATGGAAGTTTTTAACGTATGCAGTGTACGGAAACAATACCACATGTCAGACTCAAGTACAGGAATGTTGAGCGTCGTTACTAAAGAAGACTGGGGACTTCCCTACGCATTTGACTGTTTCGTGCGCAAATGTAGCAACGGTACGCATGTATCTACGCTAAGTGTGAATAAATGCTGTTCACGATAAAGTGAGCACTTTTTGAAATAAATTTTAGGAAAAAGTCACTGCTCCTACATGCATATAATTTAACGGGCGCACTGGGTGGCATGCACCCAGTAAAGTTGGTAACGACGGAGGAAAAGTAGTTCCATGTCTTAACTTCAAATTTAAAGTGGCCAGTAGATATTTGTGAATACTGAAATGATTTATTTGACTTTCAGTTTTTATAACACATCTGAGAGTAAGAATTGTTATCCTACAAATATATAAATGCAAAAGTGTGTTTGTTTGTCCTTCTTTCACGTCGCAAACGATCGACGATCGTTCCCTCGGGAATTTTTTTTTAGTAACATTAGTGCTCGGGATACAATACTGCGTCAATGCTCGATATATCGAATATCGGAATATCAATGTTTCTATATGATCTAAGTTTTCGGTTATCTTGTAGATACAGGTACACAAACGGAATAACAATGCAACGTCGCAACCGAGAAACAGATAGACGTAATTTCTTGCACAGAAATAGTTGGAGGGCTGAAAGGTGTTATTGGCTACTTTTTATAGCGAGAAAATATCTCAAAAAATGTACTCAATATATAATTTCCTTTAATCATTCTATGTTAAAAGACATACCAATTGAGGTTTTAAAAATTAACAATAATGCCTCGCAAACGAAAATCAAGTCTTTCAAGAGCATCGTCTCAAGCACAAGCGAAAAGATTTGCTCGATCGCAAGAGTCTTCAGAAGATGTCGAACTGAGAAGACAAGAGCAAGCACAGCCACAAGCTGCTCTGAGAGCCGCTGAATCGCCTGCTCATATTCAGGAAAGGCTCGAAGAACAGACCGCACGCCAGGAACATCTGAGGATATTAGAGACTCCTGCCGATACTCAACTCCATCGAGATGAACAGGCAGAGCGTCAAGCACTATCAAGAGCCTCCAAAACGCCTGTTCAGACCCAACTACTACTGGAAGAACAAGCCGAACGACAGGCTGCTTTAAGGGCATCCAAAACACCTGGACAGTCTCAGGCGAGAAGAATCGCAAGCACGGAACCTCAAGCGGAACGTCGACGAGTTTTTCAAAGAAATACTTGATCTGTATTTAATGACGCGGCATTTCATTACGATCCCTTAATTGATTACAAGAATCACAGGCTTGTTGTTATCGGACTCATGGATAAGTCGTGATCGTGCCGGTTTTGTAGCGCTTAGAAATGGAACGATGAGACCGCAGAGATGTGCTGTTCCAGCGGGAGTTTCCCTTCCTTCACTTGGTGAGCCAGAAGAGCCTCTGAAAGCTCTCTTTTTGTATGACGTTGATGAATCACGGCGCTTTTTAAATAGGATCAGAAAGTATGAATCATGTTTCCAAATTACATCTTTTGTAGTTGACATAGAGATAATAATGTCCGGATTTTCGCCAACGTTTACTATTCAAAGGCAAGTTTATCATATAATAGGTGCACTTTTTCCAACTGTCAACGAACAGCATAAATTCTTGCATGTATATTTTATTTGTGACGAAGAAATTGAAACAAACCGCCGATGCCAATTTATTCAAGGAGTTTAAAGAGACACGGTGTTGAAAATTCAAAGAATGTTGCATGAAAACGACATCTTGATAAACACATTCAAAACCGCTTTAGAGAACCTGCCACAAGAGGATTTAAAGGTAGTCATCCACGCTGATTGGACTCCGAGTGGAGAGCATTAGAGGCGCTACAATGCACCTTTAATTAATGAACTCGCTGCAATGGTGAGTGACGACCAGTTTTCATCACGAGATATTGTCCTGCAAGCACACGACAATACGTTGACACGGGTAGCCGACACTCATACTTTTTATGACGCCCTAAAATACCCGTTGATTTATAGCGAGGGACATCATTTTGAAATGCCACTCATTAATCCTATAACAAAACAGTCTGTTCCGAACAAAAACGTTTCGTGTATGGATTTTTATGCTTATCACATGATGTTACGAGAGAATGATTTTCAACCTCATCGCGCGGTGCAGACAACTTTTTCATAATCTCTGGTCGACATGTATACCAAAGTAGAACGCGAACGCCTCCGCTACATCTCTTCAAATCAAAAAAATCTCCGAGTTGAGAATTGCATACATCTGCAAGATGGTATTAATAGCGATGCTAATGTAAACCCCAGTGATTAAGGTAAAATGGTAATTCTTCCATCTTCATGCTTTAACATCCCCCGCTACCTGCACGAATACATCCAGGATGCATTAGCCTAAGTACGGAGTTACGGATGCATTAGCTTGTGTACGGAGCTACGGTAGACCCGATATTTTTGTCACTTTCACTTGCTATCCCTCATGGAAGGAAATTACGGAGGAGCTAACGCCCGGACAAAAACTACTGACAGGCACGATTTAGTTGCCAGAGTCTTTCGTTTAAAATTACAAAAAATAGTGAATCTTATTACCAAATCCAAAATATTCGGAGACGTACAGTGCTACATATATTCCGTTGGGTGGCGAAAACGAGGTTTGCCATATGTGCACATCCTAATATGGGTCAACGATAATCTGCGCCCCAACGAAATAGACGAGTTAATAAGCGCTGAGATTCCGGATCCAGCACAAGATAAAGATTTGTAGGACACCATAGTCCGAAACATGGTTCACGGTCCACGAAGCGTGCATAACCTAGCATCGCCTTGCATGAAATGTACAGAAAAATTTCCACTAGCGGTACTAAAAGAGACAGTGCACAATGACAAAGGCTATCCGTTCTACAGACGCAGAACACCAGAAGATGGTGGTAGGAAAGACACTGTCAAGGTCCGCAGCGGGGCGTTCGTAACTATAGACAATAGCTGCTTTGTGCCATTTTCACCCATTATACATAATGTAGAAGCTTGCAGCTCTGTCCGCGCTATTAAATATATATGCAAGTATATAAATAAAGGAAATGATCAGGCGATATTCAATCTCAGAAATGAAGGTGGGGTGCAGCCCGTTAATGAAGTCCAGAACTTTTAAGCAGGGCGTTATGTCAGTAGCAACGAGGCAGCGTGGTGGCTCCTTGGTTTCCCCTTACATGAGAGACTTCCAACTGTTATTCATCTTGTCATGTACTTGGAAAACGGGGAGCGCGTGTACTTTAATGAGAACTACTTCAATGAAAGGGTCTCATGACCACATTAACAGCCTTTTTCCAGTTTTTTCATACAAATTCTTTCGCAAAAACTTTGTTGTATGCCGAAGTTCCCCGTTACTACACTTGGAACACTACAAGAAAGGTGTGGAAACGCCGCGTTCATGGCACGCCTGTTGAAATTTGGCCTGGAGTTAAATCATTAGATGCCCTCGGCCGTGTGTACTCCGTCCATGTAAGCAATTTTGGATGTTTCAGTTTGCGTATGCTGCTGCACCACGTCCGGGGTCCGACAAGCCATAGATACCTTAAATGGGGTTTCAGGATCAAGGTTCTTAATCCAAGACAGGACATTTTTCATACTATTAACAAAAATGATACTAAACTTAAAAAGGAAAATCTTAAAAAGGAAAATGTTTAAGTCAACTACTTACACAGCCTGGATCGTGCATCCAAACACTATTTTCGTCAACGAATCGCCCTTGTACATGCTCATTTTTCAATCAGAAACGTCTTTCGCAAAAAAAAAATTCACTTACTGGGATTTCGAAGCGATTTCATATTACACGAAGGAAAGATATTATAAAACTCGTAAAGAATTGCGTGGTTCTGTAATGGGACAACCGTCACTGCTTCTACTGCTCCAAGTACGATTAGTTGGGACCCAAACAACATTGTATCTAAAATCAATATGGAGAGATTTTCCGGCCACGATTTTTTTGTTATCTTATATCCGTTGTCAAAAAAACGTGCGTAAATTGGACATGTTAGATCACAATTTCCGGTAAAATATTTTTATACGAAATTCTTACAGTCTCGGAAAAAAAAAAGTTTCCTTATCACGAAACAATATTTTCTAACATTTCTCTGTATTGAATATTTCACATTTCTGTGTTGATTAAAATGTCACGTTTTAAAAAGTTAAATTTTTTATGTTATTTTAGATGGTATCTTATACCACCTGGAAATTTGAAATAACTTTTGAGTGACTGAAAAAAATCAAACATTTCAAGGAGTAACGAACTTGGGTACACCTCCAAATGCACAACCAAACACGCAATTTTTTACTTCGTCAATTAGTTTTTTAAATCCAAAATATTATCTACTTTTTATCATTCTGGTATGGAGCAAAATATGTTTGTGAAATTTTCGAATACGTTAATTAAAAAAGCTATTATTGTAAAACATTTAGATGTAGATCATGTGAATTTTAATAATTAAGGGTAGTCTTAAATTGCGAATACCCAATTATTGATAAAAACGTTTTTCTACATTACCTCTTAATATAAATAATAGAATTTTATAAGGCGAACATTCAGACGGGTTAAAATATTTGGTTAATTTATGCTTAAAAATCAATTACAACTGCATAAATGTCGGTGTTTGGCCCATACTCTGTATTACATAAATATAATGCTTGAAAAACCCTAATATAAGGGAAGGGTCGGAAGGTTGATTGTGTAAGGGGACTTTCAAGAGGCCAAAACAATTTAACATTGAATTTGGAGGCAAACATTGGAGATATTAGATGCAAAAACGCGTGTTTGCGTTTAACTGTTTACCTGCTTTACATTTTGTTGTAATTTTTAGATTATTTAAATATTCTCTTTTGTTCAGAATCAGAAACCCTAAAAATATATAATAAAAATGTGGTTAAATAATCCAGTTTTTAAATTCTTTAACTGTTGGATATTTGGTAGTTACCATTATATCCTATTAACCCTATTTTACAGCTGCCTTAAAATTATGAAAATTTTTGTTGCATTCTACATAACAAAATTTTATAACCGCGTTTTCTAAATTCTGATCATTCGAAATCATTCTAAATTTTGCTATTCCAAAATCCACTACACCAAGCTTGAATTTATTTTTTATTGTTGAAAATTGAATTTTTAAATGAAAAAAGACGCATTTTTTGCGCTCCCAGTAGCATCCTACGCTGACAAGTTGGCACACATGCTGTGAGTAATGTTCTGTTGGACCAACATTGTGTGTCAAAGTAAGGAACAAACGTTCTGATTGTCAGCAATGGCCCTTTCTTGTTTTTCATAAATTGGGCAAACACTGATAAATTGTAAGTGTCAATTCTACGGTGAAACGAATAAAGAACCTATCATCTTAATTGATTACGATCGTATTTATACTGAAAATAGATTGCACACATAAAGAAAAGTGCAATATAGTACAATGTTTGACAACAATGGTTATCAACGTCTATCAAAAGGTTGTAAGTGCACATGCGGCGACACTAGTAAATTGTCAGAAAANCACATAAAGAAAAGTGCAATATAGTACAATGTTTGACAACAATGGTTATCAACGTCTATCAAAAGGTTGTAAGTGCCTTAATAAGTTGCACATGCGGCGACACTAGTAAATTGTCAGAATAGTCATATAATGTTAACCTTCAATCAGATTGCAGTAAAAAACTTGGGTGGGTTTGTTCATATAAAGGAGCATGCCCGGTCAGTTTTCTTTGCATCTGAAATAACTCTAGGTGTTGGCAAGAACACTATGTCATAGTTTTGCAAGGTGAGCGGCCTAGCGAACACCTACATGTCCAAACTGTTCCTAGCTAATCTTAATTTCACAGGCCTGTGAAATCTTGATCTTAGAAGTGGTATGCGTTTCTTGGGTTTACTTCTTCCAGTCAAAAAAACCAGAGCGGAGGCAGATAATAACAAGTGTACTGATTTTTGCTGTACCAACAATTTCGTTTGATTGTTTTATCAATAACCATCACACGATTAAAACGTGTGTCCACTTGTAGGGAACTTATGTGTTATCTCATAAAAAAATACCTTTTGTTATTAATGTGAAGTACATTGCTAGAAGCTGCTGTTTTTGTTTTGTGCTCAGCAGTTATCAGACCGCATTAGCATTTAATTCTGCACTGCTTTGATTACACCAATAGGGATGACGCAAATAAATACTCTTCAAAAAATTCAACGGTATTCATTTACCCATGCATGTATATCGTTGAGTTTAGGTATTTACGTGGCTCTTAACAACGATGCCTTGTGATCCGATGAGGTGAAAATGGATCAGCGCCAGAGTATAAGGGCGGGATAAACGGGAGATCCCAGAGAAAATCCACCGAGCAGCACGATCCTCATATGCGAAAAACCTGCCCAGGATTTATCAAGGATCTTTATAAAAATACTTCCCCTGTTGTATTGTTTGATATGTTAATATTATTTTTGTGAATTATTATTATGATAATTGACATTTACAGTAATATTGATGCAATTGTTTGTACTAAACTAGATATCTACATGTATTTACAAAGTTGCCTCTTTTGTTTTACGTGGGACTAACATACTCCTTTTAATTAACTGTACAACTAATTTCAGTTGTGCCACGAGCTCAGTGGAACTTGCTGTTCTCTTTTGAAGGTAAAATAGCGCATATTAACATGATTACATTATTGAAAGGACATATAACGTATTGAAATTTTAACGCCCTCTATGTAGTGGTTAGTTTAATTGCCTTTAACGTAGAGTTTCTGGGTTCGATTCCCGTCACGCTAATGCGAATTTCAAAAATTGTTGTTGGTTTGGGACATGCCTGACAGGACCGCATAAAAAGTGTTCCGTGCGGTCCAAACTAATGTGTATCACCGAGTAGACAAATTACTTTGTAGAAGTCCAAATAATACCTTATGAGTTTGCAGGAGAATAATTTAAGAATTACTTTTATGATTCTACAGGATATGCGTCAGTATGTTACAGTAAATTTGTGTAAAAATACTGATTATAAATGACGCCCTATTCAAGAAATTTCTTGCGGTTTCATTATTCGAGCCTTGGACCTCCAAGTTATATGCGATTCACCACCTCGACGTTGCTATTACACTATCATAACGTCTACAAATGCATATTGTGCTGTTGAAGTTTTAAAATATTTGAACGTTGCGTCTGTGTGGTCGAAATGTACATAGTGAGAACTTGTAAGCACTTCTTTGCTCGGAAGGTAACATGCAATGCCATTTGGTACACCGGTATTAAAGTAGTGGGATAGTTATTCAAATGTAAATAATTACGTAGCCATTATAATTGTACGTCTGCAAAGACAAATGAGATTCTAATGCAATGGAAGCAAAAGAATATCCCTCTCTCAAGACCACTAGTGACAAAACTTGTCAGCGTAAGACAATTCAGCTCATTGAGGAGCTGAATATTAATACACTAGCCCAGTCACGCTTAAACAATTCTGCTGTAAAAATGTGAAACGTGCAGTCCACTAAGAATAACGCGTGTGTGACCAACTCATGACGACGTAGTGTAATAAATATATATATATGGCTAGCGCCACAAATACGAATTAAAAACTACGACAATCGCCGACGCACGCGTTGAGAAAGGGGTCTCACGTATTTCTTCACTTAATTGCATACGAGGCGTGCTGTACATTAATTCAATCGTTACTGGGGAATGAAGCCATTCATAATCATTCTCTGCTTTGTATTAGTAATTTCCTACTCGTTGTCAGTATTTCTTGGACAGAAATTAGTAATTAGATTTGTCGAGCTACATGTGAGTAGGTGGAATAAAAAACGCCATGAAGTTCTATACATTGATATAGAACAAATCATAGTTCGTAATTAACTACTTTAACACAATGTAATTTGTTGAGTGTTTTACAAGTTCACCACCATGTAAGGAGAAGTCCTATTTATCTAATGGCAGCCAGAACGCTCACCAAGGCGGACCGAGTTCCTTTCCCGGAGGGGTCACTCCCACATTATTGCTCATGAAATCGTGCATGACTATGACGCTAATCTACTAGGCGAGTTTTCTTGGGGATCTCTCGTTTTCCCCGCCGTTGCATTCCGGTACTGCCCTGCATTCACCTCGCTCCAGCCTCATTGACTTTTAAAGCCCTGATTGTAGCAGACCCCCGAACTTTTCCACTCTCTCTCTCTCTCTCTCACGTGGAAGTTAGCTGAGGGTACGTGTAGTGTACCAGTAATTGAACGAACACATGGACAGAAAATACTATCGGTAGGTTCTGGAGACCAAATGGTGGTTTCCAGCAAGGTGAATCCAGTCACATTGAAGACGAGTGCGGCACATTCATAAGTCTACGTAAATTTGGTGCCACGTTATTCGCAGTGAACCTGTCGCTCATTTCCACCTGTACGCACTGGAAAAAAATACGTTGTGGCTACTACGAGATGTTTAGTTGGTGTAACAGCCAAATTATTTTGTGGTGACCACAAAATATGTGTGGTCTTTATAAATTTATTTGGTGGTGGCTACAAAATATTTTGTGCTTACCACAAAATTATTTGTTTGTGTGTGTACCAAACAAACACTTTGTGGCTGTGGCTGCCACGAAGTATTCTTTTTCAGTGCGTAAGTGCACTATCCTTAGGAAGCGGTTTTGCCACAGTGTTATGTGTACCTATTCACACTTTTATGAAGCCGTAGTGAAGTTCTACTTTCAGATGCCGATAACGTACACTTCCACTGCATGTAAACTATAAACAATGTGGCGTTTAATAATTCAACTGTCAAACACTGCTGGAATATTTCAAAGGATAGCATATACACTCTAAATCCAAATCAGTGGAAAACAGCTGATTTATAGTGAAATTCAACGGAAAACCACCGATTCTTCTAGCGGAATTTGTTTTGTTTGTTTGTTTGTTTATTGATTGATTGAATGGGTGACGGCGCGTGCGGTGAATTATGTTTAATTTTATACTTAATGTAGGGATGTGTTTCAATAATAATAAAAAAATTCTGCCGGTGGGCGGGATTGAATCGTCAGCTCCGCTCCATAGCTAGTGTTCTAATCCACTTTGAAGAGTTCAGAGGCAGTGGTCGCCCTTTGCAATACCTCAACTGCCAGGGTTGGGGACACGTAGCGACAATGTGGCCGCCCCTTCTTACTGCGTAAGGGGGGGGGGGGATAATCCGGCCAACGCAAGAATTTGTCCAAACTATATCAAGTATTTGGAGTCGGGTGCACGATCTCGTTCCCCAGCAGTCCTCACGCGGGCGCCCTCACTTTGGGCCGAACCCTCAGTCCCTTCAGGAGTTCCCCGGCCTGTGGATCCCTGGGCCGAAGGTAAACCTTCCCTTGGCCAGGGTGTACAGGTGGGGTGCCAGCACAGGCCCCTCCTGTATCATCCCGGGTGATATTCCCCCCAATCAGAAACATCCCCGCATAACAGGGTGTGGTATCGGGCTCCCATTTTGGAGCCTCATACCAATGATTTATTTCCAATCCTATCTCGTCTCAACCTCCTGTCTTGGCTCCGTTTTTTCTTGGAGGCCACCCTGTCTCTTCATCGCGCCTCTTCGCAAGTCGAGCAAGCGAATACGCTGTTTGTTTACGTTCCTGTCTAATGTCTGCCATTAAGTTGGTGGCTTGGAAGGCCCGTGGCCTTTCCTCGAAGGCACACGATTTCAGTCGCTTCCTGTCAGTGCACCGTCCAGATGAAGTCTGCATTTTAGAATCTTGGTTACCGTTCCTCTGTACCGTGCGCCTATTCCAGCTATGTAACTAATCGCGCGGACCGTTCTACGCGGGGCGGGGGTGTCGTCCTCTTTTAGTCCGTTCAGAGATCCCACAATTTGGCCGTCGTCTTCCCCCCTTGGGCAATATTGAAGCTGTGGTGGTCAGAGTATACTGCCAGCCTAACCCCATCACATTTGCCTCGGTGTACCTNGGGGGGGGGGGGGGATTTCCGGCGGACGGACTGAGCAAGCTTTTTCGCTTTGACGCCCGGGTGACTTGAACTGCCGACGTGGGGCTGCGTGTCCTCTAATCAGCATCAGCTAGGTGCGCAGCTCCGCCGCCTCCTTGAATCCGAAACCTTCCGTTTCTTTGCTCCCCCCGATTTCACTTTCATTCCCACGGCCATTCGTTTTCGAACGAGTGTCTTGGACCTCTTCGTGGCCTCGGGTATCTCGGTCTCCTGTCATCGGCTATGCACATGCCACCGCTCCCTTTTTTTCCTCTACCCCGTATTATGATTTTCACCGCGCCGATTGGCAGCGTTTTCGTTCGCACCTTAATAGTACTCTTCATTTGGATTAGTCTCTCCCCGCTTGGTTCAGCGGCGTAATGCTACTCGCCGGCCGGCGGTAGCAACACACCCGTTCTCTGGTGGAGCACGCGGTTTTTCTTCAATTACGTGCCCTTTGTCGGTCTGTGACATCAGAATGGATACAAGGCCCGCCGAATATCCCCGCTCCGTCTAGCTTCCGGTTCTGCGTGGCGGTTTGTGCGTTAGCTATCCTCATTTCATTCCGCGTTGGTTTTTTCCCTACCCGTTAGTATATCTAATCAGACTTATTAATGCCATCCTTCTGACAGGTTTCTTCCCATCCGCCTGGCGTGCTGCGATCGTTGTCCCACTTCTCAAGCCGCGTGCTCCTGCACCATCTAGTTATCGTCCTATCAGCCTTCTTTCGGTCTTTTCTAAAGTGACCGAACGTATTCCTCTTTCCCGTCTAAGAACGTCATCTCACCCTGTTTGGCCCCCTTCCAGCATTCCAATTTGGTTTTCCCGCAGGGTCTCTGCACAACATACAGTGGCCCCCGTCGTTGACCAAATCACTTCCGGATTTATTTCATTTCGACACACCGGTTTGGTCCTTCTGGACCTCTCGAAGGCCTTTGATACCATTAACCACGACGCGCTCCTACTTAAGTTGACGTATCTGTGCTTTCCCCCTGCCCTCATTCAGATTCTTTATAATTTTCTAACAAATCGTACATTTCATGTTCATCGTACATTTCATGTTCGCGTGTCATTGTCGCAGTCCCGCCCTAACCCGGCTGGAGTCCCACAAGGGGCCATTCTCTCTCCCTTTGACTTCATGTGAATTAACTTTGTACGTGAATGACACGGCCGTCACATTTTCATCTCGTTCCATCTCTGATATTTCACCGCGCTGTTACAATTCTTGTCGGTTAATTCACTATATGAGGGGAATTAAAGCCGACGCAGACAAAACCCGCGCTGTATTTTTCATTACATATTTCCCTGCCACCACCCCTGTTCCGCTAAGTTGTCGAGGTTCGATTGTTCCTTGGGTGCCCTCCGCGAAGTGTTTGGGGGTACATCTGGACGCTGGACTGCGCTAGGGCATACATTTAGCAGAAATATTAGCGACTGCGAGCAAGTCATTATTCGTTCTTGCTCCTCTGTTGAAGCCGGCCAGTCCTTTAGATTTTCCCACTAAAATATTCCTATTTTCATGCCTACGTCCTAAGTATTGTGCTCCCGTCTGGCCCCATACCTCCCCTACAGCCCATAGTCCCCTCGCCATATTTTACCGCCTTGCTCTTCGCCTCCTCCTCGGCTGTTACCGCCCGGACCCGCGTTCCGGTCAGCAGCCGCTGGTGAATCTTGTTCAGCGGTGTGCAGACCGCTTCTTCGCATGCGTAACCATCAACATAATTGACTGCTTTCCTCTATTGCTAATTATGATCCCACTCTGACCTATCCGCATCGTCGCTTCAGGGATTACGCCATAGTGCAACCCCCATAATCTTGACTTTACCTGTCCTTATTTAATTTGTTTCAGCTTAACCTGCTCTTTTCACATGCGCCTCACCACCAGAATTTCGCTTCCCCTGGTGGATTGGCTACAGGACATCTTAGGTCCATGTGCCGTCACAATTTTTGTAAGTATTCCTATCAGAGTTGCCCCCCCCCCCACGGGGACTGCGTCCAAATCGGTTTAAATTTCAAATCCTCTACATCCCGCGTCTAAGGACTCAGCCTTCCACAAACTATCTGCTCCCCTTTACCGGAGGCACAGCTAGGAGAGGCGAGCGGTTTGAACCATCCTTAATTCTGTCCCTGGCTATATAATACCTCCTTGCCCGGGNGGGGGGGGGGGGCTCGCGCTCCACGGCGTCGGTACAGTTATAGCAACCTTTCATTGCAGTGATGGCGCGTGCGGGGGGAGCGGCCTTCTCGCGCCAGGACAGCAGATCGAACAATTTCCAGCCGCAGCCAACGCTAAAAATTAAGGTTGCCCGCTCGCCTAACAAATTTATTCCTTGGATGATTGCGGGTCAATGCACTTACCTTGTATTTTTACTGAACTTGGTGAAATTAATGGACATGATTTCATGGGTGATGCTGTACTTGGCCATATCGGGGGTCCCTTCCCACTACACACTCGCAGCATCCTTTATTCTGCGACGTGGAAAGGAGGTTGTAGCCACTGGATCTCTCCACCCAGCACCCCACACGCAATTTCAGGAGTCGTGAGCGGCCTGGTTTTCGGTTTCCAGTCACGAGAATGCAGTATTCGCATCCCCGCTCCTATGCCGCAGTTTTCGCCCTCTTTTACAGGCAGTTAGGATTTCCTGTAGAGAGCCTGATATGGCTTTGCCCATTAGGCTCTTGAGGGGGTGGGGATTTGGACTTATGGGGAGTGGCCCACGCCAGCAGTCCTGTATTGCGGAAATTTCTCCTCACGCCAGTGGCCTATAAATGCAGCTTAAGCTCGGTAAGAAGCGAGATGCTCCTACTTTGCATTTCTCCGGGCCTCCCTAGGTGTGGATGGATATCTGGCGTTGTGGAATGTCATCTTAATATGTGTTAAACCGGTTGTGAAATGTTGTCATGATATGTTGGCATTCAGTAGTCTCATGGCAGACGCCGAAACTCGGCTGGGATGTCTTGCAATAAAGACAACAATGTCTTAATCATTACGTTATACTATGGTACAGGGTTTAATTAGATCGAAATATAATATAATTATTAAACAATACTATACCTACTTACTAACAGCCGACATTGGCTCCGTCCCGACTATTTACAAATTATCAGTAGCTTAAATTATATACATTGCTTGTCAGTTTGCTGGAGGGAGGATGAGGGCTTTCGGTCTTTTCCGCCTTCACACCAGCCTTTCGTCATAGTTTGCCATCTCACGAACCAGAGGGTTTTCTACCATCGGGATTTTCTTATACATCTCTGTGGCCAGTTTATGCACGTGATCTTGTATTTCCTCCACTTACAGCTCGTTGTGGAGCTGGTAATTTCGTGTGTACTTGGGTGCAGCTGTTATCAAGCGAAGGAGACTGTTCTGGAAGCGCTGTATTTTCTGGAGGTGACAGCGATCTGCTGTTCCCCAGACAGGTGAGGTTGAGTGTATGGTGAAAGATTTAACCGTTTCGTGTGCGGAGTGGACTATGGCGATTAATGAGGGGAAACAGCTACCTTAGCCGAGAGTTGGCTCTGGCGAGCTGAGTATGAATGTAATTCTTCCTTTCCATTATTACACCCAGATACTTGACCTTATTGCTGTATTGGATTTCGTGGACACAGAACTGTAGTTTTGTGGGTGGTTTCTTTCGTCGGGAGCTGAATGTAATGGTTTCTGTCTTCGTTGCGTTAGTTTTAATGCGCCATTTCGCCAGCCAGGGCTATATGCCGTCCAGGGCAGCCTGCATGTTGCTTATGGCTCGATCTCTGTTCATTGACGATGCGAAGATGATGGTGTCGTCAGCATAACAGCCGAAATGAGCCTCTCTGGCTCATGGTATGCCATGTCATTTATGTATAAGTTGAATAGGACCGGACCTAGTATGCTGCCCTGGGGGACTCCTGCTGCTACCTGGCAGAGGCAGACCGTGGATTTTTCGCCGTCGAGACTGACATAAAAAATGTAGGATGAAATGAAGCGAATGATACTCGTAGAGCTTGTACAGCAGACCAGGATGATAGACCATGTTGAACGCCTTTTCTATGTCTAGAAGAGCGATGACAGTGTGATGTCTGTATTTAATGGACTTCGTGGCTTCCAGAATGAACTGGTGGACTGTAGAGTTTCCAAACTGTTCATCACGAAGTATGTGGTGGAATGAAATGTGTGTCAGCACCCTGTCAGTAGTTTGGAGAGAGTGGAGAACAGACTAATAGGGCGATAGCTGGTGGGTAGTGAGGGTGATTTGCCTGGTTTGAGGAAAGTCACCACCCTGGCCTGCTTCCATTTGTTGGAGTATGAGTGTGTTCTAAAATGCAAATGAATTCATATGGGATGTGTAGGATTTTGTTTTCTCCTGTTGCGGCGAGTGTATTTCATGGCTGTCATGAGTTCGGCGTTCCCATCGCCCTCGTTAGGGCGGACTGTGGATTCCAGACACATTCGCTTTATCAGCTGGCGTGTAGGCAACCCCCGTAGCATGCGTGCGTGGCGGGACTGTGGCGACGGGTCATCTTCTACAGTGAGTTGTCAGCGGTTTTAAGGGCAACTACTGGGTTGTCCCACTGCTGCGCCCTAAAATCACTGATCAGCGCCTCCACTGTAACTTGTGCTTGTTGATATTGTTGTCTGTAGTACAGGTCCTGGGTTCTCTGCCACAGCATGTTGTGTATGTTTCCGAGTGTTATGGCCTGTTTAATGCAAGGTGGGAATTGTGTATTTGTGTTTCTCGGTGTGACTGCTGGGATGCCGTTTTTGGTTATGGTGGTAATACCTTTAACTACTATAATGGCGGTGTTATCGGCGTGTTTATTGTATAGTTAGATTTGTGTGTGTGTTGAATGTCCATGAATAATGGAAAGGGCAGTGTCTGTGTACAGTCTGCACTGGAAATTATTACCCTTGTTCAGAATAATATCTGGTGCATGATATGGGTTGTCTGGGATGAATATAGGTGTGCGTGTCTGTGCAGTATTCTGCTGTGTGTATTGGCTCTTCTGGAGTGCCAGTCGGGATGTTTGGCGTTCCTGGTCGCCTGCTGTTAGCACTCCTGGTGATACTTGCAATAGCGTGTCTAGTAGTGAAGATGGAGGGAAGTATGCGGCTATGATTACAAATGGTTATGTCTTCTGTGTGTTATAGCTGTAGCAGCGGGTGGATATAATGTTCGTATGGGCCGACAAATGATAATGGATACTCCCCCTCCTTGTGTATTTCTGTCTTACATGTGAATACTTTAATCTGCATTGTGTGTTGTGTATGTAGTCAAACAACTCATGTTTTTTTTATAATTTAGGCCCCTGGCATTCCAGATGAGTATGCGGGGTGTGTGTTTGTTGATGCAGTGCCAGTATTGTGCGTTTGGCAGCCGCAGCCTTTTTCTTATATAATCGTGTCCTGGCAAGGAAATCTCCTGCTGGGCCGTGGAGCGTTCCCTTTTCATCTTTCTTTCATAGCTGGGCATTGCGTATTCGAGCACGCGACGTTTGTTATCTTTTCAAGCCTATTTACATACTCATTTTAACAGGTTTTCCCCTATTGTATAATGCTATGTTCACGGCCCTGTCACGCGTGTGCCATGGGCCGGGGCCTTCTTATTACTGTATTTTCGTTTTACTTTAAATTTTACTGTAGGGACTACAGTAGTTACTTTCGTGCACGGCAAAATTCATTGTGTTGTTTCCACTGTTTTTAGGTGCTCTCTGCTTCCTTATTTCGTGTTGTCATTCAAGTAACCCACTTCGCCATTACCTGTATATTGACGCAGGTCATTGGCGTATATTCTTTAATTTCGTATTGCATTTTCGTTTCCGTTTTTTTCCTTTAATTTTACGGGGTAATATCCTGTTTCTGTATTTTCTCTGTAGAATGTGTATAGTGTGCGCATTGTTCATTAATTATTTTACTTTATTAGAGCTTACAGCATGGTCCTGACGCCTCCTCATATGTTCGTGTCAGGGTTTATGAATTTGAATTGAAGGAAAGATTTCCTTGTTTCCTGTCGCGGCTTTGAAATTGTTTTTGTTTTTCCAGTCCATGCCATAACTACACGGGCATACACATTCAAGTATATATTTGATTTTAAGTGATTTTCTGTATTACATTCGTCATAGCGAGTTAATTCCTCGCTCCAGCCAATGAGTTGGGTCCTGCTTGCGCTGGTATTATCGCATTTAGCAGTTTTATTGCCCGGATATTCAATTATTTGTGTCCCTATTATTACGTTTTTTTTAGTTGTTATTAGCTGATTGTTACTGCTTTCGTGGGGCTTTGCCTGGACTTTAACTGGTTTTACTAAACTGTCTCTTTTGTACCGGAATTTTGGCCGGCCGCGTGGATCGTAGCTGCAGATTCGTTATGTTCTTGGGATACCCTGGGATGTCTCGTTCTTTGTAGCGGGAAGTTTCCTAGCTGTTTCATTGTGTGATATTCCTTTTCCTCATTGTATATCTTACGTTTGTACGGCGTTTGCTTGGAAGCCCAACGGTTGCATTCTGCCGGGTATATTTTCCTTGCATTTACATCGTTTTGGTGTTGTGTTAATCTTGCAGTCCCGTTGTGAATAATTATTCGAGTCTGTTTCTGCTCCTGGGAAGTAGCACAGGTCGAAGGTCGGTAATTTTGTGATGATGTTAATTTAATCAGGTTGTGTTATTGCCGTTAATTTGTATTAATTATACATTGGTGTGTATGGCCTGTATTCGTCATTAAGTGTTTGTATTGACCTTAACGGGTGTCACTTGTCTGTTTACCAGCACTTCCAGGGGGGCTGGCGTAGTCCTGCTGCCGATCAGTTTTGTTAAACCTGCGTAGCGACCGGACGGATGCACTCTCAAGTTTTCCCTGCTGATTGGTTTTTAAATTATTAACTATTATGTCTGGTGATGCGTGTTTATTAATCACCGGCACCGCATGCTGCAGGCCGGGTACTGTTTTGTACCTCTTATATTTTGGCTTTTGAGTAAATTTGTAATAGTTTAGTCATTACGTGTCATGTTTTCTAGTACGTATTATCTTTAAATCTCTCTACATTCCCCAGCGTGTATACGCTTAGTGGTAGATTACATTCCATTATAATTAATGTTGAGGTTTATGGGTTTCTTCTGTAATAAAACTTGAGATTTCTAGTATAAACGTTTTATTCACAACACTATAAAAATGATACAGCAAGAAAGACACAGTTGTACTAAAAAGGCGCCGTTTTACAGTGGCGTCGCCTAGGGACAGTTATACCAACCAAAACAGGTGAAAATTATACCAACTAAACTATTTGTTTTCAAACAATACAAAATGTTAAACTTTTATATTTAATAATTACTATAATTAATTTTGTACGTGTTGTTCGCGGCACTTATTCTTGTGATGTGTATCATTTCATTGTGTGCATTCCAGTTCCTTTTTGAACCTTTTATAGCTCCTCCAGCGCAGTTTTATTCGGTAAATTTAACCTCGTTCCCCACACATTGTTGCTATGTTGCCAGGGCCGCAGCCGGCAAGGGCAAACTATCAATCAAGTTCCTAGACAATCATAGACACTTTTCAGGCCTGGCAGTTTCCTCCTCCGGTTCTGTGGGGCCGAAAAATGATACTTGCAAAATTAACACCTATAGTTGTGCGGGGCCAATTCCAATTATACCCGCAGAGCACACATGTACACTTCATTTTTCCCTGGTGTGGGTACTTTCCTTTCATTTTATAGGTTTTCCCTGTAACCTTCCGTTTACTTTCTTTACATATTCTTTCTGGTTTTATTGCTCGTGTCTGGGGTTTCCCCCCTTTTTTTAATTTTCTCTTATCCTTATTTGTCTGTTTCAGTATGCGACTGCACAACATATCGTAAACGCCTGACCACGTTACGCGAGTGTGTACCAACAACTGAGATAAACACTACCACGTTGTGTTGTAGTGTTTGTACGCCATGTAGACACATGGCGTGTCTTTATAATTACCAGACATAAGCTTCATATGTCCACAGCTCACCTCCATTCGCGTAACCAACATAAGGCTTACGGAATGGCAAATTCAGTACGTTACAAGATCCGCCTAACCACAACGACACGCGTTAGAATATACAGGATGAGTATGAAAGAATACCCCAACTTTGAAAAAAACCAAACAACCTACATTGACAATTTTAATGAACCGTGGAGTTTGATTATCACGTAGTTGTAGTTTGAGCCGCTCGTGGTGGTCACATTGAACATATATGAAAATATGTTAAACAAACTTCACGGTTTATTTGATTGGTCAATCAATGTTGTAGGTACAGTGGAGTCTCCGTTATCCATCAGTCTTGGGACCATCACCGTGACGGTTGAGAGAATAGCCCCCCCCCCTAAGACACGACAGATACTAGCGACAATAATATATACGATATTTTAAACAGGTAGCAATCAATAGAAGTATGTATTTGATATTAAGTATTGTAGAATTATGTTTATTATGTTGATAAAATAACAATATTCAATACAGTAAGTCTGTCATTTCCCTTTGTTGTAATATTCCACTGGCTTTTGTTGCTGCCGTGTTGCGTATCTTATGTAGGAGTAATATCTGTGTAGCGTCTGCCTCTTATTGTTGTTCGTACCATTCAATGCACTTGGGAAACATGTTTTCAGCGTCACTGTGGCTAATTATTTTGGGGCAATCCTTGAGTGTATCATCCTCTTCTTCTTCACTTAAACATTCTACCTCCTGTGTTCCACTTAATACAAGTTCCTCATCATTTAATATTTCGAAGCCTCATTCAAAATTTTGTCAATTCCCAGCCATTCAATTACTTCACCTATTGATGTGTTTTCTCCACCTGGGATCCCTTGACACAGAAGTAAAATTTCCTCATAATTTCCAGATTCGTTTATGGCCTCATTCTCGTTTACAGTATCAGGCCACAGTTTGTTCCAGACCTTTTTTTAATGTTTCTTCTGGTATATCTTGCCACGCTTCAGCGACATTAAAAATTGCGTTTTTAATAGTGTATTTAATACCTCCAGAACTGCTTTACACTTGTTAATTCATCCCCAACGCAAACAACTTTTAGAATAAAGCATTTTCGATAACGTCGCTTCATGCTTTCAATAATTCCCTGATCCGTGGGTTAGTGTTAGCAGGCAAAAAGTGGCGTCACTTTGTAAGTCATGAGAAGGATGAGGTTGTGCATTGTCCATTAATAACATGGCTTCTGCAGGCAATCCGATCGATTTTAAATGTGATTTTACATTTGGCACAAACACACTGTGGAACCACTCATGTTTAAATTCATATTTTTGAAAGCTCGAGGCTTTTTAGATTTCCCAATGATTAGTAAAGGAAAGTCTACCATTTGCATTCGCACACACCATGACAATTATGCGGTCTTTTTGCATTTTAAAACCAGGTGCAGATTTTTCCGATAAGGAGGCTAAAGTTTTCACGGGAAGTGCTTTCCAATTTAGGCCAGTTTCGTCACAGTTGTAAACCTGCTCTCTGACAAAATTTCTATATTTTATTTCTTTCATTAATTTTTCCCAATATTCTACAATGACAGTACTATCAGCGCTTAGTTTTTCACCCGATATGTCCTACTGCCTTATGCCATGTCGACCCTTAAAGTCATCCAGCCAACCTATACTAGCCTTAAATGAAGGATCCCCATTAAACTTCTTGTTCATCTCGATAGCTTTAGCCATTATTATGGGCCCAGAAACTGGTATCCCTTGACTGCGGGCTTTAATGAACCACTGATACATTACTTTATCCAGTTGGTTCAGTTTTGCTGGCTTCATCGTTTTTCTTAGTTTGACATCTCCGTCTGTCGTTTGCATTTTTGAAACATGACTTTCGATTTTATCTGCATCTTTCTTAATATTATTGACTGTCGTCCGCCCGATTCCATATAGCGGAGCGATACTCGTCGCGCTTTCTCCTTTACACAGTCGTCTTATAATTTCAAGTTTTTGAGAAAGTCCCAATACAACACGTTTCCGTTTCTCAGACATTTTTAAACACACTACACTTTGACAACAAACTGAAGACAATGACTTGCTGACTACCGCTACTGAACTGACTGTAGGAATGGGAGGGCGGATGAGTGTCTAGAAATTACGGTAGAGTGGTGAGGAAGACGGAACGATTCTACGAAGTACATATGTAGGTTGTACATAAACAACAAACGTGAGTCATTCGCATTCCACACAGAATATATTTTTATTGGGTATATGTATTACAGTACAGTATACGTATTGTTCAACTCAATAATGTGCTTAATTTAATCTAATATGAAGCGAGAAAAAAGTTATTTCATTTATAGTTTATTAAGTTTGTTTTTTTTTGTATCCAGTTTTATTATTTTACTTGTCGTGTCAGTTTACTGACGGTTAACCGAGACTTCACTGTAGTTTGATTTTGCTGTTATAGACCTTCAGAGTTGGGGTATTATTTTATACTCATCCTGTATTTTGCTGTGTATGGAGGAGAAATGTGTCAAAATATTAGTACGAATTGATGTATGAAGGGGGCATAAGCTACTCTTTAGCCAAATGCATGGTGTATTCACAAATATGGCAATAGGCATACAGCTTTAAACAAGACACTTTAACGTGCCATTCTCTTGAAACAGACACTGTACATATACTCCCTGGAGGTCCCATGTAACTGAGAGGAACATACCGGACTGGCGGAATCTTGGCTGAATTAAGATGGAACTGTATGAATGTGTGATACGGACTTTATGGCTATTTAATGAACTATTAAATCGATAGTTTTGATACACTGCTTGTTGCGACTGATTGCATTAATTTATGTGAGGTGATGGCCATTTATCGTAAGACATTAAGTCGGCAGTGGTTTGTTTGTAAATAAATTACGAAATTATAATGAACTGTTTTTTAATTCAGACCTATTTGCATGACAATACCTACGCCACTCTAAAATAGTATGGATAGTAAATATGTAATATGTTGTGTTTTAAAGAGATAATTTTGTGTGATCGGGACTCTTGTAAAAAAAAGCTTGACAGACGACGCTCCGTACTTTCTCTTAGCACCAATGACTCTAGCAGCTCCTTTGAAAACGCCAACAAATCAAATCCTTTTCATAAAAACTTTTTTTTCCTGGAATATTGCTGGACCAAAAATCAAAATTATGTCTGAATGAGAGTTATTTGGTAATTATCCAAGGTAAGTGATGTGTTTACTTTGAATCATATTTTGAATTATTTCACTAAACAGAAAATAATAGCACTGATATGAACATAAAACGCCAAGGGAAAAACTAATTTCCATACGATTTGTATGGAAATACAAAACTCATCTAACTGCGTCAAATATACCAAATAAGTAATTTACGTGAGAAATGTCCCTTTACGTAAACAAGTGTAATAAAATTCCAGTACATTGTAAAATAATTTGGCACAGTTAGATGCATGGAAACTCATGCCTAGCTGGCTAATGAAATGCTTGTTTGAATTTAAGTCCTTCACTTTTTGAAAAAATAATTTAGTTAAAGTTCCAAAACATTATTTAAATGACTGTTCTTCCAGATGGAAGTGAAATTTAGCAACATTTAAACAGTCCATGGCTTAGCTTAGGACAAATACCCATATTGGATTACGAATACCCATCTGCAGTATACACACGGAGAAGGCAACGCACTCCAAAACTGCTAAAACTGGCATTTGGGGAGTCTTCTTATTCACACCCACGCACATTTAATAAATTAGGCGCCTCTTAACGCCTCCCTAGCAGTCTGATGGGCTGTCATTTCAGAGGAGCAAAAGATTCGCCAGACTGCTCTACATGACGACTTGCTTGAATGTCCGAGGTTCGCACAAATTCTCAGATAAATCCCACTTCCTGAGATGTTAAACTGTCTTATCATTGGGAAGTAACAATAATTTGTAGTAATAAATCACTTTGTTCAAACACGCCAACTAAACTGGACATCTGGTCAGCCAGATGCAAGAGGTTTTCGCCTACCATTACCGTCCATCGGAACCACAGCCAGCGCCGACAACGGGGCGGTAGAATCACAAGCAAACTGGTTCTGAAAGTGCAGCTTCTGGTCCGGAGGATGCCAGGACAAAGTAATCCGGTCCGTCCAGCCATCTCGCAGCAAGAGGCCACGTGCGTCCAGCACAGATCACGCCTGTCTCTTTCATATATTTCACGTTCCATCTCAACGCTGGTTCACTACCTCCACGCATCACTAAGGAACTCGTGCCCTATGCTCCCGCATTAATTTTATAGCAAGATGAGTCGAAAAGTAAAATCATTTGTTCTTTTAAGTTTAATGGCAATTGCTTACCACGAGACTAAATAAAAATCACTTGGAAAGGCAAAAAAAAAAAAAAAAGTTTTTTTTGTCATACGGTGTTTTGTGTAGTCTCATGGCAATGGACAGTCCAATCGTAAAATCATTGTCTGGAGAAACTCCCACTGTGCATTCCTTATTCCATGCATATTTTATCATCAACCCATTTAAACCCAGTGTACACAGGTGTAGTTAATGTTCGGTCTCTACTGCCCACTGATCTTACCTATGGACAAATGATTCGCAACAGTATTACTTGTCTAGGTCATCATTTGTTCATATAACTGAAGCTGAACATACAGCCCACAGCTCATTGACTGCGACAACGATTGTTTGAGACACCTAAAATCATGTCTGAAAGTGTTCAAATTTCCAGAATATTGTATTTAACCATGTTTGAAATGAAACCATATAAACGTATCGTATAATTCGTTGATAAAATAAGTACTATCGCTCAAGAAAAATTTTAGACTAATAAGAAACAAATTTCAGAAACTACCCGAAATATTTAAACTCACTTGCGATGTAAGACTTTCCTACTCTTAGATAGCACATAATCACTATCTTAAACACTGGAGTTACTTTCGTAAAATAAAAAATGTTTACTACAATACCCTTAAGCTAACTACTAATTTTGTATATGTGAAATTAACCTACGTTACTCAGACTTAGCGGTCATATTCTTAATATATTCAAAGAGCGGAGAGAATGTACTTCCATTACAAATATTGTCTATGTCATTCACAATGATGATGAAAGTAACCGATAGAAATATTTTTTCCTCTATTTTTAAGTTTTAGTATGAAGTTGTGGCAGCAGTGTTCATATTCACGAGGTAAAAAAATGCAACAATCAAGAAATTTAGTGGCCACTCCTCTATTTTAGTAACGGCTAACAGCGCATCTTAAATCTGCCCACACACTAATCTCGTTGGAATTCTTGTTACTGAGTCTGCGGCGTGGGCTGCAAAACTAGCAGCTCTACCAACTACCTTAAAAATACAAATATGAGAATTTATGTGTTTTCTTTCCACAAAGGCTGAAATAATTTCACCTAACGTGGGGCGAATTACAATATCCAAATATTAAATATATCTGCACTAACGTGGGAGTCTAGATTTAATTTGGAAAAATCAACGCCAAGGCAGTCGACCGGTATTTAATTCGCGAAAAAACTGATTATCGAGTAGCATAATTTTCGCGCGCACAGTTTTTGGGCTTGGCCATTATTTGATTTATGGAACACTACTTTCCTCTTTAAATGTTTCGAAATGTGCATTTAGGGAGTGGATCTTTAAAACTATACGTCCGTTTTATGCTATTCAATGTCATACTGTATACGCCAACTTAAGAGTATAATTTTAATTTGATTAAAACTTTTGAGAACTTCACTTACGCTTGGAATTGAAATAAAATTTATTATTTTCAAATTTTGTTTAGTCGACTGGCCGGCTACACCGCCTCCAAGTTTTACGCGTTATATAGTGTACACAACTCCGCGCTCTGCGTTTTTGCCTAAGTATTTTCATTCACAGACATGTTTGTTCGGCGAACATACAAGTTTGGCCTTCCTTCACTGATCAAGATTTCATATAGCGTGGCAGTGGCATTCACTTGACACGCGGAAATCTATAACTCGAGCCTATAGTTTGCTAGTGAAGCAAAAAGCTTTTGACAGGAATTTAGGTTTGCCTTATTGTACTGCTCACAACACATACCTGGAAATGATCAGCCATAAAACATAAATTAGTTGGTTAACCTTTTAAAACACACTGAATTTTGACTTCAACGTAAAGAGTTGCAGAAGAACGAAAACAAAAAAGGTTTGTCAGGGGAAACCTATTTTTTATCCACTATGAAGTGTATGTTTATCCAATAATTTAATTTTTGGATAAACATAGTCACAAACACAATGCAGAAGGTTTGTTCAAGTAGAAAGCCGATTAAAGAATAATTCCAAATCTATTGCCAGTGGTCAAAATAAACAATTTAAATACTAGGTATATGAAAACTTTTAGAATGTAAAATATTTCAAAGGTTTCAATTGAATAGCAACTACGCTTATCTAAACTATTACATGGTTTTAGTACAAATANATATGAAAACTTTTAGAATGTAAAATATTTCAAAGGTTTCAATTGAATAGCAACTACGCTTATCTGAACTATTACATGGTTTTAGTATAAAGATGGAAATTAAGATAAATCTGTATCCTGTATACTACTGTCGGTAAACCATAGGATTTGAGTAACCTTTATTTAGGTCTAATGTTTTGTCAATCATGTATTTCGTTTCTACGGATATCAAATCACCTAAGGATGTAGGGGACAATTTATTATGTATATAAGAACTGCGAGAGTTTGTTGTACCGCCTGCACGTTATCTGTGAAGCGAATGTGATTTAATCAGTTAACCGAATCCCGGCTAACAGGTTATTTAACGCATGATAAAGGGAGTGGTTTTGTCAGAGTTAGTGTAAAACGCAGTATAAGTGTTTTGTCATTGAGATAAAGGCAGAGGCTCTTGATTTCTCTAGTCCTTTTGATGCGTGTTTTAGCCTCAATTACATCCAAAAGTAATATCGCTATCCAGACCAACTAGATGGCGCCTTGTCATATGCCATCATTGAATAAGATAAATTTCATACAAAAACTAAATTGGTGAATTGCTGAAGAAATTAAACTGCTTCAACAGGTTCTGTTTTCAGAATGGTCGCCAGCCATAGTAACCAAAATGATCTGCAGTTGCAAGTTTTTTTGCATATTCAATAAGTTTTAAAACTTATGTAATGGAGTAGTCAGATCGCAAACCTGTGCCTCGACACAAATAACTAACAAACACACAGTTTCAATTATGTACAGTGGCTCACATTATATTCGGCTACCTTTGATTATTGCAGTTTCAAGGCCTTATGTTACATTAGTTATGAAGATAAACATAAATCATATTGCACAATCATTCTTGTGTGCTTTAAATGAAATATAGCGGTAGCCAATAACGGCAATGAGCAATGCAACTTAACAAACAATATGATTCTGTCATCCCATGCTGCAGAAGTACACCGCTTTAATATTCGGCCATCATCATTCAAGCACAAACATAATCCTCTTTGAAAACTAAACACACAGTGTTTTAGTACCTGGTAGCATGGCCATTCTGTTTAATTATTTCTCGCAGGCGTTGTGGCATATTAGCAATTATATTCCTTGTATATTCGGAGCCAATCTTACTCCATCATTCCTTGAACCTTTACNGTGGCATATTAGTAATTATTTTCCAGGTACATTCGAAGCCAATCTTACTCCATTCTTCCTTGAACCTTTTCTCTAATTCTTTTGTGGACCTAATTGTTGTAGTACGCAGTCTTCTTTTGAGTTCATCCCACAGATTTTCTATGGGATTCAGGTTGGGTGATTGAGGAGGTGTGTTAATGACTTTGGGACAGTTATACAAAAACCAGTGCTTGACAATACGTGACTTTTGTTTTGGGTCATTATCTTGGTAGAAATTAAACGTGTTCCTAATGCCCAGATTATCATCCCTCTTGTGTAGGTTTGCTGTCAGGGTGTTGAGATGTTCTTCCTTTTTCATTGTTCCATCGATACGTACAGTCTCTCCAGCACCTGCTGTAGATATACAGCCCCAGATCATAATACTACCTCCACTGTGTTTCACAGTAGGTTGTATGTTCCCAGGTTTTAGCTCCTGATTTGGCTTGCGCCATACTGTTACCCTGCCATCTGAACCAAACACATTCAATTTCGTCTCATCAGCAAAAATAACATCATTCGATCAGATTTTATCATTGTCAGCGTGGTCTTTTGCGAACGTAAGTTGTTACTTCTATTTGCCTCATTAATGAAAGGCTTCTTTCTAGATACCCTGCCATTATATTCTGCTCTTCTGATAACTCGTATGGTTTCTGGATGGACGTTCTTTCCGCATTCATTGAGTACCTCCGTTGTAAGTTTGCAAGCACTAATTTTCAGACCTTTATTTATTTTCCTGATTACTAGACGTTCTTATCTCTCGCTTAGTTTCTTTGGCTGTCGTTTTTGAGGTACCGAATATATTCTGTCTTCCTTCTGAAACCTTCTTATGATGTCGATGTCTCCAACAGTGCTCCGCAATTTCTCGTTGAGATTTCTTCTTTTCATGACGAAAAATGACCAACTGCCGCTGTTCAAACGTTGTATTCCTGCCCTACGTCCCATTTTCCTGATTTACGCAGTCAACAGAGTAACCAATTAGAACCTCTCAGCGCAGAGAGCTTGCAGGGAATGAAACGAGGTACGAACGAAATGTGCATCATGCCTGTACCACGCGTCCACCACAACTGGCCGAATATTAAAGTGGCATACTTATGAAGCACGCTAGAATAAAATATTGTGTTTCATTAACTTACACTGCTCATTTCAGTTATTGGCTACTATTGAATTTCATTTAAAGCACACAAGAATGATTGTGCAATATGTTTTATGTTTATCTTCATTTCTAATGTAACATAAGGCCATACAACTGCGATAATCATCGGTGGTGGAATATTAATGTGAGCCACTGTATATTGTGATCAAGAATACACCAAAACTTCACAATACTAAAAAGGCTCAATCGAATTGATTACAATAACAAGCAAAATGTTCAAAATACCATTAATTGATAATATGGATTAGTGATTTTAAAAGGAGCCATTTAACTAAAGGCGGGCAGCCTTAGAAGCCCAGTGAAGCCTCCTTAACGTAAAGCATAACTTAAAAGCTGCCTTAGAAGTTTAATATTAAATGTTACGTCGAAGGAGGAGGTCGGTAGACCCAATAAAACTTCATCGAATAAAAAATACATGAAGACTTTTACAATATTGAATAAATTACGCCCAACGCATGAGTCGTGGAAGCACAGCAAAACAATTCAAATTTAAATGAATATAAATGGGCAGCAGAGAAATACTCTACACAGCACGTTAAAATTGGAACACACAGCGAGGCTAGAATTTAGTTCAATCGAAGCTACAATTTAAGCTGGCAGAAAAAACTACAATTTAGAAAAAGACTAATACTGCCTGTCCAAAACGACACATAACTACGCAATGCCACTATTAAAAAAAAAACAGACCCAAAGAAGAAAATGCTGCAACCATGATTCACCGTTTAAAATAGCTCCACATTTCGGCCTCTCACACGACGATAAAAAGTAAAATGCAGCTCATAGCACACGTCTCAAGGACGACTAAATTGACAATTGAAGTAATATTGCAATTTGACACGGCTCTAGCAGGCGTAGACTCTATGAAGTTCTCACGTAGGATAAGGACACGATAAGACAAGCAATAACATTAACTTGCCCAAAATTAAACAAAATGATGAGGCACAAGGAGGGAAATGATGGGATGAAACGGAAGGGTAGCCGAGCTGATCAAGGAGAAATCCCAGCAAACACATACACATAAGATAAAAGTACATTGACATGCAGTAGAGAATGAAGAGTAGAACATCGGAAAGATTGCCTGGGTACATGTATACATTCACATAAAACAGTTCCATGACGAGTGATCAGCTCCATCTTCAGGTTACAATATCAATGTTGTTGAAGTTCCAGGGGTCGGTGGGCAGTAAACCACTCCGCGCCATCTGAGCGGTCTCTTCTCGAGCATCACGTGCGAATGACAACAGACACTAGGGAGGTTGCGGGTGAAAAACCAGCAAGACCACGACCAGTCTCAGCAGACGTCTCGAACCTCTTCTCAGCTCGACTCGGTGGGAAGACGGGAAGCATGCAAAATAACGACGGATTAGAAAGAGGAAAACCAAAGCAAACATAACGGAAAAAGGGTAGAGGAATCAAGTGCGCAAGAACTCAGCAAAGCAACTAAACTGCAGGCACAACCAACAATTACTTCCGTTGCAAATAAAACTTCAACAGAGAAACATGTGCTTTCCTGAATAACCTAAATGGAGCTGGACGAAACTAGCCTTGCAGTATTAATTGTTATAAATATATATTGTCCCTTAAAGGACAGACAAATTTCGGTATCTCCTTCCCCATATCTGCCAGCACAGAATTTTTATAAAGGACCAGGTCCCTTAACGCCGTGACCTGCTACCTCGAGCTGGCCATCTCAAAGAGGGGAATATTCCGAATGTTGAGCAGAGGAGTACTGAGCGGGCGACCAAGGAATGGAAGCGAGGGTGGAACTCCCGTGGAATCATGTAAGGCGCTGTTGAATCCCACAAGGTCTGATCCTGGTTATAGAAGATAGTCAAACATGCCTTAAGTTTCTTATTGAACCTTTCTACTTTGTTACTCTTTGGGTAATACGGACTGGAGGTAAAATACTTGATAACCCAGCTAAACACATTCATAAATATACTTGGCTATACCCGTTACTATTTCACCTGGGGCACTAAACACCTTCTACACCTGATCGGCGAGAGCCTTGACAATTGATTACTATTTCTTAACGGCAATCAAATAACAAATTTAGTGGAGGTGTCCAACACAATTAAAATAAATATATAACCCTTTTTTGACTTAATTAAAGGACCAAAAATATCTAAGTAAACCGTGCTCCTAGGAATCTGCGTAACTGCGTGCCCAACATTAGCACGCTAGGCCTGCTTAAATTTTTGGCACAGATCACACGAAAGCACAAAATCTGATGCGTAGGCCAGGCGAAATGAACTGAAATTTTGTTTAAGGTCTTCCCGACACCTAAGTGTCCTACAAACACGGAGTCGTGGAAGTAGGACAACACCATAGGCCTCAGTGATACAGGTACAACGATTTTAAAGCCACACTTACCAGTGAAATACAAAGTGCTGTGATCCAATTCATACGGGAGTGCATCACCATTCCGGTCACTTAAAACCTGACTGCAGAAAACGTCATCCGCGCAACTTGACAAAATATTCGTGAACCTTAAAGCGGAAACGCGAGAGACGAAGCACCCAACGACCCAGTTTTCCCAACTGCTGAGGACCCAACTCAAAGCTTGATTGTCAGTGTACAAGTCGCATTCATCGTACGAGGCGAATTTCTCTAGTCCTAATATAAATGCCAAGGTTTCATTTTCGTATATACCAAGCCTCCGCTCAGTCTAACTGCGACAGGCGCAAAACTCAACTGTCTGCTGGCTTAAGACTGCCCCTAATGCCAGAGACGAGGCATCCACTTGGATTATAAATTGGCGTGAAAAGTCCGGAAGGAGAAGCACCGGCGGAGAGCCTAACTTTTCTTTGAGCAGAGAAAAGACAGACTCCTGCTCCTGACCCCACTGAAATTCGACCCCCTTTTTAAAATAATGTAAAGGTGCTATCATTTCGGAAAAATGATCAATCAAACCGGGAGTAGTAACTAATATACCTTGAAATGTCTGTACTCCCTTCAGAGTCTTGGAACGAGGGAAATTTAATATAGGGTCCACGTGGTCAGGATCGATCATCAGACGACTCTCACAGAGCAAATAACCCAGACATTTCACCTTATTGGATCCTATGATGGCTTATTCCAAGTTGTGTCGGTAACTGCCGACATCGTCTCGAGCCTGCTGACGAATATAATCGGCTGCTTGAAGACGGTATTCAGAGCTGTTTGTCGTTTAGCACGGGGGTAGATTCGGGCATCTTTGACTTTCCACTCCAAGCTAAACGAGCGTTAGTGTCTCTGCACACGGTCGACAACGTACAAATGAAATATTACTAGTTTTTAAATTGCGCAAATCTGTTGAAAAAAAATTACTTAAAGACACGAATAGTAAGATTTATATTTATGTTTATCTGAATATGCGTGCTAAGATAACAGTAGTTTATTGGATACATGTTTACAATTGCGTATTCGTAGATTTACGCGCTTGTAATAACATTCCACACGTAAAATAGTCTGTATCATATTGTACACAATGTTTAAGAAGGACGGACGTGTGTGATGCAAGTTTGTAATAGTTATACTCAAATATTTTCATGCATATTCATATCGTTAACGTATATGTAGGAAAATTATGACTCCATACAACACAAACATGTGCTGCACTGACTTTACACTGCACAATATTTATTTCCATATCACGTCCGCCATATTGGTTTAACTTTGAAATTCCAGCCTGCCGACTGCTCGTGAGCAGTTGATACGTCCCGACTCCACTAGTGACGTCACTAGGCCTTCGTTTCAAGCTTAGATTACCGAGTAGTGGTCTGGAGGCGATAGTTGTAAAGAATCTATTTTTTTTTCGTTGGAAGGAGAGACTTAGAATAACCCCCCAGGATTCACTGTTAGACCTACTTCACTCATTTTAAGGGAAACCTGGCACAGATGAAAAAAGTCAAGACTCAAAGTCATCACTGTAAACAAAAATGATATTGATGTAGTTAAACAATAATTCGGACAAGACATAATTCACTGCACGTGACAAGGCTTGGCTACCGAAATTGGAACCCTTAGGAATACTCGTAAACTTATATTGGCTCCAGGGTGTACTGAAAGCCGGAAAATTCTTACAGGAGGGATCCAGTAAACATTTATGAAATATATTGTTCACGTCTAGGACGGAAAACACACGGCATTTACCCACGTGCTGTAGGGCACAGTCAATCGTTGGCAATGGAAAGTGATCCTTATGAATCTTCTTGTTTTAAGGGAGTGATTAACCACCAATCTATATTTGTAACTTGTTTTGCGCACCAAGATTCCCGGTGAACAATAATCAGAGGTAGAAGGGACTATCACACCTGCTTATAACAATTAATAATTTCTCGGAACGATTAGAGCTTGGGAGGAGGGCATTTAAAATAGCGGCCCCGCACCAGCAGGTCATATGTAATGATAACTTGTAGGGGAGAACGTCACATTTTCCAATGCGGGGAGAAATGACTTCATTACATTCCTCCCTTAGTAGTCTAAGCAACAGAGCATGAGAAAGAGAAAAAAGGGGAAGGTTTTGTTGTAGTCGTGATTTTTGGTGCATGTATATTTTTTGGGTCGCTGAACACGAATCCGAGGTTCGCCAACACTAATTTTGCCCGGGAAAATGTTTTTTTTTTTAAGCAACGTGCAGATTTTGGCTTTTTTTTTTTTTTTTTTTTTTTTTTTTTTT
>NQII01002333.1:124970-169580 GCA_002778355.1 Clitarchus hookeri
ATAACTTTGAAAGTACCTCGTCCTCGGGCCCGGCCAATATATCTTCGCGAAGTTGCGCCCCACCCGAGTGGACAGCGGCCGGCACTCAAAGAATATTAGGTCCAGGGGAAGCTGCGAGCTGTTAAAAACTTGTTGCTGTCCAGAGTGCTGGTGGACGCAGCTCCAAGAAAACTGCTCCGGTCCTGTGGACGCTAAGGATTTATGGCGGCGAGTCCTTGCATCTGGAGCCAGCCCAGCAAGAAACTCCTCTGGCCACGGGAGGAGGTAGCAGCAGCGAATTTTTTTTGTCAAAGGGTCCAGAATTAAATTATGTGGTAAGCTTTAGCGATGTGTTTTTGATGCTTTACAGTACTACTACGAAATTAATCTCACAAAGAGAAGAAACCTCTGATTGGCCCACCACTTCAGTGCACAGAAACTTCATTCGTTTAACTAGTTATTCACATTTTGATTAGGTCTCTTTTTTGCAGAGGATGTAGTCATTAGACACAAAAATTAACAGGGTGACGATTATTATGTTAAAGACGTAACTAAGCCATGATATCTGACACTGTAATGTAAATCATGTAATTAAAAATCGAATACTTTGAACATCTGTTAAAGTTATTTACCCTGATCGGGTTTTAAACAGTGCGACTTCCGATGTTCTAGCAATAATGTATTAATTCGCTTTGTGTGAACCGACTCAGGAGTTGATTAATGATAGGTGGCCAGAAGTACGTGATTCGTATAAAGGCCAATTTTCAACTAAAGATACTGCTGTGATGCCCCCCTTTGGTCATGCTCGTGCTCGTTAAGATATTGGAATGTCGGTTTCAGTATACCTCAGTCCTTTCATCTACTGCCAACACTGTAACAAGCTGCAATAGAATTAAAATTATATATTTTTTTAGTTAATTTATACTGGGAACTGTTTACTACTGACTAATTCCCAATTCTTTTTATAACACTGCGGCTTGTATCTTATTTTATAACACAGAAAATAAAGGTGTTGGGTTAGCCATAGAAAAATCATCCTGAATTCATAAGCTATGACTCCTGCAGACTGACCTTTGCCAAGATATTACTGATTTCCTGGTTTAATAACAACTTTCCTATGAGGCATGAATATATTCATTGATATAGGCAGATAATTCATCGCGCTCGTCAAATGTGTCGGGTGTCAGTCATATGGCCGATGCTGTTTTATAAGTTATTGCCTGACGAATTCTCAAGCTAAATGAACATACCCTGGGTAACTCACCATCGATACCGTTCACTCATGAGCATCATGAGCATGCCAATGATAGTCGATGTAGCATCATCCGATCACGACACAGTCGCCAACATCTTCGATGCTCAGAGGTAAGTCGCCCCTTTGCCATGTACGAGTATGTCGCAAAACTTTTCGTGGACTATTCATACATTCTATGAACTAACCCTTTCGAATCACTTCACGAAAGACATTGTGAATCATCCATCTTACTGGAGGAACATTTCAGGTTCTGCTCTTGTAAGAATCCTGTGTTATTGTCCCAGAAGGGCTTCTGACTTACTTTTTGAAAGTAAAAGAATATGGGAGCACTCTGAGTATACTTGTTCGCTCGCCCCAAAAGAAAACACGCAGATACTACCTTATAGGAATATAAATAAATATATATAGAAAAAATTAAAAATTTCTTATATATTCCTACAAGCATATTATGAAAATGTATGTATATGCGTGTTTTATTTTGCGGTGAGCTGACGCGTATGTGGGCCTTCTCAGAGTGCAAGGGTGAATACTCGTTACACTCAAGCTCACAGAAGATGGTCTCCCCCGCGACCGGTGGGAGGAAGATGTCCAAACGCCGTCCGGGGTTTCCACACGCTTCAACAAACTCCCTCCCGCTTCGAGCCACCCTCCCCCGCAAACCTTCATCTTGGGTCGATGCGAAGACGATGCCTCGTGTAATAAGAGCCCTTTCCCTAGTCCCCGGCACCGTCAGCCGCACGGCCACATAACTCAGGGCCCGGCTACAGGAGCGCTAATTAAGAACTTCTCATTTCTCCCCCACCACTCCAGCCACATCCCCCACGCCTGCCTCCCCACCAAACCCTGGGACCATCGCCGGCCGCTGCTACGGCAGCCAGCTCAACGCTTTCAACGTCGGCCGATTGCCGGTGAGCCATTGCAACGAAGGGGCCACGGTGGTGTAGTGGTTAGACTACTCGCCTCCCACCTAGATGAACCGTGTTCGATTTCCGGCATGGTACGGCCCCGGATCTTTGCATGTGGGAATCTTACCGGAAAATGCCGCTGGTTGGTGGGTTTTCTCTCGGGGATATTCCTTTCTCACCCTCATCGGCTGTCAAGACCTCGATGTAAAGAGCCTTTCAAACCTCTCCACTCACTCACTCTCGTGCACCGAACGAGTGGGGTGGCGCAGTGGTAACTCAATGGATTCGCATTCGGGAGGAACCGGGTTCGATTTCTGGTCCGGCCTACCTGATTTCCCGAAATCACTCCAGGCGAATGCTGGGACGGGTCCTTAACAAAGATTATGGCCCATTCCTTCCTCAATTCTCTTACCTGTGCAACTTGTTCCTTCTCTAATGACGAGATGTTAAGCCCTACTACCATACTGTGCACCGAGAGCCTCGTCGGGATGCTGTTCGCCCACTATTTTAAGAGCTGCATTCCGTTCCCTGCACTGATACAACCAGCTTGAAACCCGTCAATTGTTGTTCCCTTTCTCCGTGCGTTATTGGCAGTGCTGGAACGGAACAACTGCCATGCGCAGTTTCAAGGCTCCCGTGTGAGGCCGAGAAGTGAAGGAACAATAAGGGCCACACTGCCACGCGTATCAATTGCGCAATCGACGCTAGGCGCAAGGCTGTAAACTGGCCTGCAGTGTTTTCGTCGTGCTGCTCGTACATATGGGACTTTTAGCGGTGACCCCATTATTTTATTCTTGGGAAGTTTGCAGGAAGGTACAATGCATTGTCCTTGAGTAGTTTTGTGTGTATGCGGCGCGTATACTTTGAGATATAACGCTTCGGTAAAAAAGTCATATTTAGCCATTTTGGAGTTCTCTAAAAATGTGTTTCTAATGTACGTGACATCTTGAGGGCACAACAATCCTCGTCTGGAGTGTGTGTTCTTTTTGTAGATCAGNAGTCATATTTAGCCATTTTGGAGTTCTCTAATGTGTTTCTAATGTACGTGACATCTTGAGGGCACAACAATCCTCGTCTGGAGTGTGTGTTCTTTTTGTAGATCAGCACATTGGATGCACGTCAGAACTCCAGAAGTATAGTTGTAATTTACAAACTGTTAAATACTTTTGAGGAATGGCATCTAAGAAGAAATTTTTACGTTCGAAAGGTAGTTTACGTTTTTATTTCAATTGTAAATGTGGTTTTTGTATAATGTAAAGGTGCTAAAATGGATATTTCACAATCATTCTTAGGTATGGACTCTCCGGAACAGGCTACTTAACATACCTTAGCGATATGCATCACACCTCTGTCACGATAAAATGATAGGGTCACCACTGAGAATCTCGCGCTCACGAGTCTACACGGGAATTACCGCAAGCCAGTTCAGTGCCTTGCGTATAGAGGCGACAAGGCATGTGATGCGCGTACCTTAGCGCCCTCGCGCTTCTAGGCAAAATAACTCCAGTCAGAAGCCGCCCTTTAAGAGTGTTGCTTGAAAATAAATACGGAGACTACACAGCGTGTAAACAGAATTCGCACGCCTTAACCTTGCTTAGCGTACTTTGTTATCACTTACGTTATGTGCGTAACGTAGCTTATCAATGTCAAAAAAAATACACAAACATATCTCCTTCATTAGACTGGGGTGCTAAATCGATACTCATGTTTCATCATCATTATAATTGAGATGTACAGGCTCTGCGTTTGACGACACTGATATGAATAAGCGAATAGCAGTAACACGGTGCAACAATCAGTTATCCGTGGGGAAGGACATCGGACAGTGAAACTCGCAAGCCAGGCATAAACTTCATATGCGATACGCACACTATTACGCCTACTGTGTGTGAATGAGTTATATTTGAATGGTTGTCATTTCGAAACATCTATTCAAGCTGAGTTTTCCCCATGATCGCCACTTCTGAACTTATTTTATTTTCTGTGACCATTAATATTTTTATTGTGAAAAACTGGTTTCATGTTCTTTAAGAAAGTTCTGAAAAAAAAATGGTTCGTTAAATCATATTTTGAATTCTGATGTCATTGCACGAATGATTTGTGCTCCAGACCACGTGCAGTTAATGCGTGAGATTGGCCGCAAGTATAATGACGTAGGAGGTATAGGCTGTTCACAATAAACTGAGCACTTTTAGACGCCCTGCTTAAGATCTACTTGTATGCACATTGTGTATTATTCCACTGTATGTAAAATTAACATTGTCGTGGGCCTCATCACTTTATTCATGCGTCGGTAAAGTTTAATTATTTTGAAAATTTGCTAATTATTGCACTTGCATGCATAAAGGACAGAAAGTAAAAGAAATAATTTCAATATTCACAAATGTTTACCTCACGCTTTAAATTCAAAGTTTAGCTACGGGACTACTTTACCTCCGTTATTACCATCCTTCCTGGGTGCATGCCGCTCATTGGGCCCGTTAAAATATGTACAGGAAGCGGTAGTGCCATTTTGCAAAGGTTAATTTTAAAAGTGTTCTGTTAATCTTGATGCAACGCCAGTGAGGTATCGGAATAACTTTGTTGCGCATATTGCTAACGAAATACGGTCTTGGCCTCTTGCAAAGCCAGTTCGCGGTCGGCGGCGGACTGAACTATCCTCCCTCATCAAAACTGGGTAAAGCTTACAGCAAACAAGACTAACATTCTGAACAGGTGGTAATCCCCAGTATTTAACTTATTATTCAAAGTGTACATTTAAAGTTGGTGGCAATAGATATTGGTTTCTTTACATTTTATATATTTTAGAACACGTAGTTAGAACCACATTTAATAAGATTCACCTGATCTCTCAGCACGTACAACTGACTATAGGACTAACCGATTTAGCTCACATTACAGCCGCACGTCACATACATAAATACAAAATGGCATCTTGTTAAACTATAACTTGAAACAATGTTTTGGTACTTTTTAGTTATACTGAAAATAATATCTGCTACTGATTAATTTTATTTTTAACTACCTCAGTCAACTCAGCCAGAACACCAACTTAGGAAAAATTATTTGTTGCAGAATTTTTTTTATTATTTTTTAATTCTTACTTTTATTTTAAAAGGACTTGAATAAATCAAGAAGGCGGATAATACAAAAATTATATTATCTTTCCAATAAACGTAGCAGAATATGTTAAATAATTAAGGGAGTAAGTCTGCAACAATTTGTTATAGACTTTAAGGTCAGTAAACGTGTATCAAGTCAATTAGACAACGACGGAGGTCCATCCTAAGGTCTAATTCTGTTACTTTTCAAGACAACAGGCCCCATCACTATGTACATTGCCAAATCTTCTGATCGGAAGCAGGTAGCATTATTGTTCGCCGAGGAAGCTTTGAGGAACGACTCGCACGTATAGGAGACTGGACGCCAGCAGAATCTCTGTGCCGTGGAAGGTTGCCCACAAAGCTGGGATTACGGTTCTAGAACGGCCCGGGATTAAATTAAAGACTCGGAGCTGTCTCTTCTAAAGAATAGTTTACTGCGAAGAGAGACTTAAGGAGACATTTAGGTGCATGGGAGGCGTAAAATGCGCCACTGCGTAAAGGCTCGAGGTTAAGGCTGTAGCTTCTGGTAGGAATCCACTGTCCAAATATGACAGCTCAACGATGTAACTGCATGGAGTATAAAAAACCCAATATAGTGAACTATGAACTCTGGAATAGTCCGTATAGTGAGAACGATGTTTAAAGGGCGCAGAATATATTCCAATACTTATTACTATGACGTCATCAACTCCTTTTAAAAACAAATATAATTTTAAAAAGGTTCACGTCTGAATTGTAGTTTGGGTTTTTTTATTTCCATCTCTAATGCGCATTTATTAAAAGTAAAAAATGGTAAATACAAGTGTTTCATATTAATTTTCAGGTATGAAATATAGGGTACAGGATATTTATCGTAGCACACATTTGTATGTATTATTACACTATAAAATCATAGGGTGCCTCTGAAAGTTTCGAGTCAATGAGAGAGAGGGACGGACTGCACGCTAGTTCATTGCTTTGCGCGTAAAGGCGACCATACATTCGATACGCGTACCTATTCATCCTTAGTGCTCTCACGCTTCAAGGCCTCGGACACCCGAAATGCCTTAAACCAGACGACATGCACTAAAGCATTTTCTGTGGCATGGTTTTTTGCGCGAAAACGCGTATATCTGTAGATAAATGTTCTCTCAATTCGTTAGTTTGCCAGAAAAGATAAAAACCAATTATCTAAGCCCTACGTTTTTTTTTTTTTAACTTTTATCATATTAAGTGTTTTATTAAAGAAAAAATTCCTGGAAATGGTTAAATATCGCGTTTTTAAAGCTTGTCTNTACGCGTATATCTGTAGATAAATGTTCTCTCAATTCGTTAGTTTGCCAGAAAAGATAAAAACCAATTATCTAAGCCCTACGTTTTTTTTTTTTTACTTTTATCATATTAAGTGTTTTATTAAAGAAAAAATTCCTGGAAATGGTTAAATATCGCGTTTTTAAAGCTTGTCTATGCGGATTGCTTAAGCTGTAAGAGAAAGTACGATTCTGCGGGAATCACGCCGATATACACTGCACACCATGCACGTATGAGCGATGAGGCGCAAGACGTACGTGTTATTGTCGCCCGTATCGCTCCCTCGCTTCAAGGTCATGTTCGGCCTTAAGGAAGTATTGCGAAGGTGAATGAGAAGAACATAAACTAGCTTCGCGCGTATTCTCTTTTCTCTGAATTTTAAGAGGTGACTTTATGGTTTTGATACAGCATTTTTGCTATAGTTTATAAGCCTGTTTTACAGAAGAATAAATATCGTAAACAGAGCGCTGCTTATAGCGATTTAAGCTTTACTTCGACACTTTTCAACGACCACAATAACGTTTTAATAATTAAATTTATGGATTGGCAACGAAATATCAACTTTCTCTTCTGCCCTTAAAATAAAATACAATTGTATATTCAAGTTTTTTGAGGAATTTCAATATACACAACTGATTGCGATGATACCCAAATGAAAACTAGGAAGACCCATTTACGCTTTAAACAACTCCAAGTACGTAGCCCTAACGTCAGTAATCTTACAAGTTAGTTCTAGAATATTTTTATGTATAGTTCTGTCCCTGTTACTTCCAACTTTTCTGAAACTCTGCTAAAGTTCTACTTCCCGGATATTCCCCCGCCTCGTACGAACACAGCTTAGCCGATCCTGTAAAATTGCACCAGAGGGACAGCGCACTGCATTCGTGCGCATTCAGTTACATCATATAATGTATGAGAACTATTTATTACTAGGCATTGCCAACACATATATTTTCGCCCTGAATTATAAATCAAATATTATAGTTTATAAATAAAATGTAACTGAAAGTTCAGTCTAACCAAAAATAAACCATTTTATGTTAACATAAATATAAAACGGTTGTGAAACATGATGTATTTTGGAATCAAGGAAACACGTCATGTAAAGGGTAATTTTTTTTAAGGTTTGATTCCTAAAGTGTGAAGATACTGCGAGGAGAGCCCTGGCTCGCCAGCAGAGTTCATCTGACCCCGAGATCCAACCTCTCCGGCCGCGCAAAGGAGGCAGACAGGAAGAACCGGTGCCACAGCCAAACTGACGGCGGACGTCGTCGGAAACGTCCCGCGTCCGGCCGGCGTCTCCCGTCCAACTGGTCCAGCAGCGCAGATGATCGCGGCCCGGCATTGTCCTCCGCGGACCCCGGCAACCGAACGCAATGAGGGGGGCACAGGAGGGGCCTCCAACACGAGATGAGTGAGTGAGAGAGCCTTCCCCGTCGACAGCTGCGTCCATCGCAGCATCCGTGGACCAGATCTGCCGGTCCCACCAGCGTCCCCGGGCCGCACAGCCGTAGTCGTGTTCGGCGCGTCGTCGCCACTCTACGGGATGTGCAGCGGTCTCGGAAACTACACTGAGAGGAAGGTTTGTTTGAGCCAACGATTGATTATAGGGTGTCTACGGTTAATTGAGCGCTTCTTAAATCAACTTTTGAAAAACGTAACAGATTACACCTGCTTATCTTCTGACTGGCATTCACCCTGTCCAATTGGTAACGACTGAGAGAACGTAGTTCCATGTCTTAACACTGCATTAAAAGTATTACGTTAACATCCTTCAATACTGAAATTACTTTAACGCTCTTGAGCGTTAGAATATTTAAATTTGTAAAAATATTTACTTCCCTAGTAATTTGACAGTTTCACTTGACCGACGCATGAATAAGGTAATTAGGTCTATGGAAATGTTAGTTTTACATATGGCGGGAGAATACACAATGTGCATACAATTAGGTCTTAAGCTGGGCTTCCAGAAGTGCTCGGTTTACCGTGAACAACCTTATTTTGTATACGGCCAAACAAATACGCATAGTTAATTCAACAGAATATTTTGTCGGCAGGCAAATTTTGTTAGTACGAAGATATTGTTTTTGTCAATTCAAATTTATATTTTGTAAAATGAACAATTTAAGGTTTCTGCGTGTCATATTTTCTTAGAGGAGCTAATTATTTGTTTGGCCATATACATGCAAGAATTTTGTTTGCGCAAATAAACCTTTCTCTCAGTGATAACAGTGCGTATCGCAGGTTAACATCCCAGAAAATCACGCTCTGAAGCAATGCTAACCATTTAGCGTAATCGTGAAGGTTTTCCGCGTTAAAACTCGTCCTGATTTCTGTTCGACCGACAACAGGAATTGCAGCAGCTGCAAATGAGAAGCCAGAAGAGAACAACATCATCGAACACAAGAAGTTTCATGTCACCGTAGAAGGCATCTTCGTTGTCACTAATATCTGGGATCGTGGCAACTTTTTATTTTTTTTTATTATGGTTCGTCGAACAGATGTATGATACGTATGCTCTCAACTCTTAAGAAATGTATAAACGTCGGTTAAGTGTACGCAGTAATTTAGCCTACCTCATCAATCATAGCTCAGCGTTTTTTATTTTGAAATATGCATCGCAGATAACTTTGTACTTTTTTCTTTTTNACACAAGAAGTTTCATGTCACCGTAGAAGGCATCTTCGTTGTCACTAATATCTGGGATCGTGGCAACTTTTTATTATTTTTTATTATGGTTCGTCGAACAGATGTATGATACGTATGCTCTCAACTCTTAAGAAATGTATAAACGTCGGTTAAGTGTACGCAGTAATTTAGGCTACCTCATCAATCATAGCTCAGCGTTTTTTATTTTGAAATATGCATCGCAGATAACTTTGTACTTTTTTCTTTTTNCTACCTCATCAATCATAGCTCAGCGTTTTTTATTTTGAAATATGCATCGCAGATAACTTTGTACTTTTTTCTTTTTGTTTTTTCTTGTTATATCTCGTTTAACGCAACTGACATACTAGTACGGGAAGGAACAATTTATAAGTTACATAAATACGTGTAAAACTTTCCTTGTCCAGGACTCGATCGCAATACATTTGTACCAGGGAAGGGCTTCAGACGCATGCCACGGATTCCCTTGTCCAGGACTCGATCGCAAAACCTTTGTACCACGAAAGGATTTCAGACGCATGCCACGGAATCTGCTTGGAAATGATATATTCTTACATGTGTTTTCCCACGTGTTTATAGTATTTGGTTTTGCGGTTCTACACAAATGCGTGCAAAAGTAAAATCGTAATTTGAAACGAAGTTATTCTGAAACGAATTGTATCATGTTTGTTTTATTCTTCTGCACTGCAAATTGAAACAAAAGTTGATTTACCAGACAGCAAGTATTTTGATTGGAAAAGGAATTATAAATTAGATTATAAAATTAAAGCACTGAATTAAAAAAACTACTGAAGAAATTTCGTTGAATAATAATTTTATTTCTGTTGGTTGTTTGATGCGTAGAAGTTACTGGGTTGTCAGCTGTAATTATATCTAATTTACAAGCTTCCACATGTAGTCTTTGAACAGCCCATGCATCAGTAGAGCTCTGGAATGAACTCGCCAGTTAACTTCTACGCGTCGCCAAGTGCCATAACGCTCACTTTGTTATAANTCAGTAGAGCTCTGGAATGAACTCGCCAGTTAACTTCTACGCGTCGCCAAGTGCCATAACGCTCACTTTGTTATAGGACGACACGTGACCGATGCCTTCCCCGAGCGGCTTTCTCCGTCTCGCCTCGTGTCGACACGACGTCGCAAGTCCTACCTACCTGTCGAACCCGGCTGGAATCTGGGAGATGTCGATGCGTTAGCCCCTTGTATGCCGCGACATCCTTTGCTGCTAGCGATACCTCATGCCCNAATCTGGGAGATGTCGATGCGTTAGCCCCTTGTATGCTGCGACATCCTTTGCTGCTAGCGATACCTCATGCTCTGCGAGGACATGCTGGTCTGGGTCCTTCCGCCTCAAAGCGGCGAATTAGTCGATCACAGCAACGTGCTAGTTTTATTATTCCGAATATTGTATCACATTTACCAACTTACCCACAGTTCATTTTCAGTTCTCGTTTTGACGTGAATACGTCTTTAAATTTACAACCATAGTGGGTAATCAAGAAAATCTAATGATAACAAAATCGGGGGATACAGTTTGGCATTGCAGCTCCGAATCTTTCNGATAACAAAATCGGGGGATACAGTTTGGCATTGCAGCTCCGAACCTTTCGTATACATCTAAAATTCAATTACACCACTTGATTGCCAAAGGATCAAAGAATTTGTTGCGTTGAGTGAGGACTGTGAAGCGGGGCACCGCCATTTTGAGTTAGTTTCGCTGCGTCTCATAATAACTTTTGATGCGTAGTAGCTACGACGTTAATCAACAGCTCTCGTCGAGATCAATCGATTAAGTGTATAGAAATTTGTGTGGCGTGGTTATGGTGAAATTGTATGAGTTTAAGGTAAAAAAAATTGAAAACTTAACACAATGTCGGCTTATACTCGTCGAAATACAAAAATTGTATACAGTTGGAAAAAGCATCTCAAGAGCAATCCAGTGATACCCGTGAAACCCCATATGATCGAGTGAAGTGGTGCCGGGAACGTAAAATACCCGTTAACGTAGACGTATTCACGCAAAACAAACGGCCGTGTCCCCGACACAGTCACACCCGAATTTGTTTGTTTTGCTTCCTTAACACCTTTATAACTATGACTTTTATAAAAATGTGACCCGTGATTACTGATAGTGCGGTAAATTTACTTCCTCTATCATAATTAAACCGTGAGTAAATAGTTATTTATCTAGTTCCTCACAACGCATGACATAACATCGAATCAAAAGATTCTACGACTATTTTATTTTATTTAGAGAGTGATAGTGGACGTGCGAAATTTTATATTTTGAACATATGCTTCTCTTAAATCCTTGAACACATTTTCCCGAATAACGGAACGAACGTAGTTTATGTGTATTATACGCAGTCAGTTACATGAGGCTGGCTTTTCATCAGTGCATGAAAAAAGTCTGAGAATGTATTTTAAAGAGTAATAAACACAAAGCGCGCTCTATGTTTAGAACTTATGCAGGTAGATGTATGCGTACCTAAGCATGTCTACGCACAACGATACTGGCAAAATCTTATGAATGGTGTAGTTTGTATGCATATGAATACATATACGCTGCAACATAGTGCGAAGATTTTAACGTATACCGTGTGTGTNATGGTGTAGTTTGTATGCATATGAATACATATACGCTGCAACATAGTGCGAAGATTTTAACGTATACCGTGTGTGTTACAGTACTGACTTAAACAGGTATGTGTATCTCATTTCGTATGAGTATTGAAGTTGCATATTTTCCGGAAGAAAATTAAATCCCTTAAGATTACATTTAAACATATGTTCTTTTATAGTCAGTTTTCTTTCTCCTTACGACATATTACGATTTTTGCAGAAACCTAATGTAAAATTTTTATTTCATATTCCACCAAAATCTATAAGCGCTTTCAAATCTAAAATGTTAGTCTTTAGAGTTATTTGTTTTTCAAATTACAATCTTAAAAATTAGGAAAATTTCACNCTTTCAAATCTAAAATGTTAGTCTTTAGAGTTATTTGTTTTTCAAATTACAATCTTAAAAATTAGGAAAATTTCACTTATCATACAACTTAAAACTTGTAAGGGTAAATTTACACGACTAAAAGTGTTTGTGGTAAAGCAATACCGGTTTGCAGATAGTGGGTGGCTATCGTTTAATTTAACCACTCAAATTCGCTATTCCTTCACCAAATGACACACAACATTTTTAGAGGTACAACGTTACCCCTGACACCTTAATTTGAATCTCCGTGCCAGATAAGAGATTCCATTCTGGCGGTACCGCATTGCACGAACTATATAAAATTTACGGGAGTAACCAGTGATAGTTTTACTGCCCCCTCCCGGCCAAACCAAAATCAAGCAGTCATTGAAAATGATTTGGTCATGTCATTGTTTTTGTCGTATCTTGTAGAGTTCCTCTAGGGTATGTGACCCCCGGATTAACATAGTATTAAAATTTTAACGTGTTTAATTTTGTGAACACAGAATATATTTAATCTAGTTCTTATTTGTTTTGCGCATATAAGTGTAAGAATATCAGGATATGTATGTTGGTAACGATTTTATTGTTTACACTTGAATTAAGGGCTCTGCCCATAAAGTTTGCAGCTGCAGAGTTTAGACGGGCAATCGATGTCAAAGCAATTCCTTCTCAATGCATCAATTTGAAAGATAACCGTTTCAAACAAAAATTATTCTACGTCGTATTTCTTAGGGAACACTGGCACGTTAAGAAACCTTGTCAATTTTTATATTTTACATTTTACCCCTAAAAATTAACATTTTACAAAAAAAAAAAAAAAATTGCGTGGCAGTTTCTTTGAGAATATTGTGTTGAATATTTTTTGTTTGCATTATGTGTCATAAAAACTGATGCATCGAGAAGGAATTTCACTAACACCGATTCTCCATTTAAACTCCGTGGCTGCAGGCGTGTAGGACAGAGCCTACAAGTGATCGGGTCCGTGGCAATGATCATTTGATATATGACTAAAGTAATTATTTATATAAAACGGACAAAAATGCAGGACCCAAGCAGAGCTTTCAGAAGTATTCAATTACCCGAGAAGAACCTGTAGGCCTACTCCGTATACGGAATGTTTCTAAATTAGACCAACAAACTTCTACTGCAGGTTAGGCACGAATAAAAAGAGGTGAAATCATATACAGTATAAGACCTATGGTCTAAAGTGAAATCTGAGGGCATTACATATCATTCAAGTTGTACCTGCTGGAGCATTACTTTATTACAAATACTGGAGATGGAGCACAGAAAGTATGGATAACGTGTAAAGTTAACTGTGACATGAGAGTTAATAATCCATCTTCTAAATCCTAACTCTGCTACAGCGTCATAGAGACTAGGTCAAAATAAGGTTAGTAGGTGACCGTGATTATTTCCGTGGCATAATTTGATGACAGCGACAGGCGGGTGATGTTATGTTTACAGATCTTTGTTACGTTTCACACTATCGAGGTACTCAACGTTCCACATTAAAAAGTTTCTCGAATGTTGGTAACACAGTGATGTTTCGGGTCTAGCTTTAAAATTGTATACCGCCCCTAGGATTTATCACCTTATTTTTGTCGTGACTAACCAGAAGCTGAAGTTTATCGGTATAATTTAGATACATCCTGTATTTAAGCTTGGAAAAGTTTATATTTATGAAACACGACATGGTACAAGTTTTCGCGAGCAAAGTAGTTCTACGCTGGCTTGTTTGTACAGTTGTTTTCTCCTACCATCACGTTTTAAATATTCAAATACGCTGATCATGGTCATTTAATCTTGGCACGACGGCGTTTCGAACACTCGTTTAATGACGTGGAAGTAATCGGAAACCCGGAATAAGCCGTAAAACTGACAGGTTGGGTGCGCTCAGTTTTTTGCTTTTAAACAGCGTTGATTAAAATCCACTTTCAGCGAAACACACCGCGGCTAAAAGAGTTTCGTTGGAATAACAGCTTGGAGGTTTCTGTGTTGTGAAGANAGTTTCGTTGGAATAACAGCTTGGAGGTTTCTGTGTTGTGAAGATGCTTCATTTGCTTAATTAACCGCTCGTTGGTATTTAAATGGCTTGTATTAATCAAAAAAATTATGTTCCATAGTTTGGCCAAGTGAACACGGGTAGAAAATGCAATGGAATATTTCAGTTTAAAAACTAAAGAGTAGTTACAGGCAGCACGTTCGGAATCCTTTCGTATAACATTGGATTATTCACGAGTTATTTGCCGCAGTAAACACGCCTTATTTCAAAGTGTGAAAAGTCGCTTGCACCTGTTGACCCGCGGAATAAGTGTTATTATCTCGCTGCCCCTCATAAAACTTTTTTGACCAGATTTGTCCTTCCGGTATACGAAGTCGTTAAAGTTCAAAATGTGAGACGATGAGATATAGGTTTGAATACGGTTCAACACTTAACGTAGTCGTTTCCGGTGCTATTTGATACACGTCAAGTTACTGAGAGGCTTCCTGACAAATTTGAGAAGTAGAGAACGGCGTAGAGCTTTCCACTACTGAACCCACGCGTACTTACAGTAGGGGCCGCGGTGGTGTAGTGGTTAGACTACTGGCCTCTCACCAAAAAGCGAACCGGGTTGGATTCTCGGCGGGGTTGCCCCCGCATTACCGTATGTGGGAATCGTGCCAGACGATGCCGCTGGTCGGCGGGTTTTCTCGGGGATCTCCCGTTTCCCCCGCCCTTGCATNTGGGAATCGTGCCAGACGATGCCGCTGGTCGGCGGGTTTTCTCGGGGATCTCCCGTTTCCCCCGCCCTTGCATTCTGGTGCTTCTCCATACTCACCTCGCTTCACCTTCATCGGCTATCAAGACCTCGCTGTTAAGAGCTGCCCAAATTTCTTCACTTCACTCACTAACTTACATTATCTTAAGTGCGATGTCTAAACGATCATCTTCATAAGATTTGTTTGTGATTTCTAGACAATTTAGTGGCCGTGTGTTATGACACATCGAGTATATATCAGTAGTTTAGTGTCACAGTTTCAACACTTTTTATATAGTTTATCTTTGTCGCCTCGTCCCCTTCGACCCCAAATTTTACCAAAATCAATACACTTATAGCCCTAAAATTTAAAATCATGTATCGTACTAGATGCTTGTTTTCAAAATGGTGGCCACTTAAACTTTTTTGGGTGCTCTATCATCTCTCAGATACTAGTCAATCTATTTGAACCAAAAATGGTACACCCGCAGCTCACGCTGTCATCTCAGAAACCAAAAACTCATGACCCTATTAGTCCACCATTTTTAAAGATAGGGCTAGCAGAATTAATAAATATCTTTAATCTCGGGTAATACTCAAATGATTCCCGCCCCATTGGGCATACTAGCATTGCTATGGAAGGGCACATAAACTTACATCGTTGTACTGGTTCAGACAGAGGCTTATTTTAATGAAGGCGGAATTATAAAGTGTTATGTTCATATGCGTATCTAACAAAATATTTGAACTATTTCAGTCAAATCTGGTATTCTGGCAGTTCTTATAGTGGGCATTTAATTCACTTATTCGTAAATTATTTTTCTTGCAATTGTGGGAATAGCGCCACTTGGAAATAAAACTTTTATATCACAGCTCTGAAATTACCTAAAAAAATTACTTCAAATATTGCGTACATACAGTTTAGTAGCAGCCCCCTTAATTACTTTTAATTGATGAAATACTTTTTGAAAGTATCAGGTAAACATATTTTCTTTGCGTACTGTGTTAATGAAACCAGCCAACTTATTTTAATCTTACTTTGCATACTGACAGTATTTATTGCGTGCACTAAGTACATTTATAATAATCAATTTGGGTTGTGTTGAAGACAGTGACATGCCGTAGCTACTTCTAAAATTTTCATTTCCTTTGCCATGCAAGTAATCTATAAACATGGTAGGCCAACTACAAATTTCGTATAACAGTAAATTAGTTTTAAAATTGTGATTTTATTTGCCGCAAACCTGGACTCATTCTACATTTATAAATCAAATTTGATGTGTTGGCTGTGTGCAATAAATTCGCTGAGTAATAGCTCCTCCAATCGTCCTCAGGTTTTGAATGTAGGGCCGTCAAAAATATTATGGTTATACGTAATATCTCGCAAATTCTATACCGATTACTATTGAATATATTGGAAAAAGCCTTATGCTATATTGATTTTTAAAACACAAAATTCTACCTTTTAAGCTTCTGCGAACAATATAAAAATTAATTTAATATATAATTGTATATGAAAGTAGGCTAATTAGTTAGACCACGAACTTATTTTAATTTCTAACAAGTACGGCATTAAAAAAAACTAATTGCACACATTCTAATTAGCTGTCATCCTATATGAATGTCCTTTATCCGCCCAAATCACTTCACTCACTCACTTTCTCCGCGTAACTTTGGTATTCGTAATTATCTAAGTATTTGATTTTTCTATAGTATGTTCGCGCTGAACTGAGCATTCCTTGAAGTCATGCTTGTAAGCATGACTTTAAGGAATGCCCATCGTGTTGTGTATCCTTGCGCTACATATGCATGCCATAAGTCACTCAAGTGACACGGTTATATTACTAAAAACGCTAATACTACTCTAATTCGTAAGATGATGTATGTAAAATAACAATAAATAAGAATCACCCCTTCACTAAAACATTAAGACTCCTGCCTGCCTGGTGATTTAACTGCGTTACAGAGTATTTGAAATGCTCGTTTTTCCCACGAAACTATTAAACGTGCGTCTAATGTGCTGATATACGAAAATAACACACATATCAGACGAGGGCTGCTGAGTGTTTTCAAGATGTCACGCACATTAGAAACACCATTTTCAGAGTACTCCAAATGCCTAAAAACAGGTGTTCGCGTCAGATACACACAAAACTACTGAAAGACCCAGCATTGGACCTGGCTAATGACTTTCCAGTAATAAAATAAGAGGGTCACCGCTTAAAGTCGCATAGGTACACGCAGCACGACGAGAACACTGCACACCAGTTGAGAGCCTTGCCCTTGTTTCGCGTCACTTATCGCCCCGCGCTTCCCGGCCTCAAACGCGTAAAAAAAAAATTCCATGTAGGAGGGAGCCTTGACACAGAAATATATTTGCCCGTTTCGCTCCCGACGTGTTTCCGAAGTCTCATTTAACAGCAAACCAACTACAGATTGTTTGTAAACAACGTACCGATTNTTCGCTCCCGACGTGTTTCCGAAGTCTCATTTAACAGCAAACCAACTACAGATTGTTTGTAAACAACGTACCGATTATTTTTTATGTATATTCATTCAAGCAGATAAAGTTGTGGCATGCCAAGTAATTCCCAGCTAGTCGGTCACAGTTTATCTAGGTATAAGTTGTTCACGATTAATGACGCACTTTTGCAATCAACATTAAAAAATTTTCACTGCTCTTAAGTACATATACCAAAACGTTCACGCTGGCTGGCACCCATTCATGTATTTACATTGATTTAAAAGTGCTAGGCAAACATTTCCGGAAATTGAAATATGTTTTGATTTTTGTAGTTTTTAATGCACCTAAGTGTAGTAATAAACAAATTTGTAAAATAATTACTTTTCTATTAATTTCAAAGTTTTACTTGACTGAAATATGAATAAAGTAAGTGATCATGCTCACGACAATATATATTTTATGTATGGTGGAAGAATACACAGTGAGCGTACAAATAGATCTTACATAGGCAGGGGTTTCAAAAGTAGGAAGATTTCAATAAACACGATAAACCAAGTCGACGGGCTGTTGGAAAAAAAAAGAGGGGTAATTTCATTACAGTTTTTGCCAACCTTGTGAATAAATATCATGCAAATGTGGTGTATTTCTGATGAGCTTTTTTCCCACGCCGACATTTTGTACGCCTATTAATTTTGTTAAAGGAATTCATCTTTCTGAAAAATTTGCTTAGAAAGTTGGTAAAACCCTTGGTGTTCGCTTACCTTTTTTTCCTCTGTATTAAAATCGAAAAATTTCCAGACTTTGATTATCTTGTTTAACAGTCATTTTTGTCTCGCGCCCTCATACGAGTCTTGTTTTTCACGGTCACTCGATGTTTTGAGTTTGTTGGTATAGTTTGTNCGCCCATTGCAAAACTTGAGTCTACGTAACTCACGTTAAGGTTGGTTCTATCCAGGTTGGGAAGCTGAATGCTAATAGTTCGGCAACTAAACATTTCGCCTCCATAGAGCACTGGGGTTGCTGTGTACTGAATTTTTTATTTCCCGTTTTGTACGTAAGCAAATGGGGTTATTGCGATTTTAAATGTATAAACATAGTTTTGTAAAATTTTCCGATTTTTTTTGCACTAGGACCTACTTAGAAAATGAATTTCGTTATTTGCACTAAGTCGTTTAATATTCTGCCGTAAAACTGGAATTCGCAAAACGTTCTATTAATAACTGCTTATATTTTTATGTCGCGGCATAATCGAAAAAATCCTTTCGGCGACAGCTATATTAATTTATTCTTAAAACCGTAACATGTTTTTACTAACATAAACTAGTTTACAAAAGCTCAAATTTAAACATAATTGTAGTTTCTATTTTTGCCATTGAAACTATATTGAAGTGTGCGCATAATACTTATGAAATTAAGCTAATTCTTAATATTTTGGCAGAGCAAGTATATGTTACGATTCGGGCGAAACAAAAACTTGTACATGCAAATACTGTATATTGAATTTCTTCATTTACCGCCAGCTTAAAAGCGACCTCTTTTCCCTATGCCAAACTCTTCTATATAGAATCGTTTTGTTTCCAGCCTGAGTAGAATAACCTTACATCTTCACTGAACTAAAGATGTAGTACATATAGACTGTTCACGGTTACTTTGAACTTTTCTGTAGACTTGATAAGTTGTGTTCGCACTCACTAAATAATGTTTTATATCAGAACTATTAAGTATTAGGCATTACCAACGCACATAGTTTTTTTATNTATAGTTTTTTTACAGTAATTATAAATAAAATATTATAATTGATGGATAATGTATTAGTGTGATACCTATTTAGGAATCATACAAACACGTCATATATGGGGTGATTTTTGGAAGGTTTGATTAAAAAAGTGCGAATATACTATGGATTTATTAAAACAAATAAATTTACTAGAAATGTGTTTTTTTTTTACACATAACAATATTTTACTCGCTCAACTAATCAGAGTTCATTCTCTTCAACGAGATAAATAATTTCANCTTGATAAGTTGTGTTCGCACTCACTAAATAATGTTTTATATCAGAACTATTAAGTATTAGGCATTACCAACGCACATAGTTTTTTTATAGTAATTATAAATAAAATATTATAATTGATGGATAATGTATTAGTGTGATACCTCTTTAGGAATCATACAAACACGTCATATATGGGGTGATTTTTGGAAGGTTTGATTAAAAAAGTGCGAATATACTATGGATTTATTAAAACAAATAAATTTACTAGAAATGTGTTTTTTTTACACATAACAATATTTTACTCGCTCAACTAATCAGAGTTCATTCTCTTCAACGAGATAAATAATTTCANTTTTTTTTACACATAACAATATTTTACTCGCTCAACTAATCAGAGTTCATTCTCTTCAACGAGATAAATAATTTCAAAGTAAATTGTTTACCTGAGCACTTATTTGGTGATTTCAACATCATCTACGAGTATTTAGTACACACGCCTATTTTACAAGTACTTTCAACTAATCGATTTAATCAACATAAGTATTTGGTTAGCTGGAACAGTCCGATATACTTATAATTGCATAACTTTTGGCGGTATCAAAATAAGATTGGTTCAGTACTGGCATGTATTTAGTTGCGTGTAAAGTAATTGAATCATTTGATTGCCTGCGTCCCAAAATACGGTTTGAGAGATTGTAATTTTTGTAACGATTAGGATAGTAACAGTTTTGTTAGTGAATTTATTGATGTCTAGTAACAATATGAAACAAGTTTAACAGAAATAATTAAGAAAGCTGTGAAACGTAAAAATATTTATTTACAAAAATGTGCTGTATTAGAAAATTATGTATTTAAAAACTTTCCTGACTCGTCAGTAGTCATTTTTGCCGAGGTTGCTAAGGCGTAGCATTCGATCACTAAAGTTCTGCAGTCGAAACTCGCTGTTATTTTCACTTTATATTTATGATTACTCAAACTGTTTAACGAACATAGAGCCATCAAAATATGTAGTTACGCTGAAAAAATTCTACAGGCTAGAGAAAACCAAATAAGAACAACACAATAATTTAGGTTCAGCAAAAAAATATTTAGTTGTCCCTACACAAACAGTTCATTTGTATGCGCCAAATAAACTTTGTTTGATTTAACATTTTTTTTTTCTCAGTAATTCCGTGGGGTTTTCAGCGATTCCGCAATTAATAACTGTTATGGAATAATAACAAGTGGGAACTTTCACTATCGTCTGTAGTCGGTTTGATTTTGGAAGACAAAAAAGGCTCCTATACCTGTTTTAGAATGCTTGCGGATAACTAAGAACTTTTGAAAGTACTCCTTTGGATCTAATTCTCTACAAACTTTGTATCATTCCGCTACGTATAAAATAAACTTTGCCAGTATTTATGCCTCTATGAAAATAACAGCGAAATTTGTAGGAAATTAAATATGTTACATTTTTTACCTACTGTTGCGCGCAGAAAATAAACTAAAGACAAAATAAATAATTTACTGTCCGTTAATTGAAATTGTACTCTTTCATACAATATTGAGATACGACAGTTATTTTTCTGCATTTTTACCAACTTCACTCAAAGCATACTAGTTGACGTGTGTGTTCATTAAAAATATATGTAGTCAGAGGCAGAATTTCTTCCCCCATAAGATAATCGTTACGTGATTCGTTTAGCACTTTAGCAACCCCACTTAGTTGCTTCTTTAAGTTTCACTGCGTGTTAAATGTTGTCTGTCGTGGACCCAGTATCTCGGATCCGCGCAACTGTCAAGTGACAACATAAGAAGTGTTGGGAATATAAATATACTACAACTACACAAGTTGTCACTCTAAAGTGTATTAAATAAACAGAAAATCATTTCAGGTACCACTTATTAAAAAAATTACATTTATGAACTACTTTCCCTTAAACGTCACTAACATTACGATAGGTAACTCAGAAGTGTGTTCTAGTTTCGTGATTACGAGAAAAACTACCAAAGTTAAAAAAAACTGTACATACAATTTTTTGATAAAAAATTAAGACAAAATTGTTTTCAGTTTTGCGTAATATCGCAGTTCATTTTGCATAATTAATTTCGGTCAATATGTATTCATTTTTNTAAAATTGTTTTCAGTTTTGCGTAATATCGCAGTTCATTTTGCATAATTAATTTCGGTCAATATGTATTCATTTTTGACGTGACAACGTCTTAAATTAGGTTGCGGCTGGGAGTCACTTATGAAAAAGTGTAACGCTCGGTANAAAATTGTTTTCAGTTTTGCGTAATATCGCAGTTCATTTTGCATAATTAATTTCGGTCAATATGTATTCATTTTTTACATATATTGCATTTTTTTATTGAAACATTTTATGTGCCAATTATTTTACTTTTGGTTGTATTTCTCGCAATCAGCATTGTCAATTGAGAAACAATAAATTTATAGGCTTCATTCAGCNGAAACAATGAATTTATAGGCTTCATTCAGCTGCACAATTGCTTAAATGTTTCGAAAAAATTTGTGCTATACGTCATTCATTCTTAACGATGTAATATGCGTAGTTACAAACAGGGCATATTTTATTTTTAAAAGGTTTCTTGGCGAAAGGCCCGCGCGCTGACAAACGTTACGGGTCGAACAAATGATGCAGCAGTTGGCTACAGTGTCAAGAAACTATCAGCTATACAAAGTTTTCTATATATATTTTTTTTTTCGAGGATTGGAAACATTTCCATGTTCACACATAATTTTGTTCTTCATATCGTCAAATGGAGAAGATGTNATTTGTGCTATACGTCATTCATTCTTAACGATGTAATATGCGTAGTTACAAACAGGGCATATTTTATTTTTAAAAAGTTTCTTGGCGAAAGGCCCGCGCGCTGACAAACGTTACGGGTCGAACAAATGATGCAGCAGTTGGCTACAGTGTCAAGAAACTATCAGCTATACGAAGTTTTCTATATATATATTTTTTTTCGAGGATTGGAAACATTTCCATGTTCACACATAATTTTGTTCTTCATATCGTCAAATGGAGAAGATGTGAACGTGTGCGTTATTACATACACACTGCACGTCAGTTTTGTACTTGGTATTTACAGTACTATAGTAGCACCGGCATCTTTTGACGTATATTAGGAATTCCTTCATTTGTAACCACATGCGCATGCAGTCCGCATATCGCGAATATATACGATTATACTGTACTCGATCTTTGCACTTAAAAGAAAAACTTCCAACCTAGTAACAAATGAAATTTTTACTATCCATTTTAAAAGAGTATAAAGTTTGCTGGAATCCGCTACATCTGTTGTCTGAGCCTCATATTATAACTATATATATAAGAGTTGCATTTGTTTATAACGATTCCCCACATGATTGCGAAGGAAGTAAAATTTTTTTGTAGGCACATATACGGGATTGTTTTATTATTTAATTTCTCATCTATGCGCGTTAAATTTCGTCTACATTTGGTACTGCAACCTGTAACAACTGTGTTTCATTTGAACCATTTTGGGCTTGGAGGATAATTTTTTTTTTACCAAATGTGAAATAATCTCTACTTCCAAGTGTAGATAATTCCTTGAATATAATATTCGCATNTTCTCATCTATGCGCGTTAAATTTCGTCTACATTTGGTACTGCAACCTGTAACAACTGTGTTTCATTTGAACCATTTTGAGCTTGGAGGATAATTTTTTTTTACCAAATGTGAAATAATCTCTACTTCCAAGTGTAGATAATTCCTTGAATATAATATTCGCATTCTGTTTCAGAGGTCTCGATAGTTTTAACAGCATGCCAGTCATCGTTGTAGTGGGTATCTCCTTGTAGACATTGAAATTTTCCAGTGCCTTCTCACATGCACGGCAATGATCTGACCACCATTTTTTCCATGAATTTTAACTTGTTACTATAAAGAAATTAGCAACCTGAAATATTTCGAATGTTAATGTTCAATACTATCAAAATATCAAAGTTTCCCATTTACACATACAAACTTAAACAATTTGCAACTTTTTGTTATTATTTCGAAAGGTTTAAACTCTCCCGTAAAAAAAGGGGGCGCGTGTACTTATGTACGTGCGTTAGAAGTTATACTTCTTTGGCGTGACTAAAACAAAGTTTTACTACACAATTTTTGTCACTAACAACAACCACGTTCACTGTCGAATTTCGTTACACTGTGCGCGCCCAACTTCCGTTGCACATTAAACTTTTACCCTCAACGTGCCAAAAAAAAGTAGAAAACTTAAAAAAAAAAAAACATTTTTTGCCACTAGAAGTAGGCCTTTTCAATTGCTTCCTTGGGAAATTTTTTTAGTGAGATAGGTCTCATCTCACTTTAGTACACTTCAGTTGGCGAAAGAACCCCTCCAGCGTCCTTGTTTAGAGGCAAATACTCTTAACTCACTGCATTTGAAATCACTACTGTAATGCGTGTAGACTCACGTAGCTTTCATTCTGGATGGAAGATTTACTATAATACAGGAATAATTGAATAGTACGACGTCGTTTAAGTTTTTACTTTCAGGCACAACAATTTAAAAATTAGCGACATAATGCACATAAATGCGCTGTACGATGGAATAGTTGCACAATTAAATATTTGTTTAGTATAAAGCCTAATTTTGTTGGTTTCCTCTTTGCCTGTTTTGGAAACGTTTACACAAGCTTCCTTCGAGGGAAGTTTTCAAGTGCCAGCAATAAAGGGGCCGTAGGAAACTAATTCGTTGAGGTTGTACCAAACTTGTAATTTTTAACACACTATCAGCAAAATCTTATCTGTACAATTAAGTAAATGTTATAAATTATAGACAGTACATGATTTACTGCTTAAATATGTTTATTATTTTTGTACGGATATCCAGGCCATCTCTGCAGCAAAATATAAATTTTCATTCCTGTAATATAAAAGCAAATGGTTTAAGACGATTTATATCGTACTCATCCAAAACAACATACGTTTGGGTGACACTAAATGCGAAGTGTTGCTCTGAAAAAAATAAAGTGAAATTTGTGGTCACTACAAATGTTTTTGTTAAAACAGAATAATCCCACATACACTGTTTAAAAGTTACAACCTTATTATTTGGGATAACAAAAATACACTCTTCTTGAGATCAACACCGAACGGGTATGAAGTGACCAATAAATAACGTCGTTATTGTTACAGAATTGTTGAAGAGCGACTCTTCTATCAAAATGTTCCGTAGCGATCACGGAAAATGCTTACATTATAGCACAGAACCTGGCCCGACATCAACTTGATGTACTGAAAAAAAAAATACAGCTTACTCGCTTTCTTTGATCAGTAGTGGTAACAAGGCNGCCCGACATCAACTTGATGTACTGAAAAAAAAAATACAGCTTACTCGCTTTCTTTGATCAGTAGTGGTAACAAGGCAGTCCACGACACTGATAAACTTTTAACCATGACTCTCACGCCACTTGTCAGCTTATGATGATCAATGAATAAAGGAGGAAAGGTGGCTTTTTTCATAAACTGTATGTGTAATTTTGATAAGATAAGTGAAATAACTAATTATAACGTAATTAAGTACGAGAGCAACAGCTTATTCACGGGTAAATGAAACACTTCTATAAAAAAACATAGACTAACGGTGGTGTAAACCGAGCTGCGTTTCCTGCGCANGCCCGACATCAACTTGATGTACTGAAAAAAAAAATACAGCTTACTCGCTTTCTTTGATCAGTAGTGGTAACAAGGAAGTCCACGACACTGATAAACTTTTAACCATGACTCTCACGCCACTTGTCAGCTTATGATGATCAATGAATAAAGGAGGAAAGGTGGCTTTTTTCATAAACTGTATGTGTAATTTTGATAAGATAAGTGAAATAACTAATTATAACGTAATTAAGTACGAGAGCAACAGCTTGTTCACGGGTAAATGAAACACTTCTATAAAAAAACATAGACTAACGGTGGTGTAAACCGAGCTGCGTTTCCTGCGCANTTCACGGGTAAATGAAACACTTCTATAAAAAAACATAGACTAACGGTGGTGTAAACCGAGCTGCGTTTCCTGCGCAAGTCCTTAACATTGCCGTTACATGGTCGACAGTGATAGGCGTGTTTGTTTACATTTGAATTTTCAATATACTCATCCTGACATATTTTTCCTGACTTCAATACATTCTAGTGGCATTAAAACTAAGTTAAAGGAAGTGTGTGTACACATTTCTCAAAGCACTTAACTTAGGTGAACGGTGTTCTAATCTCAAATATATCCCACGTGGTTTTTATAGTGATACTGACAGAAAATCAGTTCTATGTTGTGACACGGAAATTTGCTGCTTCGTAGCTCTCACGCGCACTCTACCTCCTATTCCTTCTACGGAGGGGACCGTGGTGGTATAGTGGTTGGACTACTCGCCTCCCACCTAGGCGAACCGGGTTTGATTCACGACGGGGTCGCTCTCGGATTTTCGCTCGTGGGAATCGTGCTGGGTTTTCTCGGGGATCTCGCTTTTCATTTACCCTTGCATCCCGGCGCTGCTCCATACTCACCTCGCTTCACCCTCATTGGCTCTCCAGACCTCAATGTTTTAAGAGCCGCGTAAATCTCTCCATCTCAGTAATTCAAACAAAGATAATTTTAATGCAGCTCATGCATAAAATTAAACCTTATTTTACATTTTATATAAATCAACATAATAATTGTGTATTGTGGTTATTTTGCCGTAAAGTAAACAAAACGTTTGTCTCAAAATTACGTACTATTTGCGAGAGTAATGCATTAATATTAGAAGGCATAAATTTGTATAGATATATAATACTACATAGAGCACGCCCAGTTATAACTTAAAAATAGGCCTACATAATATTTGAAACAAAAAAATTGCACTTTTTAAAAGGAGAATCGACGTTATTATGATGGTTTGATTGGACTATGTCCATTGCCGACCATGAAACTAAATAAAAATATTTATTTAGTATCATGGTCGGAAATGGATACAGTCTAATCAAACAATCATAATAACATGAACTCACCATTGCCATTAAACTTCAAAGAGAGAATCAACGTAATAGGTTTTTTTTCGGTACTTAAGTGTTTACTGAATGATTACATTGTCCTTGCAAAAACAATAAAAGATACAACATAAACTAGTAGGAAATGAAACCTTACAGTTATTATACTGTTTATGAAATTAATGTTAATTCATCAACTACTTATGTCCAAGCGAAACGCGAACGCGGCAGCTGCAAGTGCAGAGAGATGATTGGGCAGTTCGATTAACGCACGGGTCGTAGCTACGAGTAACCTCACTTTGCAAGTTTCTGGGTGACAATCAACACTTTAGAGCGACAGGAGAAGCGAAAAAGTTAAAATAATTTCCATGTCCAAACCATTTAGACCTGTAATTTTAGAAATATATTTGCACGTAGAGTGGCTGTCAAGGAGTTTCTTGTCAAGTAGTTATTTATTTTATTGCGCCAACTAATGCAATTGATTTTTATGCTTGAAGGCTTATCGATTGAGAGGGGACTAGGCCTACAATCTGTACTAGCCAAAACTTGTACGTACGCTCATGGTTCATCCGATATTACAACCTGTTACCTTGTGATCCGAAATTGCCTCAACGACGGCGTCAGTGGGGTTCCATTCCACACAGACATCGAGGGAGATAAAACCATCCTATGAGCATATAATCAACAAATATTATTGTGCATGTATTTAAGTACAAGGATTATTATTACAAGCTTGCTACAGTTATAAATAGTAAAAGTTGTTCTGTCCATAAAGTTATAGCAAATATTTATTCACGATTGAAGCGACAGTAGCTCCCTTAGAGGTGATTTTTCCACGCTAGTTTCAACTGAGGAGGATCTACATTATATTCTCATATAAGTATAGTATAATTTACCCTTTTATTGCATTAACGTGGCAACTTAACAAAGCAATAAAAATACTACGTCATGTAATATTAGAATATAATTATTTAAAATAACAACCAAGACATTTTTTATTTATCTCACTCGAACTGCGAAACATATTTGAAATATTAAATTACAATAAATCGAATAAGCAGTGAATAAAAGTGAACTGAAAATCGTAGGTAGTGTCTGTAAGAATGGTATATTCGCAGAAAATTTTTATGTGAAATATTTTTACCCACAATTTTTACAAGTGCGGGAAGTTGTTTGTCTCCAACGTGTTCCAGTTCCGAACATACGTACCTGCAAGTTCACATTGAACGTCGTAAATACTGAAGCAACTAGGCCCTAGTGAGTGGGGCGCTTCTTTTGAGGGGAAAGTAGATAATTATGTTAATCTCCTTTAGATGATTATGTAGTAAATTGTTTTACTTTAAACTCGTACAAATGATAGTAATGTAGTTCTGCAGTTCACACGAGTCATAGGTATGGTCCGTCTCATATAAGTTGGCGAGATTCTGACAGTCAGTGAGTTGTAACTTGATGTATACGAAACAAACAAAGTGCCATTTACAAAATCCTGTATCAGCTGATGCACGAACGAACAAAAGTTAATATTACTTTGGCTATTCTGAGTGCACTGCTGACGCACATTAGACGAGCAGAAAATACGTGATAACAAAGGGTTCCTAGATTAATTAATATATTTTATTTTACGAGGTCGCAAAACAGCGGTTGTTAGTGTTACAAAGTGAACTTCGTAGTAATGTATAGGTGTTCAAAATGAAATGCACAATAAAACGATCCGTATCCATATGAAACGCAAATTCAAAACCTTTTACAACATTGTATCCCCTCTTTCCAATCATGCTTTCCATACGTGCTTGATATTAATTCCAAAAGCATACAGAAATATTGTATAATATTGTTTCATTATATTTTATAATAATTTGACGAAATATATTTCAAATGCGTGTCGTTCCAAGCCAGTAAGAGAAAAACATTCAAATTTAAAAAATACGCTATTTATTAAGCAATGCAAACGGCTCAACCTCGCTCTGTCATGCCGTGCGTTCCACATATCTGCTTTTTCCCGAAGCATTACCAGCCAGAGAAGAAAACTTTCATGCTAACAAATTTACGAATTTACCAATAGTTTTATTTTTCCGCGAGCTCTGCATAATTTTTAAAGTAACATCTATTTCGTGTACAACGATTTTGAGTACTAGTAATTTTTATTCGGCGGGTAACCGTTCGTCTACGTAAATTATAAGCCATATTGTTCTTCCGAAAACCCATTTCCTTGTTTCTGAATAAAGTGGGACACGCGTGAATAGTTTTGAAGCAATTCTATCGTTATTCCACGTCACATATTTCCAACTCGTATATACTAGCTATAATTTCCTAAGTGTGATAACAGCTACAACTACCGTCTCGCAAATGTTAACCCAAATTCACTATCTCGGACAAATTTAAAAAAGGGTCTAAAATATCTTAAAATTTGTTTAGCATTACAGTACGATGGCAAGTGGATTAGCTGACGTGTTGATAAAAAATACAGCCTCCACTTGACGCACCAGCTGATTGCAAAAGGATACATAAACGAAAAGTAAACATTGGCGCTACTTTCGTCGAACTGTCAGAATCTCGCCAACTTACATGAGACAGAGAAGAAAATAAACTGTATCTTAAAATGTTCAACCTAATAACTAGTATATTAATTTCTAATAAGTAATATTCATTCAAACTTTGAGCATTGTCAGGTTTCCAGTAGCATCTAACACGCAACTGTTGTGTTGTTTTATTGTCATTTCTTTATATTAAACAAGACTGAAAAATTGCCTTCAATTTGCTTGCTCCCTTCTGGTACATTTACCTTTACAAGGCTGGAAAGATCAACTGGTTTAAAAAAAACTGACTCAGTGTCGAACTTGACTCAGTACGCAACTCAAGTAAATGTTAACTGAAGGCACTATTTTCTTAATCTTATGAAATAAGTTATGTTGTATTGCAACTTTTAATATCTGACTTTTATATCTACATGCATAAATATATATAGTGACTGTGTTTGTCATTGCATGTGCAATTAACTGTATAAAATAATAGGAAATTGTATTACCTTCTGTTTTCTTTGAACTAATTGCTAGACGTACTTTTGATAACCCCCACTGACAAAGAGGAGAAATTTGATTTTAAAAAACTTGGAAAAATAAAGATACACGTGAAATCACTGTTATAATCTATTCGCGGTTAATTCACAATTTTTGAATTAAACATTTGAAAAATCCTTCCATATATGACGTGTTTAGTTGTTTACTAAATATGGCATGTATCACTAGCGTTTAATACTTCTGTTAACACAGAATTATCGTAGTTTTGGTTAAATTGACCTTCTACGTATAAATTGTAATTAATATGAATAAAAAAAGACAGAAAATAGGTATGTTGGTATTGCCTAGCAATAAATAGCTCTCATGTTAAATATTATTAAACTGAGTGCGCACGTATACGGTGCCTTGTCCCTTTGGTGTGATTTTCTAGACTTAGTTTGCGTGTGTCGGAGGAATGTCCTGAAGGAAGAACTTCAGCAGGGCTTCAGGAAAGTTGGAAGTAACCGTGAATGGGCTACAGCATGAACTAGACTTGGACGCAACGTGTCGACGCGACGTCGCAAGTGGCGTACCGGCGCTGCTCCTTGCTCGGGCGTCGCTATCTAGCGTCTGTCCCTTCCTACCCCTTCCCCCTCCCAAACATCCTTCCGCACCTCCCACGCCGCCATAGCTCCCCTCCTTCGGTCTTTCTACCCCTCGCCTAAGGCCTGTCTTCACCGCAACATGCACGCCACTTAATGAAAGTTTTGTTTCAGTTATTAGCCGCTATTTGGCTTACAGATAAGACCTTCTGCCACGCTAGGCCGTCCCTTCCCCCCCACCGCCCCGTCCGGTGCTCCTCCGCTATTCTACTAATTATCTGGTACAAATCTCACTTGATCTCACGAGCTGTAGATGCGGGGAGAGGAGGGGAGGGGGACTCAAACTGGAGACCGGCGAGCGCGAGTCTATTGCTGACCGCGCTGTGCTCCTCCACACGACCTCGCTCTAGAGCATGCCGGTCACGTCGCACGGATGTGTCGCGAATCCGTGATGGCGGAGGCACCAACCTCTGCACGCTGTCTTCAAGGCACATCCACCTTCTCTCTCACCTGGGCCACTATTCTCTACAGTCCATTCACGGTTACTTCCAACTTTTCTGAAGCCCTGCTCAAGTTCTACTTCCAAATTACACTCCACCTCATGCAAATAAATATTAACAGAGTCTAGAAAATTACAGCAAAGAGACAACCCATCGCATTCGTGCGCACTCAGTGTAATTATATTTTACATAAGAATTATTTCTTACTGGGTGTTACCATCCAAATAAAATATCTAACTAAATTTAAGTAAAAGTTAAATTTAACTAAGAGTAAGGTACTTTTATGCTAATACAAGTATAAAACGTTTGTGCAACATGGCACATTTCGAAAACAACGCATCATAAATGGGGTGATTTTTCAAAGGTTTGATTCAAAAAGTGTGAAGGAACCGCCAATAGACTACAAGCATCTGTATGCATTATTAGTTTACCATGAACAGTACGTCTAAAAATGTAACATTTTTGCAAGTTAACTTTTAGATGAACATACGAATTTTATCACTTGTCGTATATAATTTTCCTTTGTGTCTGTTACCAGAATGTCAATATTTCCTTTCAGTTCTACTAAACTTCCCACCATGTTCAGTTTACCCTTCGTTACTCGCTGAAATAGTGCGTGCAAAAGTTTTACTCTGGCAAGATGCTCAGAGTAAAATTATTCTGCAGTTTTGGGACACTGTCAAGAGCGAGTAAAACATTTACTCAAAGTGTTTTGAGGCAGCCACAGAGAAAAGTTTACTCGTAAAGTAACGTTTTGGAACGCCGTCCGGAGTACTGCTGACGTCCTATTACGCCAATTGAAATTCAATTGAGTTGCAGTTCACCGTAACATTACGACATATGCATTCTTCGAAGACATGGACAAAGAAATATTACTTCGTCAGCAGTTTTCATAACGTTCTCTGCAATGCAAAATTACGTCAGTGAAACTCAAAAGTGTAAACTACTCAAATGAACAGGGTGGATTGTATACTATTCCACGTAGGAAATAGTATTTGATCGGGACACTCTCAACTCGACATTATATTGGCAGATAAATTGGTACCGCACTCACGAGTGTTAATCGTCTTTAAATTGTATTCTGTAAGGCATATCTTTATGGCTGTCTTCATGTTGACACGTGTGTATAAAACAAGGAATACTTACTTAATTGCCCATCAATTTAAACGTCACACTCGCAAAAAAATGTCAAGTGTATAGAACGGTTTTTATCAATTCGCTGACAACTAACCAAGAACCTGCATTCCCGTGTGTGCGATATACAAGAGCGTCGGAAAGAAGATGCATTTGCACTCCCTCCCAGACTCACTAGGAAGCGCCAAAGTCTTCACGAGAGGGCGGTACAAGAAAACAATGAATAGTCCTATCGCGGTTTCTTCACACTTTTTGAATAGAACCTTTGAAAAATCACCCCATGTAAGACGTGTTTGGTTGTTTCCTAAATATGTCGTGTATCACAGGCATTCTATACTTGTGTTAACACACAAATGCCTTATTTTTTTTATTAAATATAACCTTTACTTATATTTTATTAATAAATTATAATTAAAGTAAATAAAACAGGGAGAAAATAGATGTGTTGGTAATACTTAGAAATAGTTTTGATGCAAAATATTATTACACCGAGTGTACACGAACGCGATGCGTTGTCTCTTTGCTGTAATTTTCTAGACTCGGTTAATCTTTGTTTGCATTAAGCGGAGGAATATACTGGAAGAAGGGCTTCAGAAAAGTATCAACGAATTGACTATTGGCGGTTTCATTACACTTCTTGAATCAAACCTTTGAAAAAATACCCCATTTATGAAGTGTTTGGTTGTTTTACAAATATGCCATGTATCACAAGTGTTTAATACTTGTGTCGACATAAAACTACCGTATGTTTGGGTAAATTGAAATTGTATATATATTTTACCTATAAATTATAATGTTTCATTTACAATTAATTCTAATTAAACAGAGAGAGAGAGAATAGGTATGTTGGTAACGCCTATCAATAAATAGTTATTAAGGAAAATATTATCTGAGTGCGCACGAATGTGGTGTGATTTTCTAGACTCGGTTAAGCTTTGTTTGCATGAGGATCCTGGAAGTAGGGCTTCATAAAAGTTGCAAATAACCGTGGATGGACCAATGTTGTTGGAGAGGAGGAGGGTTGCACCGACACGGCAGCTACAGGAACTCAACGACACCAGACGACGGTGGTTCTCAGCTGTAGTGGCTCGTCCGGTTTCTTGAGGCGGCCGGCTCCGCCGCTCCGGCCTGATATCCTCCGGACTCCGTTAAACCCCCGGACTATTTATGCAGATCCCGGTGCGCACACCAGCTCGCTCGTCAAAGAAGGGCTGGAGGAGAGAGAAATTCCGTGGTAATTCCGAGATGCTGGGCGGACCCCAATTTCTTGGGTCCCTCGCGCGGCTTTGATCTCGGGGCCCTACGCCCCCGGGGCGCCGCCGTGAAGATGTTAGCCAGAATTTAATCAGGAAGTTCTCTCGCCGCAGCCAAACGTGACTGACCACTTTGTGGTGGGCGAGACAATAGGGGATTTTCTCAGAGGGGGCGAGACGAAGGGAGGTATTTATTTCACGATGCGGGCGGCGACGCAGTTACCTCGAGATTACCGAGGAATGTTTGCCTGGCCGGGCATGACTTTACTTTATTAGCCCGACCGCTGTGGGCTCCTGGTGTAAATTTGCCTGAAGGACGATGGGGCGGACTCGGATCTCTCGGGAATTAAGGCGCCTGCCTTGCTGGTGCCTTAACTGAGTTGCAGCGTGCTTGAGATGCTCATTTATATACACGGAACTACTACAAGCTGTTCACTTATTGAGCACTTTTGTTCACCAGTTCGTGTACTAGTCTTGTGTGTGTGTGTGCACGTTTTAGGTGTGAACTTAGTTTAGGCTAAGACTGTAATCTACAACGAATTAGCTTGCCGGCATTAGAAACGATGGCTTTTTTCAGATAAAATGCGGATGAGATGTGTTACAACTGTTTTAAAGCTAATCTGACCCTTTTGAAATCAGCATTCAAAAAAGTTATCATTGGTTGGATAACTTATAGTTGTAATGTTGACAGCGAATCAGGAAAAATCAATTATTTGTGTCTTCCTAAAACACAATTTCCAAGTACGTGGGAATTTCCGTTTGGTTTATTTTTCTTTTACATACATTAAAATTAAATTTGATGTAATAAAGAGAGTGATATTTTTGGCAAATTAACTGTCTTTCTTGACTGAAGCACGGATACAAGTCATAAGGTTTATTAGATATGTTTAATTTGATACATAGTTGAATACACGTTCTGTTAACGAAGATGAAGCCAACCAGTGCTTTCAGTTAAGTCACAGCGTCCCCCATTTTACATAAATTATTCGTTTTTCGTCCTAATTTTGGATTCATAACAAATATCAAGAATTTACAATTATAGAAAATGTACATTTAACGAGTTGTTTAATATTTTTGTGCGTAATTTTAATTGTGTGTTATGTGCTTGTTGTAAAAAGTCCGAGAACATATCCACATGATTAAAGACTGTCTAAGAACTTCACGTAATGGTTAAACTGTCCCGATAAAGTGGCGTAAGATCACAAAAATTAAGTTCTTATCATGCTCCTTTTTTCCTTTAAAGCGACGCGAGTGCGGCCTACCAGCGAATGAACACTAGTTTGTATACGCTTGCTGTAACTTCATGTGAACGCAATCCGATGTATTCCGGTTAATCTATTTATGAGCACTTCCAGATGTTCTGAAGCACTGCTCAAGTTCTACTTTCACGCCATTCCACCGCCTCATGCAAACAAAGCTTAATCTTGTCTAAAAATGACACAAAAAGGATAACACACCACGTTCGTGCGCACTGTTCAATAATATTTTGCTCGATAAATATTTATTACTAGGCATTATCCTTGCAAATATTTTTGTGCCTGTTCTTATTCAAATTAATGATGATGCAGATATTATAATTTTCGTATGAAATATAAGTAAAAGTTCAATTTAACCAAAAAGCAACGTACTTTTATGCTAACAGCAGCACACAACGCTTATGATACATGACATAGGAAGCCACCAAACACGCCATAAGTAAAATGAATTTTGGAAAGTTTGATTTAAAAATATATGAAGATATGCGATAGACTGTACAAGGCGAGCGAGCGTCAACATAGTGCATTCATTGTTGGGTTTAGCTTACAGAGTAAGTATCGCTTTCCGTTTGGTAATTTTCTCAGGTTGTGGATGCTAACGGCTATATGAGCAGAGGTTTACAAAGTGTCCTATGCATTTATGGGCAAAAACACACTAGCTCGTATTTTCGGGATGGCGCATACGTAAGAATATTTCAACACGGAAACCATAAAGTAACATATGGATGATGAATAGGCCCTACAAATGTATTAGCTTCCATGTTGCAAAATGTTATGGCTTATTACTGAAGAGTCTTATTGGCAGACTCCACAACTGCAATATTCCACGCCAATTACTGCCTTGCGCGTAAAAGAATTTAAGTAATTGGTACACAGAGACATCGTCATCCTTATCGCTTCCTTGCTTCTGTTAAGTAGGCGGACATGTAAATATCCTGGAAACATTCTTTTTTAATGAATAAAATGTAGTAGGGAATAATGGAAATGCTCGTTGTAGGACTAGTTGTTTTATAGACATTGCAGAGATATTGGTCTACCATCTCACCCATTCAAAATATCTGAGGTAGTGTCACTATTTGTGTTGATGTGCACTACATTAGCCTATATAACGAATTAAAAATAGGCATAAGAGATATTCATCCTTTGGGTGTCCCCAAAAATCTTTTGGACCAGTGTACCGAATTTTTCCAAACTCTGCATATCGATAGTAATTAGTAAGGACTCCGTATACTTATATATTTGAGTCACACTTGATTAGTCCGCTGTTTTTGAGATAACGAACGTGTAAAAATAATTATGATTTTACATCATATCTTGGGATTTACTCAAACTTTTCCTGCCAAATTTGGCATTACTGCTAAGTAAGCAACCCAAACTTATATACAGTGGCAATATTGTACAGATGCAATTAATTTTGCTATATGTATAGCAAACAACTGGGAAATGAAGCTTTTATATCATTTCACAAACAAATCCCAATAAATCTGACTAAAAATGATAGAATGGCAGATCGCCTGGATTATAAGAGTTTTAAATGCATAAGGTACTTATTTTCAAAATGGTGGCCGTATTATTCTTAGGTGTTGTTTTTTTGTAACTATAAAAACCATTTTTAATTTGGCTTGGATAAGTCTGCAGTACTAATTATATGTACTAGATGCCCATATTAATAACCTATATACACCGCTGTTTTGGAAAACAGTATCATTGGTGAAATGAAGTCCAAACTTCAGCAATAACTCAGGTGAGTTTAGCCGCCATTGTCATGCAAGCAGTAATATGGAAAGTCACCTAGAAATATCATAGACCAGTCTTTCATTTAAAAAAGAAATGCGGCCTTGTTACATTATTTATACAGAGAATATCTTTGGAATCTTTTACACATTTAAACCAAGCCTGATATGTTGAAGAAATTTACCATGTGTATTAAATTCACTTTTAATTTTTAACCAGTATGAAAGGTAGCTCTCGTAAATATTATATTTATTTCACATGTGAGGAACAACTCTAAAAATTATACCAAATTTGTGAAAAATATAAAAAGGTGTATCAATTTATTCAAACTGAACGTCCTTTTGCTTGAATATGTAAGTGTTTGGACGTAGGCGAATTTGCTATATTGGCAACTAAAGACTGTTCATGGTAAAGTGAGCACTTTCAAGGCACTATAATTAATTTTCTCTTTCAGCCATTTTTGATACTTTGACTACTTTTAAAAATAAATATTGCCATTTAAGTAATATACACAGGGTGTATATTCCACCGCACTTGGAAGTTATCGTCTAAGGCTTAAAAAAGAATGCTCGCGTAGACTACAGACTTATGGTTTAGGTTTTTTTTTAAATAAAGTCGAATTTCATTTAGTGTTAATCTTTTATACTCTATACATATTATAAAACTCAACGTCTCGGTGAATTAAATGGTAAAAACACTTATTAGTATTTCTCTATTATAGATACACATATTCTACCGCGGAGTTTTTTTTTTAGGTCTTATTATTCTACACAATTCTGTCGCTACTCGGCCACCTTTGTTATACAGGGGGTGGCCAGTAGTTCATAATAGTTAAATTATATTGGTGCAGACTAAGGGCACCTGAGGATGTTGCTTTAGGGGTAAACAAATACTCGTATAACGGTCTCTTTTTGAAGTACGGGATTAGGGTTCTCCCGTGACTTGCACTTTCCTTACGATCCCAGCGGGCCTTCTGGTAGGAGACTGCTTCCTCCTCGTCTTTCTTCCGGCCATCGCGTTTCTGTCTGCATTCCTAACCGCGGAAACTGCCACTACGTTTCGGAAATGAACTCATAAGTTCTCGGTACTTCTACTGGGTTTGTCTCGGGAATTTACACATGAATTCTCGGCAGTGTTCTCGTTACGCGGCTGTTTACTCCCGTCTCGGCTGGCGATAAGTGCTCCCGAACAATTGACTGTGAACAACTGATTGTTCATTACTGTCTGGGGCCGGCCCCGAACTCCGGCCCGGTGATACTACTGCCTCTCGCCTAACTGCGTTCTCTGCCTCGCCCACGACTGACTGCTCCCGACTGACGACAACTGAATGACCGCAACGGAATCACTGACCACGAACCTTGGCTGCTCCTGAATTTAACCTGGCTCTTGATATATTCAAATTGGCTGTCAGCGATTTCTGTCGACAGAAACAGGGTTTTCCCCGGCGTAACTCGCACGTTTTTTTGTATAGGATTTCGGTCTCGTCAGCGACTCGCTCGCTCAAACTAGGGTGAAGGGCGGGGTGCGGCAAGGGTCTCGGGGGTTCCTAGGAGTTGTGTCGGCACTATTCTCGGTCGGGAGTTACCCAGTTTCGTTCGAAGAGGGTTTATATCAGCTAATTTCACTGAGGTTCATCCCCGAAATTCTTTATACGGCGGGACTTCCCGTGGTTATTTCTCAGGGTGTGAATACAGCGCAATTCCTATCCTCTGTACCCGTCACGCGTCAATTCTTTACTTCATTATATTGTTCTATCTTTAACGGTTTATACAGCGTATTGCAGGAGAGCGCGCCGGCGGCAAATTTTTTCCCGACTTGATTCACTATTATCGTTTGTGAATTTTTTGAGATATTTTCTCACGATAAAAAGTAACCAGTACCACCTTACAGCCCTCCAACTATTTCTGTGCAAGAAATTACATCGGTATGTTGCGACGTTGCATGGTTATTTCGTTTGTGTAATATTTCATTTTCCAATAAGAATTTTTCCCAAGGGAATGGGATATTTTCTCGGTGTAAAAAGAAGGCTATGTCACTTCCCAGCCATCCAACTATATCTGTACAAAAAAATCACGTTGATCCGTTGCGAGGTCAAAGAAGGACAAACAAACACACTTTCGCATTTATAATATTAGTTAGGATTACTAATGGAAGAATAGCAGCCTCATTTAGAATGTACGAGACAATAATAATGTCTTATTTTATTGTTCTTGTTCCATGGAGCCCATTCTGTAGCAAAGTCACAGGACTATAAAACATGTCATATATTACAATAACGCATAAAAATGTACCATAAACCATTACAACAAATATAGTTACACAAGCGCACAACCACCATAAAATGCACACTAATAGATTTCACACTGAGTCATTTACTCCCCTATGGAATAAAAACCCAAACAAATAATAATATGCATAATAAAAAATAACGATTGGTACTATTTACACAAGACAGGTATTAGAAACTGTCACGTCTCATACACTATCATAACATACAAATTAGTTATGAGGCAGCAATCTGTAAAACAAAACATGCTCATTCCATCTTACTACAGGAGTTTTTCCTGAGCATATCGATGCTATAATACATCACATTTTTGTTTGGTTAACTTAGAGACTTATTTTTCAACTGTTCAACTTACAGACGTATGACACTCCCTTTGAGAAGTTTGAATGCAGGATTCTGAACTCAGCTTGGGAATGATTCGTTTTTGAAAAAGTGTTTGTTTGGGTGATTTTTTTTCTTTTCCCAAATTTAATTTTAAACATTTAAGTAAAATGGATGTTTTTTTGTGATCATTCCTTTCCGTAAATGTCCATATCCTCAGGTCTCTTGAAAGTTGTTTGGGGTTTAGAGAAAATGAGCGAAGAGATTTGGGCGGCTCTTAACAGCGAGGTCATCAGGGTGATTGAGGTGAGTATGGAGCAGCGCTGGAATGTAAGGGCGGGGGGGAAAGAAGATCTCCAAGAAAACCTGCCGACCAGCGGCATCATCCGGCACGATTCCCACGTGCGAGTTGACGTTTAGAAAATCTCTACTTTCCTGTTTCTTCTTGCGAGGAGGAAGATTGCCGGTTCAAAATATCGCAAAGGCAATATTTGAATGCTGTGGTTGGTTTCAACACGGTACAGCACAATACCTGCAACAATATTATTCTTGTTTCGGCCGTAGAAAACACCTGCAAATAATTTACTTAACACCACGCACACTGTAAAAAAAAAAAACAATTCAAGTAATCTTCGTAAACTGCAACGTACGTTTTTAACGAATACGTGGTATAGAAACAGCACCGCTCCAGGCTGCGAATATAAGAACGTTTAGCTTCCGCAGCAACACCAAGTTCTGAACTCCTCGTACGCATTCAACTACTTGCTGAGCAAATGCAAGAACGCCACCCTGACTATATGGGGGCAAGGGGATTACCATTCACGCTTTTCCAGTACGCGTGTATAATAGTGTAGTAAATTCAAGGGAAATTTATCGGAGAGCAACGTGCCGCGCGCTCGATTATATCGGCATTAACTATTTACGTCACAGAAGTGCAGAAAATGCATTTATCATTATTACGTGCACGCCAACAGCTCTGGGTCTATTTACAGGACGGTGTATAGCAGGGGATTGGGAGAGTGTACGGGTGTATACGCAGGAACTGCAGCAGCCTTTATCTGGAGTGGGGGTGGGAAGAGAACCACTCGCAGTGCAGCCGGCTGGGATCGAACCCACGACTTCTCGAATGCGAGTAAGACACGCTAACGGACAAACCAAACACGCTCGGTAACGCTGGGACCACAATAGCACGGCAGATGTGTGGCGCGAAGGGCGCGACGCGGCAACAAGAATTCGCGTTCACGTGAACACTAGTTTTATCGCCACGTGACCACCATTCTAAATATTATTTATAAGTAGTCATTAAGGTTTCTATATTTTCCTAATTTTTCTATTCTTTCAACAATTTCTTTCCACGTCTGCTGATACTCTGAGCGTAGAAATATTATTGTAATTTCACCTTTGCATAGAAATTCGTTGCTTTGCTTATTTCTACGGAGAATAATCGCGCAGGAAGAACTTTTTAACTCCAAGAAGATGGCGGGTTAGACAGATTTACAGACCTGTCGCGTCCGTGACGCGAATATATAAGAAATATTTTCTATTCGCAAATCTAGTTGCGTGGGCGATTTCTGTCGCAGAAATCTCGATGCTGATTGGACGGAGAATTCTTTTATTCGCGTCGCGTCTGTCGCGCTAACGTGATTCCAGGATATCAATCACACATCAGACTAGCCACAAGGAAGGCTGAACTCTTGTGCTTTGCTGTGTACAGTACCGGTCATAAATATCACTCGCGTGCAACGAGTCCACGAGTGTGGACGCAGGTGTCTGAATAGGGTAACTAAAGACCGATGTGCGTCTTCTGGCGCATTTCCCCAACGTTGACTCGACTGTCGCCAGCACGACTGTCAAATTATGGCCAACATTAATGAACGTGTTTGCTTAGATTCCGAATTTTCAACAGATCCACGCTTCTATAAGACTAAAATACTTGAATATATTATATTTGCGTTAAAACTAAGAAGAAGTACAGATCTCGAAGCACTTACACTAACAGTGCCCTAAACTCAAATATTATCCACGGTGTTTTTGACAGTGCTATTAGTATAGAAAACCACTTTGATGTTGGAACACGGAGAGTGGCTACAGCGTAGCCCCTCTACGATATGTAGTTGTGGTCAGTGATTTTTTTTTCCCGCAGCTTGATTCCAATAGTTTTAATTTTACCGTGAAACAGCCCGTAATTAAAATGGCACCCTTTCTTATAGGCAGCGTGCGCCCAGTGGAGTTAGTAGATCCATGTCGCATTGTTGAAATAAAAGTATTGAGTAAACATATGTGATTAATAAAATAATATATATATATATATTTTTTTTCGATGCGTGTAAAATATTTACTTTTCTAATAGCTTTACAGTTTCGCTTGTCCGGCGTACGAATTAAGTGATCAGGCCCGTGGAAATGTTAATTTTACGTATGGGGAAAAAAAATAGAAAATTTCCATGCAAGTAGATCTCAAGCAGGGTTTTCAAAAGTGTTCAGTTTACCGCGAACAGACTTTAACTGCGGGATCGCCGCAGTGCTGGTTGGAATGCCGCAACGTGTGCTCCGCTGTAAAGGACCTCCTAGGTAGCTGGCCACGCACGCAGCCAGTCGCAGGGCAGGAGTTCATCACGGGCCTCGGAGATGAGGACGCCTGAGCAAGGGACGTCCCTTTTGAAGTGCGGTGAGTCGCCTGCCTGCCCTCTAACTCCGCACCGTCCCCCCTCTTACCTGCCGGGTCGTCCCGCAGCCACAGATATTAATTTGCCGCCGCCAATATCTCGTTATCAGCGGGAGAGTCAACATGCCGCCTAGTCGGCGGAGGGGGGAGTGGAGGGATTTGGACGGCTCTTAGCATCGGGGTCTTGAGAGCGATGCGAGTGTGTAGCAGCGCTGGAATGCAAGGACGGGAGATCCCCGAGCGGCGGCATCGCCCGGCACGATTCCCACTTGCGGAAATCTGGGAGCGACCCCACCGGGAATCGAACCCGGTTCGCCTAGGTGGGAGGCGAGTAGTCCGACCACTACACGTATACGTGTAAATACAATCTATTTGTCTGTGGCATCGTGCAGATAATGAATCTCAACTTACGAACAGGTCTTAAAAAATTATTTTGCACATGTAGCCTACATTTCTATCATAGATATGCTCATATTAAGTCATTCACTAGCAAGATAAATTATTAACACCTGCAAACATGTACGACAACTCATGTTACACGCACATAGTTGTAGGAAATAGTTTTATTTCCATTACTTTGACATTACTAGCACTTATAATACGTTAAATCACACCGGGTAAATTTTCCAATGTAAGAAAATTAATATTCAACTAATGAAAGGGATGGGATTCCCGGTGTGACATAACTGGCTATTTTCGTATGAATTTCCGTGGAATTCCTTTGGTGTGCGTTGCTAAGTAGTATCACAGACTAACATTATCCAGCTGATATAACTTATAGATAATGAGAGCGATGCCTTTAGTACTCGAACGCATACGTCAGGGTCGCTGTGATGCCAAGCATTTACTGAGGGGCATCGTAGGTTATTTTTACAGGTCCTGTAAACAGATATTGGTGCACTTATTTTAAAAATAGTGATTTGAAGTCTTTCAATAAAGTCACTTTACGTATTATGTCGAGCGTTAACTTTGTTGTTGCACCAAAATAAAGTCAGTTATGTTTGAACAGGTGTAAAGATCTATGATAATACTTCTCTGCAATTTACCCACAATTCCAGACTCACGCCTTGCACAGGACTGATCGCCCATGGTATTTACAAATAGTGCTATCAGTTCTTCCCCGATGTATCGTTTAGTAAAATGCTTTTTTGGTGTTCTAGCTCTCCAAAATTTCTCGTTGCCTGCCTGTCATGGAATGCACATTCAGTGTTTGGACATTACTCATGCATTTTTTGAGAAAGACTTGCCTGGAAGTGTTTTAGCATGACCGCCTAGGCCTATATTTGTTAATTTATGTAAATGCGCTGATTAATGAATCACCTTGATAAATCACTGACAGAATAGTGTCAAAAAACTAATTCGAACAAAGGTAGCAGATATGTATGTAATATCTCCATTATGAAACACTATCCATCTATTTCTTACTTAGCTACGAGTAGTTTACGATATTTTAAATAAAATAATTTCTCTTTTAACTTGATGAGTATTGAGAGGTACAAAACTCCTTAGTAGATAATACTTTAAGGGGAAGACGGGTTCATAAGTATTCGTCTAATATTTCCTTTAGTAATTATCTGGCATAGTTTGCCAGTGTTGCTCGGAAATACTATGTTTATCCCTTTTATTTTACAACAATTCCAAAAAATATTTTTCTGGTTAGAACAAACATTTTTCTTGTTATATGTTAATCTATCTGGTAGATAGCTTACCGTATATATAAGCACGATGTGATGATCTGAAAATAAGAGTATCACATATAGCGCAGAGCCCAACTATATCCTTATATTCTGTGCTCAAATCGTTGGCACGCAGGCAAAAACGGTGTTAATGTCGACCCCTCCCAGTCTCGGGACTTTTGGAGCGGGGGAAGTAGAGGGACATGTCTATTTTAACTTTGAAATATTTGAAGAAAACAGGGGGCATTAAAAATGTGTAAATAAAGGCAACAAGCGCACTAATAAGCCTGGAAATTATCCATGCTGAAGTTTTATGGTTTCACGGAACGATCGGGCTATGCACTGAAAGAAGGAAGTAAAGTGGACTGATCTTTTAATTTGTTTTTAATTACCAAACCAAGCTTGTAACTTGGTAGCGACCTATTCGTTGACGCTGTCAGAACCAACAACCCCCTTTCAGGAGGTCACGAGTTCCATGTTTGTTGGCTGCAATGTTCTTGGCTGATTCTGTGGGTGGTTTATATCGACATGATAGGTTATTTCCTCTGCGCGTCTTGATACTGGGCGTAGGGTCCCTCTTAGCCAGTCTGTATAAGGGATAAACTAAATTAGTTCAGAATTTGTTCCTTGTTAATGACAATGATACATGGGCAATATTTTAGCGGTTGGTCGGACTCAAGGAAGCTTTAAAGGCATTGGTCAATTAATGTTCGCAAAATTATCTTGTAATCTCATTTAAGAGACTGCTATGCTATTTGCTACAGTTCTTATTGCCGTATATTTTTAAGCAACTGTGTTCTGGCCTGCTTCCACAAAGTTTATATAACTTCTGTAACGTTCATTATTAGCCCTTATTTTATCCATAAAGTGAAGTCACATGAAAATCAAGACGTATATTCCACCCTCGTTACTATCAAATTAGCTAATGTTTTTAAGATCTCGGTAAAACTAAACAGTTACCGAAGGAGTTGTTAAAACTATTATAATTAATTTTTCAAATCAAATATCTGAAAAATCACACTATGTATGGCGTGTTTGATTGTTTCCTTAATACGTCATTTATTATAAGCGTTTTATATTTGTGTTGACACAAAAGTATCTTAGTTTTAGCAAAATTGAATTTCTACTTGCATTGCATATATAAATTGTAATAATTAATTTATAATTAATATGAATAAAACATGTAGAAAATAGGTGTGTTGGTAGCGCCTAGTAAGAAGTAGTTCTTATGCAAAATAATATTACATTGGGTGAGCACATATCAGGCGCGTTGTCCCTTTGGTGTAATTTTCTATACTTAGTAAAACTTTATTGGCATGAGGCGGAGGAATATCCTGGATGTGGAACTTTAGCAGGGCTCCCGGGAAGTTGGAAGTAACCGAGAATGGACTATACCTAAGACGACCGTTGGTGGGACGTGACCCACTTACGGTGTCAAGGTCGACCCCTCCCAGTCTCGGGACTTTTGGAGCGGGGGAAGTAGAGTACACCCGGAGGCGCGGAGGGGTATGTATGCTGCGTGGACCAGAGGAGGGGTCGGTAGGTCGCAGCGAAAAATGTCACCGGCTACTTGAGCTGCGCGCGTGTCCACACACATGACATGCCAGCAGCTAGTGACGTAGTGCGGTAGGGGGTGGATTGTAGGGGTAGTAGGGGAGTGTCCGAAACCCTTGAAGGGGTGCGAAGTGCGAGAGAGAACGAGCTAGCGGCGCGCGCTCTCACCCAGTCGAAAAAATAACGACCGACGTCGGGGGCCATCCAATCCCTACAATTTTTTTTCCCTTTCCCCTTTTTTACGGCCGTCATCATTTTTGCCGCGCCACCT